>CM037872.1:26164566-26637066 GCA_021292105.1 Anadara kagoshimensis | reverse complement strand
AATTAAAATGGAAGCATCCTCAGGTAGTGTAGATTCAAGTTTGTTCAAATCATGGTCCCCGGGGGTAGGGAGGGGCCACAAGAGGGGGATCAAGTTTTACATAGTATATAGAGAAAATCTTTAAAAATCTTCTTCTCAAAAACTATTAGGCCTGAAAAGCTCAAATTAAAATGGAAGCATCCTCAGGTAGTGTAGATTAAAGTTTGTTCAAATCATGGTCCCCGGGGGTAGGGAGGGGTCACAAGAGGGGGATCAAGTTTTACATAGGATATATAAAGAAAATTTTTTAAAATCTTTTTCTCAAAAACTATTAGGCCAGAAAAGCTCAAATTAAAATGGAAGCATCCTCAGGTAGTGTAGATTCAAGTTTGTTCAAATCATAGTCCCTGGGGGTAGGGTGGGGCCACAAGAGGGGGGTCAAGTTTTACACAGGAATATATAGAGAGAATCTTTAAAAATCTTCTTCTCAAAAACTATTAGGCCTGAAAAGCTCAAATTAAAATGGAAGCATCCTGAGGTAGTGTAGATTCAAGTTTGTTCAAATCATGGTCCCCGGGGGTAGGGAGGGGTCACAAGAGGGGGATCAAGTTTTACATAGGAATATATAAAGAAAATTTTTTAAAATCTTTTTCTCAAAAACTATTAGGCCAGAAAAGCTCAAATTAAAATGGAAGCATCCTCAGGTAGTGTAGATTCAAGTTTGTTCAAATCATAGTCCCTGGGGGTAGGGTGGGGCCACAAGAGGGGGGTCAAGTTTTACACAGGAATATATAGAGAGAATCTTTAAAAATCTTCTCCTCAAAAACTATTAGGCCAGGAAAGCTCAAATTAAAATGGAAGCATCCTCAGGTAGTGTAGATTCAAGTTTGTTCAAATCATGGTTAAATAATAGTGTATTTTCCATGCTGTATTCTTTTATATAAGTATTTTGATATAAAGTTAAATATATTGTTCATGAGAAATATATTAATTGTACTTGTATTTAAAAGCTAATTTTTAATGTAAATCCTGCTGTATTCTATAATTTCTATTTGCCATTTCCCGATTACAGTATTCGGCCTATGCATTTTCTCTCTTTTGAGATTGGTAGATTGCATGATGAAAATTTTTTTTTAAATTATTTCATTGGTTGAAATGCTGTAAGAAAAAGGTAACGGAATAAGCCGAGGCTTGTCGAAACATCAACCTTTTACGGTACATAGAAATACTTACAAATTGTTTAGTGAAAAGCATCGGTAGGAAGTATAGATTTCAGTTTGTACAAAACCTCCCTCCCCTGCACTCACTTCAATACTGAACTCATTTCGGCTTCTACCTAGCAAGTTGCTCAGGTGAGCGATGTGGCCCCTGGGCCTCTTGTTACTTTGCTTCTGGATTGTGATTCGGACATGGATTAGTATGGTTTGTTTTTGGAGATTTATAACCATTGACTACTGCATAAAAAACCACAATTTCACTCAATTCTTACCGTTTAGAGGCTGTAATTCTCTTTTGAGTCTAGAGAGTTCAGTAGGTTTTCTAACCTCCGGTTCATTTGGCCCAAACGCTATTTTCTTTTCTGTAAAATAAGCAATGTTTATTGTGCGTTAAATCACGAAAAGTAAGAGTCAGTCGATTGGGAGACAGTTCTCTGATCTCTCTCAAACATTGTTTTAACGTCTATATTGGGACAAGCTACTTTGGTGTTTAGCCATTTATGTACAGCATTTATGATGATACCTCCTTCGAATAATGTTCTAATAATTATAAGAGGGTATACTGATTTATCTCTGTCTTTCCGTCCATTCGTCTGTCTGAAACAGAAATTCCGTAACGGTTCTCTCGGCAACTACTTAACACGGCCACCTAAAATTGTGAATGCGAGTTCAGTATAAGGGGCCACTGCGTAAGTAAGGATTTCTTGTAAGCTCTAATTTTTCAGTAGCAGCATGGATTCGAACCCTAGATAAATAATGCAATTGTGAAATTTTAAATGTCATTGAATTTATTTTAAGAATGGTAAATTTAATTTCCAAACTTCTACAAACTATGAAAAGTCAAATATATTCTTAACTGGTAAATTAAGTAAAACACGTGAACTTCCACCAGGGAAGTGAGACCGGGTGCTCCAGAAAGGAGATAAAATACATACCGGTATGTTATAAATAAGATACAGAGGCGGTTATTTTTGTTGTTTTCGTGGATACCCTGGTCGATGAATTTACTAGTCATCAAAATAGTACACATCTATTAAAAACTTTAAAGGGGAACTGCAAACAAATTTTCAACTAACAAAAAAGATCAGTTCATAGAACCAAGAAAATTTGACACCACGAAAATAAATCAAGAAATATTGGACATCACTTTGACTTCACAGAAAATAAATAGATACATTAAACACACAATGTCTCACAAAAGAGAATTTGCAATACGTACCTTGAATACCTACTACTTTGTTTGACAACCCAATTAATGAAAGTGACACCAAAAGGATCCAGTATAGCCTCATTTTATTTAGTAATAAATAGATCCACGACACGACTGACAAGAAGGAAGGGAAGAAAAAAATGACAAGGAATTTGACTTGTATATATAGTCTTTGTGTGAAAACGTGTTACAGCTGAAAAACAACGTTCTATAAAGATTTGATTTTCCTATTAACGTATGAATAGAAATGCTTATTGGGTGGACAACGAGTGTTTTCAGGGATACATGTACTTCAATAAACTGACTTAGAAGTTTTGTGGGGTTACGTTAAATGTAAACTGATGATGTTGAAAGATTTACATAATCCGCCAATTGAAGACTGTCAATGTCATCTAGCGAGATTAAAATGAAAAATATGTCTAATTCTTCAAGTTAATTAATATGTCACTACGAAGCAAGCTTTCTGTACGAAAATTGTTGACTTAGTACAGTATAGTACTTCTGCTTAAGTTGTATGACAGACATGATGACTTTAATTTTTCTATTGTCAACTTTCATGTTCAATACAGCAATGCACCTATTTCTGCTTAAGCTGTGTGACAAACGTGATGACTTCATTTTTAAGGTCAACTTTCCTTTTCTATAAAGCAATTCACCTACTTAGTCTTAAGTTGTATGACAAACGTGATGATTTCAATTTTTATTGTCAACTTTCCTTTTCAATGCAGCAATATACCTACTTCTGCTCAAGATGTACGACAAGCGTGATGACTTCAGTTACTTTCATTTTCTATACAGCAATACACCTACTTCTACATTTGGAGATTATGTGAATATCATCTATCCTAGTGAGCTTGAAATAAAAGATACGACTGATTCTCCAAGTTCTGCTTCATATTTAGACTTATACCTGAATTATGACGCCCACGAAATGCTCGTTTGAAACTTTATGACAAACATAATGACTTCAATTTGTCTATAGTCAACTTTTTTCTATGCAAATTATACCTGCTTCTCCTACTTATGGTGTATTTTCCCTAATTTATACGTTATGATAGAGCTTGTTCCCACGACGGGAACTTTGTACAATGAAGCAGGCTGCTTGACAATAAATAAAATAAATGGTTGACTCAGGAATATTGCAACCTTAGGCTTATCAAGGCCCTCAAAAAGTTTTATGGCCGTTATCACAGTATTGTTGATAAGTTTGATGTCTCTGTGTCCAGGATTGCCCTGGATATATTTAACGTCCCATAGTTCCATGTTCCTTTCACAAAATTTTGATTACACACGTGGCGGCGTAGCTAGCAAAACAGAAGGTGCTTACCCTTCCATAACACCCGGACTTACTTGTCTGGTAGAAGTTTACGTGTCTAACCTGACTTGTCAGTTATAAAGTTTTTACTTTCTGCCTCTGGATTGTGATTCGGACATGGATTAGTATGTTTGGTTTTTTTTATAACACAAGTTATAAAGTATATAGTTTTCTATAGAAAGACCTACAAAAACATACCACATTATTTTGTTAGAACATATGTTGCGTACTTTTAGCAGATTTAGTCAAGAGAAAGTAATTTTCTGAACACAATGGAAAACAAGATATTATTTCCCTCGATTTACCATGCATTTAGATGAAGAATAAAAGCTATTTTGCCGAGTTGAAAACAAGAGTAAACAAATAACTGGATTACAGGAGGGATTATAAATGGGTCATTGCAAACAATAATTACAACATGATCAGAACAAAAGGACCGACGGTTGGCGTTGCTTGTTGTTGTATATGATTCCATAGAGTAATTTAAAGGTTATTCATTGTAGAGCACAAGCTGTCACCAGTTTTATTTTACTTTTCTGTTTTATTTGAAAACATGAGCAAAAGAGCCAATTACCTACTATAAAGTCATAGTACGTTATGTTTAACCCCTTTTCAACAAACCCAAAAAACTTTCACTTTTGGCGCGATTTACGCGCTTCAAAACATGGCTGCCGAGGCAGGAAACGGGTGATTTGGTATAAACATAGGTGTTTCCCTTAAATGAAGTCAATTTCAGTCCTGATGAGGCCTCCATTAAAACTTTTTTTCGATTCGATAATTATGAATATAAATCTGGATGACATTCGTGTATAATTATAACTACAAATATAACGAATCGAGCGAAACTTAGATCATTTGCTATAATGATAGTTAAAGACAACTGTGAAATAAAAGCAAATCTTTAATAACACATTTTTATAAGACAATTTGACACTGTGCTCTACTTAAACTGATGTACAAACTGATATACAATGTATTACGTCATAGTTATATCTAAAATAGTTGCTTCCTCAAAACATACTCTTCTACCTGACCTCACATCTCGTCTTTAATATTTGCAATCAATTGTTCGAAGTTTAATTTATTTAATCAATGTTTCTTTCACACAATTTTGATTACACACGTGGCGGGGGTAGCTAGCTAAACAGGAGGCGATTACCCTTCCCTGGTGGAAGTTCAAGTGACTAACCTAACTTGTCAGTTCCAAAGTTTTTACCTTGCTTTTGGATTGTGATTCGGACATGGATAAGTGTAAACATGAATAAAATTATAACAAAGACTGATTAAGAAGAATATGTTTCAGGTTGATGAAATTCTATCAACTTTTGTTCTTTTTATCAAATATTTGAAAATATGTGAGAAACAAATTTTGACTGATTAATTAATTAAAATAAATCCAACTTCGCACAACTGGACGTATATAAAAACTAATATAGTTGGCCTGTAAATGCTTTATTACTCATCAACATTATTTACACAATCCAAAAAGTATTTTATCTGTTTACGGATAATGCAATGCGAAGTTTGAAGAAACAACACTGGTGTTACCATCTAAAATTCCAAAGCATTGTGACATATTGAGTGAAGTTCATCGCCGACATGGGTTATCTTATACGACTCTAAAAACTTAATTTTTTAATCAAGACTTCTTAATTATTTGTTGCCCTAAGCATGCATTATTTGAAAGATTATTCTACTTCAACAGAATTCTTCACACACATACACACACATACACACACAGAGAGAGAGAGAGAGAGAGAGAGAGAGAGAGAGAGAGTACGTATAGCCTAAGTGAGCCGTAAAAAACAGTCAGTCCGCTCTAAAATACTAATGTTTATTTACCATAACCGTTATTGATATTTCTGATCTAAATTACATATTCATGGGTTGAAGTAAATCATTTCAGATATAGACATTTTATACTTATTTTATCAAAAACTACACAAAATGTTAATTTTAGATATAGACATTTTCTATTAACCACAAAAATATCACAAATTCAAAACATCACACGATTTAGGTTTTTGGGGAAAAGAAAATATATCATGAAATACAGACAATAAAACAGAAATCAACAATAAATACCAGTTTGTAGGAGGTAAATGGCTGTTTTGTAAAGAAGAAATTGGTCGTTAAGATATATAATGAATATACATGTATTGTGAAACCCAAATGTTAAAGGTTAACCTTGCTACTAATTGTTCTCTTCAGAGCTTTTGTAAAAAGTACGTGTCATTGAATATTGCAGTTGAACCATACCTAAAAATTAATAAATTTGAATCTACGAATCTTACCTTTAAAAAAAAACAAAAAAGAAAGACTACTGTTTATGAAACTTTCGATTTTTGTAATATTTCGGAAGTTATTTCAATATAATTTTCTGGGCCCAGTTGCACAAAGCATTATTTAAGTAACCAAAAACAAACATACTAATTCATGTCCGAATCACAATCCAGAAGCAAAGTAAAAACTTTGGAACTAACACGTTAGGTTAGACACGTCAACTTCCACCAGGGAAATGAGGCCGGGTGAATAATTAATTAAACGATAATTAGCAAATCATGTAGTGTTGTGCAAATCATGTTTTCAATACTGATTTAACTCTTTTGTTTTGTGCAACTGGGACCTGGTCCTGGTGCTTTTATATAAAACTAACAATACAGTCCTTTATGGTGGGGTGGGGGGGTATTTTCGAAAATTTTACAAACTGCATCCAAAAACCACCAACTTCATGTCTAGGGCTGAACAGGGCTCTGAGAGGAGGCGACATTTTAGTCTTTACTTCCAACTTATGATAGTACTGCGGATAGATCAAATCACATTTGTTAACTTCAAGGGGATGCTTAGTGAAATGTTTGATGAAGCCCTACAATGATAAGATCTAGTAATATCCAAACAGAGCACCTCTTGGACCGCAATATATCCTTATCTGAACAATATGTAATTTGGATTGAGGTCATTCCAAAACACAATCTCTGTCCTCGTACAAGACGTAAATATATTTTATATTCCTATAATTCATATTACTACTTTAAAATTTACAGTTGTTATAAGTCAAAACAAACATACCAATCCATGTTCGAATCACAGTCCAAAATGCGAAGTAAAAACTTTGAAGACTGTCAAACTCAGATAAACACGTGCACCTCCACCAGGGAAGTGAGGCTTGGTGCTTCGGAAGGGTAGACATCTTCTGTTTAGCTAGCTACACCCACCACACGTAAAATCAAAATTAGGGATGAAAGAAATATAGAATTTTTGCGACGTCAAATATATAAAGGACAATCTTAGGTACATCATACTTATCAATATTTTAAGGGCATTGAAGTATCAGTGACGTTGCAATGCAAAATGTATTTCCTCATAATTTTTTGCCATTAATATTGTGTAGAACAACCATATATGACATTACTAGAGTGTAAGCGGTTATGCTGTTTAAAGTATGCCTTGACAGTATGTTATGCGTTGTACTTTCGTTCTACCCTGTACTTTTCCCCTTTCCATAAGGTGCTGTCCGATAATAACTCCTCCCCATTTAATTTTCATGAAGCAAGTTCTTAATTCCTTAACTGAAATCTTATTTAAAAAGATAATAACGTTTGTGATCTTCAACTTATTCACGAATTTAAGGTGTCATCTTAATGATCATAACTAGATTGCTAAGTCTGTATTCCAGATTTGTCCAGAAAATTTATTTGTAATATCATAAAATAATGTCAAAACTGGAAAATTTAGGTTAAAGAAAAGCTTAATTAAGAAAACTATGTTAAGCTATGGCCTGTATATGTCCGGTAACCGTGCTGTCTTTGTGCGTTTACAATGATCGTTAGAGCATAGAGAAACACTAACCGAGGGAACACTTTTTTCACCGGATAATTTGTTTTATTCACGTGACTTAGTTTATTCAAAGCTAAAAAATAAATTACTACCGGGGGAGTAAAACAAATAATAATAATTGTTATTATATCATATATAATATATATCATCTTTAATAAACAGGTCCTTCAGTAATTCAGTTTGTCATTGCAACCCACGAAATAGATGTAACGGTGCAATTATAAATGAAATTATGTGCGTTTTATTTAGATTATGTAAGGTACAAACATATAAATATGCTTCAAACAATGAGGAAGGCATTCAGTGACTGTTAGACAACGTACAATGATGTGGTCGGCTAAATATATTGGTATACTCCTGTGGTTTGGCTGTTACGTACAGATTCAAGGTAACAAAGTTTTCCACCTAGTTTTAATACTAGTATTAGTATTTATTTATTTTCCTCTTACAATACTGTTTAATTTTGAAAGGTTAGGAATCGTCTATCTAGTGTTTTACTATCAGATACACTCAATGTATTTAAGATTTCAGAGTGTCCAAAGACGACAAGCCGTTTGGTTTACATTATTATCTGTGTTTCTAGCCTCAGTTAACGCGATCATTTCTTAAGTTTTTCTTAACTCAACTTTAGCAAAGTCTGGAAATCTTTTTTGAAACTATTAAAACCAAGTTTATATATATTTTATGTCAATACATATATTTGAAGTGATCTTCAAAATTTCGCCGCTGTACCACATGACACCCCTAACGTTTGTGCAAATATGGAAGTGCATAGGTAGAAACGACGTTATTCCGGGAATTTGTGTCATAAACGTTTCTCAAAACGTTCCACACAAACGTAAAGTGGTACAGCGCCGAACTTCATTACACCTTAAGTTCCTGAATATTTCCGGAGCACCTGGCCTCACTTTCCTGGTTGAAGTTAACGTGTTTAACTTAAATTGTCAGTCCCAAAGTCTTTGCTTTGGGTGTGCGATCTGAACATGGATTTACTATAAAGATTTGAAATGGTGCCATATGTACGAGTAAGTTCAGGAAAATTTCAGTTAACTTGGACCAGACCCCAGTTTCACAATCAATTCTTAACTAAGATATTCCTTAACTTAAATTTAGCAAAGTTTGACAATATCTTTCGAAACCACAAATTAATATTTTGACAAAAATACTGAATACGTGTGATAGAAGCTTAAAGATATCTTCTAAATGACACCTTATATTCCAAAATATCTGTAAAAGTTCTGGAGCCAGATCCTTCAGATATTTTGTGATAATCCATTTGCCTATTTATATGTGATGTCTACTTTCAAAGCCTAAAAATTGATATTATTCACTTACCTGTACCTCGTCGTAACTAAAAATCTGTATGCGCACCCGCGATTGCCATAAAGTATTTCTTTGGAAAAGAAAATGTTGGCACTACGGGGATTTTGCATGGCGAAAAAGACGATGTCCACACCGGAAGTGGTGTCCTTGGTGACGTTTTACTCCAAATGCAAAACAGGGTCCATATCATTTGCCTGGTTTTCAAGTCAACATGTTGACTTGCCATAGCGCTAACATTTTGTTTTGTGCAGGAATATTCTGCACTGATGCGTAATACACGGATGTGCATACAGATTTCTTGTTACGACTAGGTACAAATAAGTGAGTTTTATCAATTTTTATTCAGATTTATTTGATTTTCTATGGAAAAAAGCGTAACTTCACTGTCACAAACAGACGGCACCTGACAGTAGATTTTATATTGTGTGCTTTGTCATATTTTAGGAGTTTATCAATATGGACGGTGTAACAGGTATAATCCCGGAGAATACATAGATCCAGGAAGGTGTAAACTATGTCTAGAAGAAAATTACGAAGGAGGATTTAGATACTGTCGACATTACGAATGTCAACCAAACACATGTGGAGACAGGGCTATAAGGACTGGCTTATGTTGTGCGTCATGCCCAGGTTAGTTTAAATATTGTTAATTCTGTCCGAAATATAGGAAATCGTCAGTGCCCAGTTGTTTAAAGAACCGTTTGCTCAAAATTGAAAATGTTACTAGTATATTTACAATATAACTGTATCTCTCTTCGATGAAAATATACAGAAGCAATTGTATTTCAATTCCCGTTGAAAGACAATAGGGTCATGACCCTTGATGACCCTTGATGTGTATCAATTTTCCCGCAATATTACGTCATGTCCCGCACAGGGGGTCACATGATCATGTGAGATACGCCGATGATCTGCTCATGGTATTTCAAGGGGTAATGAAAGATAGTGTGGCCAAATTCAAAATGAAGGGCTTCCTTGAAATACCATGATCAGAATGTCATTTCTTAATTAAAATCTGAAAACAATTGTTAAATATTTCGCCTCTGTTTCATAACTAAGCAATACTTTTGCAGTAATAGATAGTTTACTGTTGTCTAAATTTGCTGCTTGCTAAAATCTGAAAACCCTAAAAATTAAGGTTTTTATGCATTTTTCACATCTCAAAAACTAAGATATATGCTTTCATGCAATGCATTTCCTTATGGTTATTTGGTTAAATATATTTGGGCCTTTGGGTACTTTTTGATTTAAATTTTCGTTTCAAAATTTTGGTCCAAGAACTACTGATGATGAATTGTATTCCGAAATAGTCGTCTAGTGCTGTAAAATTAACACTGGTATAATATGCATTACGGAGCTGTCATCAACCGGATATAGACCAGTGCTTATTCTTGTATCGGTGAGAGAGACTTCGAAATAAATGATAAGTCGCGATTTTTTTTTTGTAATTGCGATGACAGGACCATACATATACCTATAAATATCTGGGGGCCTAGGTGGTCATGCGATTTAAAGCGACAGATCAGTGTCTCTAGAGCTTACCTCCTAGGTTCAAATTCCTTTCTGGTAGATCCTAGCGCGAAAAGTTTGTCATACGGCTTGCAGAAGGTACGCACTTTTTTCTGGAATTGCGGTTTCCTCCGCCATCCCAAAACGGATAGAAGTTTTCTCAATATAAGTGAAAGCATTTAGACATTTTGATTGAGAGTTACACCTATCATGATTACTCCATTGTAATATTAACATGCATTTTTAATAATCTATATGAAATAATATACCAGTTTATTATCAAACTAATATATTCCTTGTGGGGATTCGCCTTTCAAAAACACACCACTGCGGAAGCTCAGTCGTATAGTGCTCGCTCCGTAAGTGGGAGGTTGTGAGTTCGAACCCCGACCGGGTCTGACCCAAGACTAGAAAGTGGGTAGTGGCTGTTCTTTCGCCAAGCACTCGGCAATACGAAATGAAACTCACGTTTTCTTCGGATGGGAACTTAAAATAAACGAGGTCCAGTGTCACGGTAGGCTTGGCACGATAAAGAACCCTGCTGTATAATGCCATCAGCGCAACACATAGGCAAAGTTTCTGCACCTTCGTCTATAGCTGGCGACGTCTCGATATACTGGTAAGTGAAAAATTCTTGACTGGGACGTTAAACGCCATTACTCAACTCGCCTTTCAAAAAATTGGTTGTTGTTTCGGAAAGTCAAGTTTCCTATGTCTTTCTTGAACTAACTGTTTATTATGATAGGAGAGAGAGAGAGAGAAAGAGAGAGAGAGAGAGGGGGGGAACACAATGCCAATTAAGTCTAACAATATCAAAACAAATGTTATACATATCTTATAGATTATAACTTTACATTCTAGGTACATGTAATTATGGCGGGAAAGTGTATTCAGTATGGGATCAGTTTACATGTCTTGATGGGGTCAATAACTGTCAATGTGTCGGCACAGGTATAGTCAAAAGAAGTAGACAGTCCTTCAACAAAGATGATCTATGTGGTCCATCTAACGGTGGATACTTCAACGGTGAGGGTGAAGTCTTCAACGGTGATGGTGGATACTTCAACGGTGATAGAGGGTTCTTCAACAGTAAAAGGGAGTATTACAACGGTGATAATGGGTTCTTCAACAATGAAAGAGAATATTACAACAGTGAAAACGGTCCCTTTAACAGCGAAAGGGAATATTACAACAGTGAAAACGGTCCCTTTAACAGCGAAAGGGAATATTACAACAGTGAAAACGGTCCATTCAACAGCGAAAAGGAATTCTACAACAGTGAAAGCGGTCCCTTCAACAGTGAAAGAGAATTCTACAACAGTGAAAGTGGTCCCTTCAACAGCCAAAGGGTTTTTTTCAACAGTGAAAACGGTCCCTTCAACGGTTATAACAGATTCGTCAACGGTGGCAGGTATTTCTACAACGGTGATAATGGACCCTTCAACGGTGAAAGGTATTTCTACAACAGTGATAATGGACCCTTCAACGGTGAAAGGTATTTTTACAACGGTGATAACGGACCCTTCAACGGTGAAAGATATTTTTACAATGGCGATAATGCACCCTTTTACGGTGAAAGGGTTTTCTTCAACAGTGAAAACGGTCAATACAACAATGAAATGGGCCCCTCCAATGGTGAAAACAGATTCTTCAACAGTGAAAGGGGTTGGGGTTTTTACAATGGCGATAATGGTCCCTTCAACGGTGAAAGAGTTTTTTTCAACAGTGAAAACGGTCAATACAACAGTGAAAGCGAATCCATTAACAGTGAGTGACACTTCATCTATTTCATTTTTATGTTTCTGACGACGACGAATGCCTGTTACACGACTTACATTATGCAATGAAATAAACGTAGATTTCAAGAAATTATAGAGTTTTTTGTTATTAAATCTTTACTTTTTTATTTGCAATAACTTTAAAACATCTTTTAAGACCAATAACGTTTGTATGAACTCTAAATGCTATTGGTCACGTGACTTGCTTATGAATATACAAGTGACGTCATTTGTCCGACTGTTCCATTGAATAAACAAGCCCCATTCATACATGTATGCAAAGTTCAGTCTTGAAGGAGCCATCAGACCTTATCGTACAACAACGATTATGAAATCGGCAATTATGCAAATAAAAAAAGTAAAGAAAAAAAGTAAAGTGTTCCCATCCGAAAGAACTGTGACTTTCATGTCGTAATGCCGAGTGCTTGGCGAAAGAACAGTCACTACCTTTCAAGTCTTGGTTCAGACCCGGTAGAAATTCGAACCTACGACTTTCCGCTGACAGAGCGATCACTCTACCAACTGAGCTACCGCAGTGGTTGATAAATGGATCGGCTAGCTCTCGCCAGACAGGACGTGCTCGCATTTCCGGAACACTTAGACTCACTCCCGTAGGTTCACGTGTTTCACTTAATTTGCTAGTTTGCAAAGTCTTTGCTTTGAGAACGCAATTTGAACATGGACCGGTTTGTTTGTGTTCAGCTCTGTTAGCTTATAAAAGCAAACGGTTATTGAAAATTCAAAATTTTATTCAAATATAAATATTTATACAGTTTTAACTTTTAACTGCTTCTACTTTATGCAAACAAGTGTGTGCATTGACTTTTGAACAGAATTTTCAGAAATATTACCTAAAACAAAGAATACAAATTCTGGCTAGCCAACAAAGCTTTGAAAAATCGGGTCCAGGGCAGAAAAATAATCCATACTCGTCCGAGAGATCTAAAAAAACACACTGTTATTGCTGTAGTTTTCTGTTAATCTGGTGAAATTTTCTCGATTCTTGGTCCACTGTTTTGTTAAACGAGACTTATTTTTAATTTTAAGTGGTTGTAAAATAGGTTTGATGTAGCGGGACTTCCCATGGTACTGTAACCGTACGATAACTTGACAGTGACACCAGTGTCAGTCTAAATCGAGAGATGTATACACGTATCAATATGACGTTGTAGTGTAATACGGTTCTAAATAATCTTTATAATGCATATCGGTTTTGCACTGCATTTTATTTGTGATTCGTGATAGCTGCTTACAAAATACAGGTTGGCGGACAACTCTTCCCAGAAAAACTCGTACCCAACCCGCGACAACGCGGACCCGTGTTGGTTTTTTTTACATCCAGACAAGTCGTACCCAACCCGAGGCAACGCGTATCTTTGTTTTTTCTTTACATCAAGACAACTCATACCCAATCCAAGACAACTCTTACCCAACTCGACAACTCGTAGGAAAACAATTTAAGAAAAATTAAGTTTTTTCCCAAACTTACTATGCATTAATTTTGACATTTAAACACACGCACAAACATCGAAGTTTACAGTTGTCCTCCAGCAATTCATTTGTTGCCATTGTTGACGCAAGGATATTGGAAGTTTAGGCTTATCAAGGCCCTCAAAAAGTTTTATGGCCGCCATCACAATATTGCTGATAAGTATGCCGCCCATGTATCTAAAATTATTTCTGATATATTGGGCGTATAATAACTCCATGTTCCTTTCATCATCAATTTTGATTGCAAACTTGGCGGGTGTAGTTAGCTAAAAGAAGGTGCTTACCCTTCCGGAGCACCGACCTCACTTCCCTGGTGTAAGTTCGCGTGTTTAAATTGACAGTTTCAAAGTTTTTACTTTGCTTTTGGATTGTGATTTGGACATGGATTGGTGTGTTTTATTTTGATAGGACGTAGGCAACACCAATGAAATCAATGCAAAAATCTTAACCTTTTAAGTTACCTATGGTGTTCTTTCTCAAATTACAATAAAAATGCAGTGCAAACCTGCTATGTCTGTTAAGAGTGAGGGTATAGTCGTCGGTCACACTGGCACAATTAAAATTCATTGTAAGCAACTAGATTACCCTAACAGTGAAATATAACCATACTTTACGCGTATATAACAGCACCACGTAAATGAAAATTAAAAATCATTTGTTGCTGGAACAAGATGTTGACAGGCAGTGGAGTAACGAAGTTCTAGGTATACATAGATATATGGAAGTAGTCAATAGAAGGGTGTTGGAGTCGAGTTGAATAATGGTGTTCAAAGTCTTAGTCAAGAATAATTCAATTATATCGAGACGTCGATAGCTATAGGCGAAGGTGCAGAAATTTTGCCTATGCGTTGCGCCGTTGGCATTATACAGCAGGGTTCTTTATCGTGCCACGCCAACAATGACACGGATTTCGTTTATTTTAAGTTCCCATCCGAAATAACCGTGATTTTCATTTCGGAATACCGAGTGCTAGATGAAAGAACAGCCACTATCCACTTTCAAATCTTTATTCAGACCCAGTCGGGGTTCGAACCCACGACCTTCCACTTCTACCAACTGAGCAACCGCAGTGGTTAGAAGGGTGTCGGAGAAATTCGGAATATCCGTAGAGAACCAGCGAATTTCAACTGTAATAAAGAAGCAATCAATAATAGGATGTTGGAAAAAACGAAGACCAGCTGAATACACTACATGGAGGAAAACTACCAAATTCAACAGGACAGTCAAACCTGCCTTAAAGGCCACCTCCATACAAGGCCCATCTGCTTTTAAATGCCAGTAAAATTTTATCCCAACTGCTCTTTTTAAATGCTATTTTAATCTCTAAATAAGGGCCACTTGCCCATAAAGGCGCCTTTACTGTTTGTCTTGGTTGACCTTTATAAGCAGGTTAGACTGTAAATAGGCGAACAATTCTAAATACTGGAGAAAACAGCCGGGAAGGACAGGAGACAACCACATATTTTTCGATAAGCGAACTGACTAACTTTTGCATACCAATTGCAAATTCTGTCCGCGTGGTACATAAGCGGTTGTAGATGGAATTTGATAATGATTTAACTAAATTCGTTTGAAAAGTATAAAAGACTCAAGAAAACGCTATACAATTGTACACTTAATGCAAAGATTTTAATGATCGAGTTAGACGAGTTACAATACCACTGATTTAGATGAGTTCCTCTCTCTTTGATATATTGTTTACAAAATTTCGCCTGTCTTTGGCATGCAGGTTTGTAATACTTCCACTTTTTTCTTCAGACAGAGTATGTACACGTGTATGCTGGCTCCATATCTAGCCACAAAAACCCAATGTTTCCTCTTTGTACAGACTTGTCTAAAGTTTAACACTGATTAGCGAAAAAAAGTCGAATATCAGCTGCTTTCAGGTGGCCCAGATATGGATACCTATTGGCTGAAAAGCTGCAGCGGGATAGAAACAAATAGTATCTGCCGAAAAAAAACTGTCGAGATATACCTAGATGAGCTGCCAAAACTTATTCCTTACCTTACTGTTAAATTTTCGACAGGTCTTTACTGTATATACAGTCAAACCTGCCTTAAAGGCCACCTCTATATAAGGGCCACCTGCTTATAAAGGCCAGTGGAATTGTATCCCAATTGTTCTTTATTCATATTCTTTGAACCTGTATATAAAGGCCACCTGTCCATAAAGGCCAGATTTATTGGTTCTCTTGGGTGGCTGTTATAGACAGGTTTTACTGTACATATCCAAAGCCTTTGTTTTATTATCCTTTTCATATATTTTAACTTTTTGTTACATTGAAATCAAGGTCCAATCAAAGTTTGCGTCACGTATATATGTCATATCCTCTCCAAGAAAAGTCTCAAGATTCCTGTCTCTACAATCTACCATACACATTTAAATCCTTGTTGTTTTGCCACATTAACTCCGTCCACTCCCTGTCCCGTTTTCCGCGTCTGTTGTCTACCATACATATTCAAAGTCTTTGTTTATGCCATGTGTTTCCATGTGAGTCTGTAACATTTCCTTTGAAATAAAAGTTTCAGCGCACACTGAACACGAGTAGGCCACGCCTTGTCCATGACGTGCCACGTGGAGTCTCATGTTTCCCGCCTGTGCAAATGCCCGCCCACAAACCGTGCAATGATAAGGTTTAATCTCAAGATGTATGGATGAATGTTGTTTTAATCCACCATAAAAGGGGAACGATTTACCACATATTTTACAAATGTACGGTTTAACTCCTGCGTGTAAGAAATTATGACCAATTAAACCACTTCTATTTTTAAAATTTTTATGACAAATTTCACAAGAGAATGGGCGTTTATCAGCGTGAATTTCACGGTGGTTTTTTAATTCCGTCATATGGCGAAACTGTGCGTCACAAGAGTTACATTTGAAAGGTTGTAGTCCAGCGTGAAACGCGTAATGTCTGGATAGTCCCGTGAAAAACTTGAAAGTTTTGGGACATAGTTGGCATTTATACAGTTTCTCTTGTTTATGGACATGCACGTGTTTTGTAATGTACTCCTTCTTAGTGAACAATTCGTTGCAGACAGTACATAAATATGTGCGATCTGGGACGGAAATGCTTTCTTCCATTGTTTTAACTTCCCAAGTCTTCTCGTTGAATTTAAATCTGAAATTAATCAATAATAACAACAATAATGCGTTCTTTATATGTCTATTTTGTTTTTGTTTTTTCTGTTCTTAGTTTATTTAGCCATGGCTGAGTATGTATTTTATAACAGGCAAACCTGCCTTAAATGTCACCTCTATATAAGGGCTAATTGCTTATGAAGGCCAGTAAAATTACATGTACATCGCAATTGCTCTTTATTCATATTACATGTATTTGAACCTGTATATAAAGGTCACCTGACCAGAAAGGCCACTTTGACTGGTCCCTTGGGTGGACTTTATAGATAGGTTTGGTTGTATTACAAATACTCACGTTAAATTTTGAAAAAAAACATAGATGCAATATTGTTAGTCTCAGAGAAAAAGATGTGTGGTTTATGTTCCTTTTTCTCTAAGTCCTTGCTGTAACAAGTGATTTATATTTAATATAAATAGATAAATAATTCTAATGAACCCTATCATATTTAGTTTAAGGCCAGTTGACTCCATTAAAATATTACAAAATTATAGCCCCACAATCTTCAGATACTAATAATCTTGTACGTGTAAAATATTATTTGAATTTTACCAAAATGAATAAATACCGGTACCAGACTCGAATTTACATTTAGACTAATCTTTATATGTCTTGTTGGAATATAAAAAAATCAACATTTATTGAGCCTTAAACAGACCAGGCCCAGTTTCACAATCATTCTTAACAAAGAATTTCCTTAACTTAAATCTGGCTAATTTTGACAATATTTTAAGGCGCAAACGTCATATACCATTTTTTTTTTTAAATTTCATTCTATGATTAAATTCTAAAAATGGTATATGACACAACAGATAAAAATATCAACAAAATTAGAACATATAGGTGTAATAAACTCAGATTGATCTTCAGAATGACACCTTAAATTAAAGAATATTTTGAAAAGTTACAAAATTTTTCAGATTTCAAATTTGACAAATTAAGAAAAATCTTAGTTATGAAATGATTGTTAAACTGGGGCCTAATGATTAGTTTAATGGATATTAATAAAAATAGAATGAAAAATAAAATGATAAATAAATAAATAATTAAAATAAAGCTAATTTAAAACTTACTAAAAACTTTTAAATCTTTAACTAAACTTCACACAAATGCTGCATAGGTAGAATTTCTAGTGTCTAGTAAACTCAGTATAAAAGTGGAGGCATAGATAAGCCTATTTATTGTTTTCTATACCACGTATTTTAAAAAACAAAAACAAACGCCGGAAACACATGTTTTAAAAGATGTAGCACAACTTCCGCAGAGATGACGAAAACATCTTTAAAATCTAAATTGTAAATAACAAAAACTCTTATTTAATGTTCAGATGTATTAAAAACTTGCATTTTACATTTTAATTAATTTTATTTCTGAAATAATAAGTGTAATCAATTGATCAGTCAAAAGTTGTTTCTTGCATAATATCAAACTTTTTTTAAAATTATTATTGAAAAGACAAAACAAAAAATATATTTCAAATATTAAAAAAATGTAAACTGTCTATTTCATTGCGTTGTGTAAATTTTTATTCCTTCTATTTTCATTAATTTAAAAAAAACTAATAGCACGAAGCACCATTGTTTCCGCCATCTTAGCTTCATGGCGACAGCTATTGCTTAATTGTTTGTAGGAAGTTAAGGGGTTCAATGGAATTGTGGATATAAAGGGGGTTTTATGTATTAAATGTTTAATTAAAAATCCATAAATTGTTCCATAAACAGAATATACTTTTGACGTCCATTAGTTCAATGTTTCTTTCACTCTAAATTTTGATCACACAAGTGGCGGGTGTAACTATCTAAACAGGAGGTGCTTACCCTTCCGGAAGTTCAAGTGTTTAACCTAATTTGTCAGTTTTCAAAGTTTTTACTTTGCCTTGGCATTGTGATTAGGATATGGATGAATTAGTATGTATTTTTTGGTTTAGATTTAGTGTATAGCACAAGCGGGGATAGTGTATCAGCTCGACTGGCAAATGACATTAATAATAATACAAAATAGTGGAACATTCAATTGACAACATCCACTAAATCAAAGAAATCAAATGTCCATGTTTTAATCAAAATCTCAAAGTAAAAACAAGTGAGGTCTGGTGCTCCGAAAGAATAAACATATCTTGTCTAGCTAGCTATGTTCTAAAATTTGTGGCAATCCGCTAAAAACGTTTAATGTCTAAACACATAATTTATACCCATGGTTTTGTAAATTTCTCCTTCACGTAAGTTAGGCCTCAGTACTTGCAAAGTATTTTTATAAATCACTATAAGTATTTTAATATTAGTACGTTTATGTTTGAGATTCTTTTATATCTGTTTATTCTATACATTACTTTTGACTTTTTCAAAAAAAAATTTATATTAAAAAAGTAGCCACAGTGATCTAGACATCGACTGATCTTTAAAGTCGAACACAAACATACTGGTACATGGTCATATCATACTCCCCAAAGTTAAGTAAAAGGTTGAATAATGGCAAATCAAATGAAA
Organism: Anadara kagoshimensis; assembly: GCA_021292105.1. Classification (NCBI taxonomy): domain Eukaryota; kingdom Metazoa; phylum Mollusca; class Bivalvia; order Arcoida; family Arcidae; genus Anadara; species Anadara kagoshimensis. Next base: position 26,617,781 of record CM037872.1, on the reverse strand, counting down.
CACCTGAACTTCGACCAGGGAAGTGAGGCCGGGTGCTCCAGAAAGGTAAACACCCCATGCTGTTGTTAAGCCTCTCTCTAAGGTACAAAATGTTTTCCCAACAAACAGTTAGAAAGCTGCAAGATTTATCATTTCGTTGGATAACTTGTGAAAGGTACCATATAAATGGGCGAGTAAGAATTCGATGCGTCGCTTTTGCATTTGGAACTTGGAATGATATACTTTTGTATTTTAAGTAACATTTTTCAAAAGGCCAAATAATAAAATCTAGCACACCAATGTACAAGGAATGATTTTAGTTTTATTTGTACAATTATTTCACTTCTTGTATAAATTGTTTTGCAAGCAGGAAGTTTTTTATTGGCAATCTGGTCATATAACATATTTGACTTGAGTTAAGGCATATTTTTCCGTAATCGCTGTTTATTTAGGTTTCTCTTTCATTTGCGTTTACTTACACGTCAATGGACGTCGCCATCTTGTTCTTGAACCACCACCTAAAAGCCGGAGTGGATTTTTGCGCTAAAAGCACGGTCCGAGTGCACTGTTCCGGGCGTATGAGAAAATCAAGAACACGTGTTATTGACTGTCAAGAATATAACTTTTGAACACAAAGCGCATGTTACTAGTATTATCCATTTTAGTGTCAAGAACGGATTTTCAAAAACTTCTTTGAAGTCTTTATAAATTTATCCTGGTATTAAGATCAACAGGTGAAACCTATGAAAGGAAATATCCGATATGCATACGTAAATCATAAAAATAAAAAAAAACAAATACGTATAATGGCTTTAGTTTTATTATTACTAACTTATTTCTATTACATGTTATTTATACCATAAAGGAACGTTAGTCCATATTCCAATTTTCCAGAACACGGTGAAAAATGAAACAATTATAAATAACTAATGATACAATTTCATTGTCTTTTGATTGATAGCATTTCTATCGTTTACCCTCCGGCATACCGCCACCGCAGCAGGAACAAGTCCAACACTGTTTTCCTAAAATAATAATAATAATGATGTCAGCATTCGGATAATTAAAGTATAAAAAATTGTCATATTGAATCAAATGATACATCAGTTTAGTAAAAAACGTAAAGAAGTTTTTAGATCCGCTATTTGTTTGCATCATACGGTCGGATCGTCCATCGTTTAAGACTTGTCACCAATACTGTGACGGCCATAAAACTTTTTGAGGGCGTTCATATGCCTAGGCTTGCAATATCCCTGAGTCAACAATTTATTGTAACCAGCCTGCTTCGTTGTACAAAGTCCCCGAGAACAAGCTCTACCATAGCGTATTAACTGGGAAACAAATACATCATAGGCAGTAGAAGCAGGTATATTGCTGTATAGAAAAGGTAAGTTGACAGAAATTAAAGTCATCATGTTTGTCATAGTTTCAAATGTAGCCTTTCGTGGGCGTCATAATTGAGATATAAGTCTAAATATGAAACAGAACTTGAAAAATCAGTCGTATATTTTTTATTTCAAGCTCACTAGGATAGATGACAATTAAAGATGAAAATAAGGTAAAAAGTAGGAAACATCAGTTAAGCACTTATAATATCGCAACGCCTTTATCACTTATTGTTGTCAGATGTTCGTGTTGTAGATGGTTAAATTTTTAATCAAAAACAAATACCAGTATACCAATCCATGCCCAAACTACAATTACAAAGCAAAGTGAAAACATTGAAAACTGTCACATTGTGTCAAAAACATGAACTTCCAACAGGGAAGTGAGACGGGTGCTCCGTAAAGTTAAACATTTCCTGCAACGGGTGTTAATAAAAATGCGAATGAAAGGAACATGGAACTATTGGGCGTCAACTATATCAAGGGTATATGAATGAAACAAATTCTTAAAACCGTACAACACATTGTGACAACTTCATTTTGTTCTTTTTTAATTTTATTATTTTTTTATTATTTGTTACTATAGTTGTGTTTTCTGTATATACTAGTAGCTGAGGGTACGTTTTACAAAGGGTCTTAATAAGCTTTAATCATTGTTTCTGAAAAGCGTTGGTGTTAATCAGTGTTTACAATGATCAGAAACAATTTATTAGGAAACATTTATGGCATCAACATCATCATAAGCTTCTTTCTGTTGTACGTTTTCTGACATTTCGTTTGTTTATTGTTTTAATTGTGGAAGTTCACGTGTTTAACATAGTTTGCTTTGGGGTTGATAAACTACTGTGAAGCACGCGCAAATTGGATAATCGGTACTTTAGGACAACAGTTTTTCATGTACATCTATGACCAAAACTTTGTTATATAGGAGAAAGTAAAATGTACAACTAATGGGGCGAAATAATTTACAAATGCATTTACCAGGTGAAGCTTCTCTTTTAGTCCTGATGGCTCGATTTTTGTTTTTCGCCGCCGAGATTAGTTGTTGATCTAAAATTATAATAATAATAATAATAATAATAATAATAAATTAATGTTGTAATTATGATTCATAGTTCTTTTTTATAAATAATTCTCTTTAAATCTGTCAGATTTAAGGACGTACCTAAACTTAAAAACATTATATTACGAAAAGCTAAATTTAAAGCTGTATGTCAAACGTAATGACTTGAAATTTTCTATTGTCAAATTTCAATTTCTATGCAGCAATATTTACATTTGTCATTTTTATATGAAACTCTGTTTGATTCCAAATGTAATTATAGGTCTATAATTGCATTTGCTAAAATAACGTCACTCTTATCTTGTTTTTGTCTATACACATGACGTCACAGATGGGCTGTTCCAACGATTGGAGATGCATGTAATACAAGACAGTGTTTTACATTGATTTCAAGATTTAAAAACCAAAATAAGGTTTTCAAAAAATGCGAAATGTCTAGAAATGCCGTTTATAGTGCTATAACTTCCATTGCCAATACATTATAACACGCTATGGAATTATAGCACTATAAACGCCTTTTCTAGACAGTTTAAAGTTTTTGTTACATCTGCTGACATTATCAGATAAAAACAAAGATAACAATCCATGTACAAATCAGAGTCCCAAAACTTTGAAAACTGGCACAATAGGTTGATATTGGAAGCCTATGTTTATCAGAGCCCTCAAAAATGTTTATGCCCATCCTCATAGTATTGTTGATAGCTATGATGTCTCTATTTTCCAGGATAATCCTTGATATATTTGACTTCATATAGATCCATATTCCTGTTACTCTCAATTTTTCAATTTTAATTACTCCCTAACAGGAGGTGCTTACTCTACCGGAGTACCCGGTCTTACTTCCCTAGTAGATTGGCGGAAGTTTACGTGTTTAACCTAATTTGTCATTTTCATTTTACATTGCTTTGGGGTTGTGATTTGGATATGGATTGGTATGTTTGTTCTTGAATAAACAAGTCAGCTCATCATTTACCTGACAGACTTCTTTTTATTATGTTGTGTATAGTCTCTCCATTGGTTTTCACGTCTGTATTCAGCTTTAGTAATTTCAGAATACCTTAATTTAAAATGAAGAGGCTAAATACTAGTAGTTAAAATGGTAAATGTATACAACAAAATAATACCTCAAAATTACGACGTGATCAATATATTGTGTTTCTGCTGTAGTTCTGCGACATTTCGAAAAGTTTTTACTTTGCCATGGGATTGTGGATTAATATGTTTTTATTAGAATAAGGATGATGAAGTTTTAATTGAAACTCTTGCATAGCCAACACCGCATACTGGGATCACTATCATAAAGTACATTCAAATTGTTAGTAATAGGATTAACAAGTAAGTATCCACGTGAAAAATCGCTGAAAAGAGATACAAGCAGTTTTCTACTAGAATGAAGAAACTTAATAAAATCGATTCAAATGCTACCATGTTTATGTCAACATATATGGCTAGATCATCTTATATAGACTGAGGTTATATAGCTAGGTTATGTAAACTGACAAAAATCCAATGTACTATTTACAAGAAATATTCATGTTAATGCCCTCAATAAGTGTGCTAGCTCGTTGATATTTACACTAGTTTGAAATTAAAAAAATCATTCTAAGCTTATCAATAGGCCCACTTTTACTTTGAAAAGTATGACTAGTGAAAATGAAACGGAAAATGCACATGTATATATTTTATGTGTTTGCAATGTCTTGTTTCATAATTTTGGCCAATTGTTGTATATTTTCTGCATTTTAATTTTTTAGGATTTTATTAAGGTATACAGGTATTAAATTTATTCTGAACACCATCGTTACTAGAATCCCTTTCACACCGCAAAGGAATTGGGTTGCAAAATGGCCGTCTAGTACTGTGAAATTAAAACTGGTGTAAGATGTAATTAGGACAATATCGTATAATATTTACAATATGACTATACCTGTCTTCGATGAAACATACAGAAGCAATTGTATTGCAATTCCCAATGAAAGACAATGGGGGTCATGACCCTTGATGTGTATCAATTTTCCCGCAATATTACGTCATGTCCTACACAGGGGGTCGCGTGGTCATGTGAGACACGCCGATCTCGCATGGCTAAAAACCCTATATCACATGAGCAAATATGGAAAAAATAGCGCCAAAGTGCAAAATATTTATTAAAAGAGAGAATTGTAAATATAAGAACAAAATTTGGCACGCGCCACACTATCTTTCATTACCCCTTGAAATACCATGATCAGAATGTCATTTCTTAAATAAAATTAAGGCATAAACATTTTAATCCAGGATCAGTAACTGGGACGCAGGATAGTTAATAGTTTTAAAGATCAAATGGAATCATGAAGTAATGTGTAGCTGGAACAGTACATTAGGCAATGAAATTTAAAAATTTACAGAATTAGATGGTTGTTTAAGAATCAAATTCTTGATCAGTAATGCTCGGACCAAAGTTGTTGAAATCTAAATATATTTTTAAGATGTTGAAATATGAAAATTAGAAAAACCAAAATGTATTCACCAAATTAATCCAAGGCAATACTTTGAACGATAAAAAATGGCTTGGGCTTAGTTTCTTTAGGAATACTAAAATTAAAGAATCGGATAGTTTTGTGCGATTATTACGTCGCGGATGTAATTAAAAGTAAAAAAGGAAGTGCTTACCCTTCCAGAGCACTATTTTGTTTAGGCAAATACTAGCACAACGAGCAATATATAACATCTAATGCAAATAATACAAAGGAAATATTTTAAATAATTTCAACCCTTTTACATACTTTTTAAATTTCGATTAAAATATTTTAGTAATTTAATTCCTGAGTTTCCAAAAGAGATGTTTTAATATTATAATATTAGCAAGAATACACGCTACCTCTGCTATGGATATTATTGTGATTTGGACATGGATTGACATGTTTGTTTTAATAATATACTTATGATAAATTAAGATAATATAATTATAATACAGTTACATTGTTTTACATAAATATGTAATAATTTCCCATTGCTATATGAGCATACATATATATGTTTTTGTCAGGAAAAAATTACTAATACAAAATTTTTTGTTTCATTCATTCTCACTTAGCCAATATTTTTTAAAATTTAAACTTATAATTATTATTAAACCAGTTTTCATTTTGCAGCACTAGACCGTCGTTTCGGAATAAAATTCTTAATCAATAGTACTCGGACCCCAATTGTGGAAATCAAAATATTAAATGTTGAAATAAAAAAATAGAAGAATCGAAATGCATTTTACTTTAAATGTTAGTTGTAAGTGCGAAGTTTTATTGTGTAGGAAAAGGTAATGTAATAATTACAGCAATAATTACAGATTTTAAGTGAGGGCACAGTTTGTTTCACTTATATTAAACAGTTCCACAGAACTCAAAATTGTTATCTGGCAATATTATGTAGTCTACCTATGTCATTGTACACATTGTTGTCTATTTGTATATATTAACCCTGTGGATGTTCCTTTTATTTTTCCTGCAGAATGAGTAGTGTGCATTTTATCGCCATTAAAATTATTTCACGGTTTTACTAACGAAAAGAAAAAAGGGCCAAATAGATGCGGCGTGTAAAAAGACTTTATTATTATTATTATCATTATTATTATTATTTTATTATTTATCTAAATTTATTTCAAAGAAGATAGATAAAAATGTAAAAAATTTTGATAAAAAACAACACTTTAATAAACCTTTTTATTCTGAATGCGTATTATCGGCAAGTAGTTTATATTTGAAATGTGCAGGTATAGGCAAACAACATTGACCTGTCCGTTTCATTAGCATTATTCATATAGGAGGTTCCACCAATACATGGGTAGAGTTAGGATCCGTAGTAATATATAGTATACACATTGTCCATAATTAGTGTATATCATTATTTAGACGAAATATACACGCATGATCCCTATTTATTATATTTTGGATACATAGACAACGATACTGTGATGGCGGTAATAAAACTTTATTTATTTTCAACTTTTATTTGATTTATGGTAATTAAGAAAAAATGTCTAAAATTGTTTGATGAACGAAAACCTATTGGAAATATAAACATACTATGCGACTTTTACATTAAAAGCAAAAAAATGAACTATACCATGATTCTATTATCAAGAAAAGTTTATAAATGATGATTTACTGAAAATCCTATAAGGCCTCAAGTTAATGTTTTCAGAATAGTTATATATAAAACAAAAAAATTTCATACCGGATTCATTTTAAAACGTTGTATAAAACTTTCTTATAAAACCAATTAAAAAGCCAAAGAAACTAAACCTTGAACACGGGTATTTGTGGATGGATCAGTACCAGTTGGGCTGTATTGATACTATTACATATTATACCAGTTTTAATTTTACGGCACTAGACGGTCGTTTTGGAGTACAATTCTTCATCAGTAGTGCTTGAATCAAAATTGTGAAACCATTTTTTTTCAAGATGTTGAAAAGAAACACAATAGGTCGAAAATTTATTTAATCAAATTTAGCTAAGAAAATACTTTGCATTAGGGAGTATACCTTAGATTTCGAGGAATTTAAGTTTAACACTAGCGGCAAATTTAGACAATAGTATATTTCTGACAATACTAAACAATTATTACCTGCTGAGTTTGTAATATCCTCGGGAAAACATCCACCAGCAGAGGTTTAAATTACAAATTATACCAGTTTTAATTTCACAGCACTAGACGGCCGTTTCGGATTACAATTCCTCATCAGTAGTACCTGGACCAAAATTGTGAAACCAAATTGTAATAGCTTATAATTATTATGGTGGTACGCAAAATACACTACGTGCAAAACGAAAACAAAGTGAATCAAATAAAATTTCTTACTTTTTGTTTCAGTTTGTGATATAAACGTAAAAATAAGCAAGCATATGACAGCAAACACAAATCGTCCCATCGTCCTTAGTGTTAATGTCCTGGTTGGTTGAAGTACAGTACAAAACTTAATAATGACAGAAATGCCTCAACATAGTTCACATTTATCTATTTCTGTTGCACTTTTTATCGTAAATTGAAGTAAAAAATATAATAAACATTTCATTGTTGTAAGATTTAATCTCTTAGGTCTTGTATTTGCGCCATCTGTTTTCTGTTATTGAGCACTAATTTGGTGTATATAGACCAATGCACAATAACTTCCATTGTAGAAATGATACAGTTTGTTTACAAGACAAACCCAAGTAATTTACTTCCACAGAAAAAAGCCACGTCAGTGATCTAAAAACTTTCTAAATCACGGTCGTCTAGTGATGTAAAATTAAAACTGGTATAAACCACTGAGCCGGTATCTCTGCTAGTGGATGTTGCCCAGAGGATATCAGAAACTCGGTAGGCAATAATTGTGTATTATTTTAAAAAAAATACTATTGTCTAAATTTGCTGCTAATTTAATGTTCGCGTTCGAAAAAAAAGCTTCAATCATGAGGAAACGATAACAACTTTCTGAGTGTTCGAGACTTACAAGATGGTGTTATAAGTTTTCAAGAACAAATTCTCGAAAACAGCCTACACGTAATATTGTCTAAATTTGCTGCTAGTTAAATTTTAAAATTCCTCATGCAAAGTATTTCTTTAGCTAAATTTAGTAAAATATATTTTGGTCTTTTGGGTATCTTTTCAAAAACTTAAAAACAATTTTGGTTTCATATTTTGGTCCAATTACTACTGATGAGGAACTGTATTCCGAAACGGTCGTCTAGTGCTGTAAAATTAAAACTGGAATGATTATCAGTGCTGCTCAACTGGTACAGGTCCATCCAAAACTACCTGTGTTCAAGTGTTCACAAATATACAATTCCATTTTCTAATCACAGTCCCAAAAGCATCGTTAAACTTGTAAATTTAAGTAAAACACTTCAACAATGACATCAAGACTGTGTACTCTGACAGAGTAAGCATCTCGTTTAGCTAACTTCACCCGTCATGTGTGAATTAATGGAATGTGTATCTTACTAGTATTCAAAAGGATTGTCCTAGATATATTTGACGTCACATAGTTTTATGTTCCTTTCACTCAATTTTGATTATACACGTGGCGGGTGTAGCTAACTAAACAGGAGGCGCTTACCCTTCCGGAGCACTCGGCCTCACTTCCCTCGTTCACGTGTTTAATATAATTTGTCAATTTCAAAGTTTTATCTTTGCTTTGGGTTGTGATTTAGACATGGATTAGTATGTTTGTTTTTTTAGTAGTATTCAATACTGACAAAAAAGATGTACCTCAAGATGTTTTTGGGACCTGGTTACTATGCAATAGGAATATGGCCATGTATATTTGTATTGTATCACTGATATAACATTTCCATTTTTAAATATTGACAATATGACTACCTGTCTTCGATGAAACATACAGAAGCAATTGTAAATATAAGAAATTATATTCTGCTCATGGTATTTCAAGGGGTAATGCAAGAGTGTGGCGCGAGCCAAATTAAAAATGAAGGGCTTCACGCCACACTATCTTGCATTACCCCTTGAAATACCATGAGCAGAATGTCATTTCTTAAGTGAAACTAATTGTAATTTTAGAGGGGTGGTTTTGAAATAATTTTCTTTGTGTGCCCTTAACTGAATTTTGGCATTGTGTATAATTGCATAACACCGCAAACAAATTTAAAAAAACCCATGAAATATGTATCAAGGAATGGAACATATTGCTCTGGTGGTAAATTAGTAAGGACACTTAGTATGATAAAATGATGAGCAATGGTGTACAGTAAATGTTTGATTCATATATCAAAAACAAACATACTAATCCATGACTGAATCACAATCCAGAGGCAAAGTAAACACTTTGGAACTGACAAGCTAGGTTAGACACGTGAGCTTCCACCAGGGAAGTGAGGCCGCGTGCTCCGTAAGGGTAAGCACCTCTTGTTTCGCTAGCTTCATCCAATCAAATCAGAGATATTAACATTACCAGTTATGATTCTGGTTCATTAAACATTTTAGAACTGTCTAAGATATGATTGACTCTTCAAATTCAAATCCTCCTATATAGCAGTTATGACGCCCACAAAAGTCTACATTTGACGTTCTATGACAAACGTGGTGATTTCTAATTTTCTATTGTCGACTTCCCTTTACTATGCAGCAGTAAACCTGCTTCTCCTGCTTAAGATATATCTTTTTTACAATTAATATGCTATGATTCTAGCTTGTTCCCAACTACTGGAATTTAATACGACAAAGCAAGCTGCTTGCAAATAAATTGTTGATGTAAGGATATTGCATGTCTAGGTTTGATTATACAGTCACGTGACGTGTAGCTAAACAGCAGGTGCTTACCTTTCCGCAGCACCAGACCTTACGTTCCTGGTTCAAGTGTTTATCCTAACTTGTCAGTAAAGCAAAGTAAAACCTAAGAAACTGACATATTAGATTAATCACGTGAACGTCCACAAGGGTAGTGAGGGCAGTTTCTCCAGAATTTTTCAGCTATTCGCGACGAGAACTATTTTATTAATCTCTATATATTAATCAATGAACAATCCTGTGTATGCATATGAAGTGCAAGTGTGTTGTATGGTCTGCCTTGTACTAGCGCGCACTCATGGCAACTTTTAAAGGTGCTATCTCACCAAGTCAGTCCGCTGCAGACAAGTGTGCCACTCCCCAAGTCCATCATACTGATACCAGGTAAACCAGTAAAGGCCAAGAAAAATTCACTTTCCCACATGTGGTCTGAGCGGAACTCGAACTCACAACGGTGAGAGACTCTGGATTATCCATTCGGCTACCGCGGTCTAAATATAAAAATGATGTTACTGTTGACATATTACTGCATTTGTGCAAAAGGATCTGTCCTTTGTCTTAATTTTCAATAATAGCATCATTATTTTTCTCAAAAAACCCAAGGCCTTGTTCAGACACAACATTTATTCAAGTTCAGTGGATTTTCTATGAAAATGTTCTGATATTCACTGTTAAAAAACAGCAACCCTTGCAGTAATTTGAATACTGAATGTATTTCAAATGCAGATGTTGAGGTTGAGTAATGGTGTTAAACCTCCCAGTTATATCGGGATGTCGCCAGCTGTAGGCGAAGGTGCAGAAATTTTGCCTGTGTGTTGTGCTGATGGCATTATACAGCTCAGTTCTTTATCCTGACAAGCCCATCATGACATGGAACCTCATTTATTTTAAGTTCCCATCCCAAAGAACCATGACTTTTATTTCGTAATGCTAAGTGCTTAGCAAAAGAACAGTCACTACCCACTTTCAAGTCTAGGGTCAGACCCAGCCGGGGATCTAACCCACAACCTCCCACTTACAGAGCGAGCACTCTACCAACTGAGCTACCACAGTGGTTACTTCAAATGCAGAGTGGAGTGGAGTAATGGTGTTATACACATCATTCATTTTTTTTTATATTATCAGTTCTTGGATGATAGAGAAAACTGAAAAAATCATCAAACCTTCATTGAGTGAAATGACAAATTTTGTCATTCTGAGATCTGTCCAAGTTGGGTTCAAACCTTTTCCATGAGAAGCACTGTGATCTGTAAGCCACTTGACCACTGGTCCCGCCTGGTAGAAACACGAGCTTAGAATTATGACAAACAATACATAAATGGTTATCAGTTATTATTTATTTTACCACATATTTTTATTTATTTGTTTACAGCACACAAGACAAATTCAGATAAATTTGCATCATGTAAATGAGTCAACCATTCAGCTGTATATGATGTCATAATGCGACACAAAAAATGTTTACAAAAACTTATATGGCTATATCCATGGGTAACCCACAAATTAAGTTATTATCAGGGCTAGAAAAATTTACTTTTTCACTTGTGTAAAGGTTAACATATAAATTGGTCCAAAATTGAATACAGTGGTCCAGGATCAGAGAAGAAATGGGCCAAAAGAAAAAAATCAAACTTGTTGACATTTTTCAAACTTAAAATTGTCTGTAGACTTTGACCTGGGACTATTTTTTTTCTTTTTTGGCCTCAAATTATCAATAGTTTTTGCATCAGCTGCATTTTATAAGCCCTAATTATCTGCAGTCTTTAACATGGGACCATATAAATTATATATCAACTCTACATTATTTTATAGTCTTCGGCCTTGGACAGTCACATTTAAAGAACAATGTGATCTTGGGCGTGGGATCAATGGAAATTCTTCGAGCCCTGATTATGATAATTACATAAAACAATGTAAAATGATTTAAATTAATTAATTTAATAATAAGACTATCCCTTCCCAGGATATATCATAACCTCACTATTGTCAAATATAACTGCCTAAAATTTATACTAACTAGATAGATACATGTATATATTAAGATAGACACAAAGACACACAACTACACGCACAGAAGTATACAATAATTAAAAAGTTAGGTTTACACTCCAGATAAAAAAATGTATTTTTCTTCAAAACCTGAGGTTTACACTCAAGATAAAAAAATGTATTTTTCTTCAAAGCTTGAGGTTTACACTCCAGATAAAAAATGCATTTTTCTTCAAGACCTGGGTTTACACTCCAGATAAAAAAATTATTTTTCTTCAAAGCTTGAGGTTTACACTCCAGATAAAAAATGCATTTTTCTTCAAGACCTGGGTTTACACTCCAGATAAAAAAATGTATTTTTCTTCAAAGCTTGAGGTTTACACTCCAGATAAAAAATGCATTTTTTCAAAGCTTCCACTCATTTTTCTTAAGACCTGGGGTTTACACTCCAGGTAAAAAAAATATTTTTCTTCAAAACGTGATGTTGCGATGAATAAAACTTTTTTTTCAAAATCGACAGAAATGCTTAAAGAAGTTTTTTTTCATGTTAAAAATTTGATTAAAAAATTTGAAAATAAAACTTTCGTAAAACACTTCCATTTTTCTTGTTTTTTTTTTAAGTTCCTTCATAAACAATATAAACATGCAAAAAACTTAACATAACAATTATAAAAAATTTAACAAATTTTTGAGAACAATTTTAGATAATACTTCCTTGTAAAAATAATCAATTTTTTTCTTTCTTTGAAATCAGTGCACATAACCTTATTCATAATGTACTATGAATTTTTAACAAAAAGTCCTATCTTTAATAGTATAAGAATATGTTCCTCAAAATATACTAAAAACTACATAGATGATTTCAATAATTCTTACAAAATAATGCCCCAACAACACACCAACCAAAACAAATAACCAAAAAAATTCAAAAATAAACAAGCTTAACTTGTTATGGTAAACAGTATGTAAACAGTTCAAGTATTTAAAATGTCCATACCATATTTGGTAAAACCTGCATTTAAAGGATGGTACCTTGTACTACTTATAAATAGAGTATGAGGGTACAGCACCTAAATAACTCAATAAAAATATTTTGTATAAATACTGGTCATCCTTTATAAGTTTCTACCACATTATCAATTTTTTTTTAAAAATTCTCACAGGCAAACAAAATACTGATTCTGTTACATTTTCCTACACCTCAACAAAACAGACAAACTACTTGAAATTTCTTTTATGTAAAATGTAAAAAAAAAAAGAAATACATTTATGCAAAATTTTAATATATTATAATTTGATTTTTGAAATTGCACATGATTTAATCTCACGCTAAATGACAGTGATCTACAAAATGTTTTCTAAATCATGATCAGAAATGTTGTTCTACCGGCAATTACAAACAAACCTATACACAAACATTACGATGATGAAGATTAAGAATTCAAGCACTACAAGGACAAAGACAACATTAAATGTTTATGGCAGTATAACACGACAGTAATTTTTTTGTACACAGTGAGGCTATGGAACGTCCTGGGGTGCAGCGTTACGATTTGGTCATCACTTTCAAATACTGCAAGGCATTATGGGCAGCCTGAGCATGGGAGTCGTCAATAGTTGGTCCCATTCCATGACATACTGCTACTGGCATCGAGGATAGCTGAACCAGACACTGGTGTTGACCTATAAAAGATATGATGTAAAATCTTGTTCAAATATGCCTCAATAAGAGATTTCTGAATTTCCTTTTGTTAAGATATAGTATCAACATCAACACATGAATTGATGCAAGATATGGTCATGTATGGTTACGGAAATAAAACCTGAATTTGTCTAAACACCCAAAGCACGTACATGTATGTTTATCTCTGTCAGACCTACAATTGAGTAATTGTGTTTAACTCCAAAGTCAAGAATATTTCACTTACATTGAGACATCGTCAGCTATAGGCGAAGGTATGGAAATTTTGCCTGTGTGTTGTGCTGATATTGTTATACATCAGGGTTCTTTATCTTGCCAAGCTTACACTAACACGGCCCATCCAAAAGAAATAAGAACTATTTTGTAATGCTGAGGGAAGAACAGTCACTACCCACTCTAGTCTTGCATCAGACCAGATCGGGGTTCGAACCCATGACCTCCCACTTATGGAGTGAGTACTCTACCAACTGAGCTACCGCAGTGGTCACATACACAGCTTACAGAATGTATGTGAATTTATGTGTATAACATAAATGAGGCCTTAAAAGTCAAGCTAATCATAAATGATTAATGTACTGATAAATTTAGAGGAAATCCTGTATTACTTTGCACTTTTTATTTCTTAATACAGTCAACCTGTCTGAAAAGAATACCTCTATTTAAAGGCCACCTGCTTATAAAGACCAGTAAAAGTTATACGAATTGCTTTTTTGTGCTATCTGAACCTGTATTTAAGGACCACCTGCCCATAAAAGCCACTTTCACTCGTTTACTAGGTTCCTTGGGTGACCTTTATAGACAGGTTTGACTAGTTAATTTTTATTTATAAAATGAAATTAAGTAGAGTAAATGTTTTACATTCCAATCAAGATTCACTTGTTTTTAGGTGGTAAGTTTTTCTACTGTAAGAAATGCGATTTCAACAAGCCCTACCTATAGACAAGACATGATACTACCCATACTTTCCTACCCTTTCTTGAGACTAGGAGTAAGTTTGGGTAAATTTTGATCGTAACTTTTACAAAATTATTCCCATATTCAACTTGACAAAAATGGATATTGTGTATATTACTCAGGTTTGAATTTTTTATCCCATTGTTTTTTTCCTCATTTTAATCTGCAGCTAAAGATCCTGATTGGCAGCTACAGATTGTCTCTTTCATAACCATGACGTTGAAAAGCCATTTTTTAAACAAATAAATAACACTGGATCCAAGTCTTGAGCACTTTGACAGTATTTACACATTGCCCTTTGATCAAATTAAATTGAAGGAAGTTGGCATTTCACTATATACATGGCCTAGAAAACAGTTTCAATTCAAATTCCAGAGATTTTCTTTTTTAGTCACAAGTTTCAACTGGTAATCGTAAGGTCATAATTTTAACTACAAAATTGTTCAACTTACGCCAAAATCATAAGGGTAGGCAAGTATGTACTTCCCAACCAGACCTACCTGAGGTACTAAGCTCTCCTATGTCTATGTAGCTGACTTCGAATCTCTCTACTTCTGCAATCTCTTGCAGCATCTGACAATAGTTAGTTGCTGGAGCGTTGATTGGTGACTTCTTGAGCCTATTGATCTGTTTACCGTTCATAATTCTCTCGTAAAATTTCTGGATCTGTTTGGCTTGTTGTGGCGTAGGAACTGGAATGTTCTTCTTCCCTTCTTTTAATGCTGTGTAAGAGGCTCTCAATTCTGAAGCACTCTGTAATATAACAATTTAAATATCTGTAAAACCTCAAGGTTTGCTCTGGCTCTCAAAAAGTCAGGACCAAAAAATTATTTTAATGACTTTAAAATTAAATAGGAACCAATTTAAATGTTAAGAAGCCAGAAAAACTTAGAAAGGCAACAAAATGTGTTCAGGTGCAGTATACTTTGCACCCAAGAAGTTGTAACCAAGAAAATGATTTGATTTAATTTATGTTGTTTTATTTTAATTTTAGCATTACATTTTTACAATTCAATCAAAGATGACATCTGACAAATAACCTTAAAGCCACTAATGTAAATAAAATTCCACTCATCACTGCGCTGTTTCAACTTTGTCAGGACAAGTGGGGAGTGTTTTGTCTGTGGTTTAACTTACCAGAGGTATTTCGTCATCATCTTCAGAATCATCTATGTTGGTAGTTTTTTCTCCGTCCTGCATGATGGCACGGATCTGCTCTAACATAATACTGGCAGCAGTTCTCTTGGCTGCCTTTTTAGATCTTCCAGTTCCTGAAAAATTTTCAAACGAACGTTATGAAACCACAAATTTGAAATGAACAAAGCTATTGATATGAGTTTGGATTTAAATGTTACAAATTCCAAATCTTCTGTAATGGCATTTAAAAGTTTCATAAATAGAATTAAATGCCAAAAACAGAACTGTGTAGTTTGTTGGCACATTCAATCCCACTTAACACAGAGCATTTACCATAAAATTTACTGTTACCAAGACACAAATGGCATTTTTCACAACAAAAAAAAAAAAAAAAAATCCATGAAATTTTGAACTCACAAAATTAATGATTCTACAGTATTCATAGATTTAATATACAAAATACTGTAAAACACTTTATTTTCGTGGCATGATATTTTTGCGATATTTGTATCAGTCATTTCGCGGCATGAAATTTTCACAATATCCCGTTGTGAGCCCGATCCCATCATGAGCCCCTCATGTAAAAGTCCATTCATATTTATTCGATCAATTTATTTTCGCGATTATTATTTTTACGATTATGTATGAACTTGTGAATTAAGCAAAAATAACATGCACACGAAAATTTCATGTTTTACAGTAAGTAGCAAAATTTTGAAATTATGTGCAACATATAATTTTGCCAGAAACAATATTTATCAACATGTTTTCACATCAATATAGGTAAACAAATAGCGCAAACGAACCGAAATTCCATCAAATCTAAATTTTCACATAAGTTTTATTTTCACAATGTGTGAATTTACAAGCATGTGTACATGTGATAAAAACACAAAAGATGAGAGTGTTAAGATACCTTTCTCGGTGAATTTTCCAAGTTTAACAATGCAGACAAATTCTCTAGCGTGAGGAGGTCCCTGTTCTGACTGGAATTCATATGAAGGAGGCTTAATCAGCTTTTTCTGAGTAAACTCCTGTAATTCACCGACTGGGTTTCCAGGAACTCCATCTTCTATTGTCTGTGGCTGCCTAGCAACAAAAAATCAAATAATATGGCTACTTAGCAACAAAAATGAAACAATGATTAAAAATGAGATTTAAGGAGTTTTTACCAAGCAAACTTCTGTAATTCACCAGATGGATTTCAAGGGATTTATTTTCTATTGTCTGTGGCTGCCTAGCTACAAAAAATTGAAAACAACTTGGATACTAGTACTTAGCAACGAAATTAAAACAATTATAATGAAGGAGATGTAATAGTTTTCCATCTGCAAGATGGTGCTTAAGACTATTCTGCTAGCAAGGTTCTGTCAAAACTAGCACCTTTGTCTTGTAATAGTGAGACAAAAAGACCCTTTTGACTCTTTGAGAATAAAATTTGACTCCTGATTTCCTGAAAGAAGCTGCATATATATATGGGTTAACTTTGAGATTTTGATGAAAGCCAATCTGACCCTTCAACATCATTTGAATAAAACCCCTGATTATGTATAATGTGTCATTTGCGTTAGATCTATTAGATAACTTACTGGTTTTGGTCGACTTTAAGTTCACAAGCATCGCCAGTACCACCATTAGGTATGCCCAAAATCTGATTGAGAGCTGCCTGAGCTGCTGCATGCTTAGCTTTCTTCTTGCTGGTACCTGATATAAAAGGAAGCAGATTTAGTTACAATAATAAAATACAAAGTTATAGATAAAATCCATCTTTTCATAACATTCCATTTCTTAATTTTAAAAATAATTTAACAATTATCATAAATTAGACCAATAGTCCACTAAGACCCACAGTGGGTGGGATTTAAACCTAGGTGGTGAGAGGCCATGTGATCCATGTGCTTTAGACCACTACGCCATGAGACCTGCTGAAAGTTTAGCATCACAGACAAATGCAATGACCCAATGTTAAAATGAGCAAGAAGGATTTGAATAGAAGTGTGCGGTGCAGCGAAATGTTCGGTGCTTCGCAAGTCAGTGCGTTCAATTTCGAATCTCAAGTCAGAAATTCTGGAATACGGTTCGAGTGGATATGGATTTTATAATCGCCATACATAAACAACATGGCGACCCGGAGATCAAAAGTCTGCAGAAGGAAGGAAAAATAGACAAAACTACCACCGTCTGCAACATATGTGGAATCAATATCAAGTGCTATTGCGGCTCAACAACTAGCATGACAAATTATTTGAAGTGGAGGCATAACATCGTGATTGAAATGCAATCTTTAAGTGGCAATACCACTGAATTACCCAACAGTAGTGGTTCGTCAAAAAAAAGGCACCTTTATCTAGCACTAGTGGTCAGAAATATTTGCGCAAAAGAATAAACTGCCAATTACATCACCACCGCATTTAAGTATAACTAAAACAATTGGAGTTTTCCTGCAAAAGATATGAGGCCATACTCTGTTGTAGAAAAAAATTCTATTTTTGTTATTTTTTGTTGATATTTTGATTTTGTTTTGCCTTAAATAAAGGTATCTTTTTTGTTATAAAGGTGTTGTTACTTAGTGGTGGTAAGAATGATGTCACTTGTGATAGTAAGAATGTAGTACCGGTAATTAATTTTTCTTGATTCAATTCGAAATTATTCGAACCGAGGTGTTTTGACTCAAACTCGAATTGAGGTAAGTCTGATTCGTCCCAGCCCTAGATTTGAAACAGTATTTTTCTAGGTTTCCAAACATTTAAAATTATTGGTAGCTAAATTTCCAAAGTTGTGAAAATATAGTCCTTTTAAAATATTCTTTTCATAAATTTGCTAAAATAGATTTCTTTTCGAAAGAAATTTTTCAGGATTTACCACGCAATGTCAATAGGAACAAAAACACAGATTTTTACCTCTTCCTGTGGCAATAATGTCACCGACTGTGACTCTCATTATGAAGACAGGCTCATGTACAGCTCCTTCATTAGCCAGTAAATCATACTGGGGTGTTATGCCACGTTTTGTACACAGTTCTTGTAGAAAGCTGATTGGGGTTTTACCTGGCGGTATAGTCATCTACAAAATAAAGATTTAAATATGAAGTTATCACATGTACCAGTAAACTGTATACATTGTAGTGATCGCTCTATATGTGGAAGGTCAGGGTTCAATTCCTGGCTGGATATGGTCAGGATATGAAAATAGATATTAGGCAGTCACTGTTCTTTGGCCAATGACTGGGGTTTTACCAGGTAGTATAGTCATCCACAATATAAAGATTTAAATATGAAATCATCACACATTGTAATATAAACTGTATACGTTTTAGTGCTCGCTCCATATGTGGGAAGATACAGACAGCATCGTACCAACAAGGACTGCTATGTACAGATACTCCTTCTTTCCCAGGACAATACAACAATGGAACAGACTCCCATCAGAGGTTGCAGCAGGTCCATCAGCAGCAGACTTCATGGTTTTACTGGATAGGCTACCAGTAGACCATCCTACATTCCACTAAATCTACAGCTGTTTCCTAATTTTAATTGTAAACAGTGCCTTAAGATGTTTTTAACCATCCATCTCATGCTTGAGTAAGTGATACACTCCAGGAGGAGGCCTACTCAGTAAATAGAAGAAGAAGAAGTCAGGGTTCAAATCCTGACTGGGCATGGCGGGTGCAGGACAAAACGTACCCTTGCCATAACGTACCCTACCAGAACGTACCCATTTTTGGACGAAACGTACCCACATTTTTACCAAAACGTACCCATACCAGAACGTACCCACCAAAACGTACCCGCCAAAACGTACCTACCAAAAAACTTGTACAACTTATATTGTTTGATGATTTTAAACCCAAATTATGCCAAAACGTACCCATACCAGGATTACCAAACAGCAAGTAATAATATGTTATTTACTACCATCTACTTGGCATATGCCATTCATCTTTGTTATAATTCTTAGTCATGCGTATTTTATATGTTTCTTTAATTACCAATACATATTTTTGTTTTAAAAAAAAAGATAATAAAAGGCTGCAGAATAGTAACTAATGACTTTTAAAGGAAAATTGAAGAAAAAAACAATAGGCAGATTAGTCGGATAGTCATTAATCTACATCATTCCTTTGTTGTGTTTTTTGTTCTTCTTCAAACACATTACCATTCTTTTCTTGTATGAAGTCGTTCATTGTTTTCATTTTATAACGATATCAAAGCATTTTATACATGTGTGATTATTTACGTACTAAAGGTCACCATGGCTTCACTAACAGGATTTTTATTCTGTCGTGTGTTGGTTTTTCATTACCGTATTGTCATATACCATTTTTTTGAATGTATTTTATTATTGTCATATACCATTTTTTTGAATGTATTTTATGATTAAATTCAAAAACATGGTATATGACAGTATTAATATTCCATTCAAATTTGACCCATTAACTGATTAAGTTCAAAACCTGATAAATTTTGGAATTAGAATATATCTTGTAAAATTAGAATTTAACTTGTAATCGGGGAGTAAAGCCAAAGTTTCCTTTGTATGTATAATGGTCCTTTATTGAAACAATGAAGCAAAATTTGTTGTTAAATGCTGAAAAACATTATTAAAAGACTGAGTACACAGGTCACAGGTATGAAAGTCTGAATTAGGTGGGTTTGTCCAAAGTTTAGAGACGAATTTCGCTGCTGCAAGATCCTCTGCGTTTTTTGCTGTTTCTCATATAACGGCCGGTTGGAATGCTTGCGGTGATCTCGCGATATAATTTAAAATCTGGGTCATTTATTGTACGATGTAACCAGTTTTCTGATTCTGTAGCGTGTACATGTAGGTTGACTATTTGAATTGGTTGGACAATTTATTTTGATTTTATTTCCCGTTGATTTCCCGGGAAAACAGCACGGTGGAGCGGGATTTGCGGGTGTCTATGATCTTGACAAATCCAGGTCCATTTCATTACTTTTATTCCATCTCACATAGTAAAGTCATATTTACAAATTATAATTAAAGTTCAAAACGTAGATATAATTCTCTCTCATAAAATATAAAACGCGAATTACAAATTAATCGAAACGCGATTAACAAATATCATTTAATCTGAATTGAGTGTTTTCCACTTATTTTTATCACTAAATTATGCATTAAAATAAAATCCCAAATGAATAGTACGAAATATTTAACGGACAAATTTTAGCGCGTACTCCATTGATTTTAAATTTGCCGCCTGGAGTTTTAGCTAAGACCATTTTACTTATCAAGACAATAAATATTTACAATTTATTCTTTAACTTTTCTAAATTTCAACATTACATATTATTTATTAAGACATGGAAGATTTCTATCTTTTAACCTCTGTGTTTCAAAATATATCATCGAATTAAAAGGATAATTTACACGTCAGAATGTCTGTTAAATGGAACACAGAAGTGTCAACTTTGACAAGTGATATATTCTAATTGTAAAAATAATATTACACCCTATACCTTATTTTGGAGAGCAAAGAAATTAATAAACACAATAGATTTATATCAATTATATGATTTTAAGACAACTTTCTTTATATCACATTTAAAAAAAATCATTAAAACTATAGCTAATTAGAACCTAATTTTAAACATTGAAATTAAAGTGTTTCTTTTAATATCTAATATTTAACCTATTTCTCTTAACAAATTCCATCTAATTTTTACACCATTACATTATTACCCCTTGACATGAAAGGATCTAAGTTATAATTAATCATTTTCAATTTTTAATTTTTTAAAATAAATGATATACATTTGTACATACAGGGATTTATCAAGGGCCTATTTAGGGCCGAAATTCGGCCCCATTCCCAATTGAAAAACATTGTTTTTTTTCCCAAAATGGGCTGAAAAAATTCCCAATTAGAAAATCGTACCAGATACATAGCTGAAGTCTGGCCATAAATGTGGCTGCTTTTCAACTCAATACACTAAAAGCATTAGATTTAATCATTAATGGCATCAAAAATGAGCAAAAAGTTGATAGTTTTTCCCAATTTTTAGTTTAGGGCCTTTTCCCAAAAGACCCTGATAAATCCCTGACATAGACGCAATAAGAACATACATCTAGGTAGATAAACTATGGAAATGTGTGTGGGTACGTTTTGGTAAATATATGACACATAAAGGCTATTACTCTGAGTGCTGCTTTTAATTCTTCTCTCTGTTGTTATTTTTTAATTATTACAAAAATACATCTTTTTAGAAATAAAGGAAGATGTAAAGGAAACATTTTGTCATAAAAAAATGAAAGCTTTATTATACAAATATAAGATATATAGTGATGTTATGGTGGGTACGTTTTGGCGGGTACGTTCTGGTATGGGTACGTTTTGGTAAAAATGTGGGTACGTTTCGTCCAAAAATGGGTACGTTATGGTAGGGTACATTTTGGCATGGGTACATTTTGTCTATAACCCGGCATGGCAAAGATCTGAAAATAGGTAGTCACTGGTTTTTTGCCAAGGACTTGGGATTTACCATGTGGTATGGTCATCGGAAAAAACTTAACCATGCATCACTAGGCATGGTGTTTGCCATATGTAGACATATGGAGATAGACGTACAATATGGTAAATGCCATAAATGATGGACTTTAAGGGGGTTTCCCAAATGTCATAAAGCACATGACAACACATAGAACTGTTATCATAGAACGTTAATAACAGAGAAAAGCATTATAATTTTAACACTGATACCACAAGATTAAAACAGGACAAATTTCACAATACCAATTTAAAGACCCATATAACAAGTATTTTCCCCAACACTGATAAATAATTTTCTACACGCCGGTGCAACCCCCCCCCCCCCCCCCCCCTCCAAGAAATTTTAAGTTTTCATTAGATTTATACAAAAGTGTTATAAAAATAGTGAATCACTGCATGATGTAGTCTTCTGCTTTCAGCATGAGATAACTTTGGCGTCAATACAAAGATTGCTGTATGTAATTATTGGAGTTTTTACCTTGTTTTTCAGAAAATTCAACAATAAAGGCCGGAAGTGAAGTGTTCAATGCCGACTTTTGCAACATGTCAATCATTTCATTAAATTTCGCAAATACCATTTTATATGAATTTAATGATACTTAATAATTAATTTTACATTTAAAATATATGTATTTTTCAAAAATGGCAAATAAATGTATAAATTATTTTAGATTTGTCGACGAATGTCGTAAATACAATATAGTTTTGGTTTACGGCCATGCTGATATCCGGCAACAACAGCAGCTAAGTGCCCGTGTTGAGCAGTAGAGGATTTAAACTCTTGGAAGTAAGACGTTTTTGTGTGTGACAGCGAAGTAAATGGGTGTATTTAAAATTGAGACTAATTATAGATTAGATTTTTGGCTAGACTAACCACAAATTATTCTGAAACATGATTTTTAATTGAATCATAATTTTATTTCATCATCATGGATGTGAAATAAAAGGCACGAAAAGTAATGTTTACGTTCTTCTTGAATGTCTTAGTAGTCTTTGCTATGTAGTCCACCAATTTCCTGCATTTGTTAATATATATATATATTCTTTATTACAAAAGTATACAGGGCCTCAAGCCCAAAAGTACAATTCAAAATATTTGCATACATTTAATTGCGCAATAACAGGCAGAGGTAGACAAATTTATAGTATCATTTCATGTCTCTGATTTAGAGCTTGGATAACCCAGACTCTACTGATTTGTATCGATGTTATTAATGTCTTTATTAATGTTTAATGTCTATAATGTTAATATATGTGTTTTATACATATATAATTTATATATAATCCTTATTAATTAACAATTGATAAATTAAGAAAAGAAACATCCTTAATTATTTACATATTTGTTTCTTTTTTTAAATGACAAATAGCAAAATTTGCCTAAATTGTGCAAGATTGTTTCATTATCTGTAGAGAATATACTTTGTAAGCTATATCGATTTGTATATTGGTCCAGTAAACATATGTTTCTAATGTGTGAATACAATTCACATTCAATCAAAAAATGTTTCTCCGTTTCAACTTTTTTGTAACCCATTTGTTAATAAATAGTATTCATATGCGTACAATTAAAATTTTAAAAACTGGATCAGCGTTTAATTTCTCGGTGTTGGTATGAAGGTGTAAGGAGAACTCGATCATTTAGTGGATTTGGGATAATAAGTGAGACTGCATGCACGGTCGATTTTTTTAAGCCAGACAATCTATTTATAATGCCGGAAGCACGTTTTTCTACCAGTGTAAACAAATAGTCAAAAGATGCTTTCTAGGCAGGTAAGATAACTCACATTCTGTCCACGTTGATAAAAACCGCCATTTTTGTTATTTAAAAATCATCTTTTAGTGATTTTTTGCACTTGAAGAAAAAAAGGTGCTGCTGTTGTTAAAAATAGATTGTACCACTCCAAAAATTTGATCATGCATGCTTGCTATTCAAAATTTGCATAAGTGATCGAAAACACATGAAAGGCCCATATTAGACTAAATTGTCTTGTCAACAATTCTTTTTATTGATGTGGGACGACAGATCATTTCCCCTTCTAAATTGCAGAAATTTGTCACCTCTGGTTTGGGGGCAATAGATTCTACTCTTTCAACAAATAAATATCCATGTGATTATCAATAAGCCACCAGTTTTTGTAAAAAAAAATGTGTTCTTCAAATTCATCCGAATTCACCATCTGACACTTGTACACAGCCATTTCCAATGAGATACACATAACATTTCTTGTTTTAATTTTGCTTGCCATTTTGAAAACTTGCATGACCCATGACCTATCAGATGACATCTGGTATATACATGAAATATTTCTTCTAACATTTTGTTTTTAATTTGTAGCTAGAAACCACAAAACATGAATAAAGAAGATACTAAAGAATAAAAACTTGATTATTTCCTGATTTATATTATGGGTAAAAGAGACAGAAAGGACAAAGGTAAGATTCAATTGCTAAATAAACATACCTTTCACTGCCTAGGTTTAATCTGAACAGATCCTAGTTTGTCAGTTCACTAGCAACATGTTAGTGGTGCTTCTTCAGGTATTCCAGTTTCCTCTACCATTTGTGCATCTTCGTTAATGGGAGGTCGTGGTGGGTTTGAACCCCAGCCGGGTCTGACCCAAGTGAAAGTGGGTAGTGACTGTTCTTTCGCCAAGCACTCAGCATTTTGAAATGAAAGTCACTTATCCTTCGGATGGGAACTTAAAAAATATATGAAACACCATTCTACCTATCAAACACCTGGGTTTGAATCATTTTGAATTACAAATATTAGAGCTGTCAACTTATTTTGGGGAGGTAGATCTACTGAGATTATGCCTCCCACCTTTTCCTACAGTTTCCTGCATGGTCTAGAAAATAATTCCCATCCATTAACTTTAGAATAAATGTCCCCCGCTCACACACTTGATTTCTCAATATTACTTTCGATATAACAGTTAAACTGTTTAGATTCTTGTCTAGAATTAATGAAATACCTTTCTTTAGATTGTAAAGTACAAATGTATTTAAAAGCAACAAATAAATAAGTTTGATTTTTAGTGTTCAATATAGGATGTTTCCAGAGGGGGCATTTTTAAAAACTTTTGTCAAAAATACCATAAACATCCTTTATTTTTGCATTCATAATCTCATATTATGTTAAATATGGTCCACTAAGGGGAATTTTCTTCTAAAACACAGTAAAATCAACATTTCTGCATTCTTGTAATGCTAAATTTGGCCCAGTTGGGCCTTTACACATTGAGGTAATTTGGCAAAATTAATTATATACATCAATAAGTTGTCATTGCCCCTCTTTGCCCCTTCTAGAATGAACATTAGATTTTGTAAGACTTACTGGGGTTTCAGTACTTTCAGTGCTTTGATTGTCTTTTGTAGAAGAAAGAAGATCAAAGAAACACAAATCAGATAGAGCAGATTATGGTGATTATGTAGATGAAGATTCTAACCTAGACAATGATGCAGCATCACAAGGTAATATAATGACATACAACTGTATAGACTAAATTATTTCTGTCTTCAACAACCCTTTTTATTGAGACCACTGCGGTAGCTCAGTTGGTAGAGTGCTCACTCCGTATGTGGGAGGTTGTGGGTTCGATCCTCGACTGGGTCTGACCCAAGACATGAAAGTGGGTAGTGACTGTTCTTTCGCCAAGCACTCGGCATTACGAAATGAAAGTCGGGGTTCTTTCGGATGGGATCTTAAAATAAACGAGGTCCAGTGTCACGAAGGGCTTGGTATGTTAAATAACCCTGCTGTATAATGCCATCAGTGCAATGCACAGGCAAAATTTCTGCACCTTCGCCTATAGCTGGCAACATCTCGATATAAGTGAAATATTCTTGACTGAGACGTTAAACACCATTACTCAACTCAACTCAACTCCTTTTTATTGAGTACATAAGACCATGGGACAACAGAGCCTACTCACCTTCCAAAATGCAGAAATTTGTCTCTTCCAACTGGATGCCATCGATCCTACTCTCTCAAAAATTAAACATCGGCATTGTGATCAACTAACCTGTAGTTCTTGTAACTTAAATATGTTTTCTTCAGACTTGGTACAGAAATTTCATCCAAATTTTACCTCCGACACTTGTGGGAGACCTTTTTTCAAAAAGAATTTGACGTCTTGTTTTGTCTGTCATTTTGAAAAATCATGTAATCTGTGACCTTATAAAGTAAAAGTACCTCTCTTACCGGTAGTTGTTTTATACATGTATATAATTTGGTGCTTGACTTCTTTAATTTGTTTCAGTATGGGGATATGTTGGATTCTGTATTCAATAGAATTTATTGATCTGAAATAAAAACATAATGGAGTGCTGTAAACATATTTATTTTTTGTGGTGAACTAATTTTCGCTTATGTTGCAGTCTGTTGTTTTGTGTGAATATTAAATTATTTTTTATTTGAAATAGTGCATATTTAAAAAATGCAAAAATTTAACTACACGGATATGTTTAAATTTCATATATCTGAAAATAAATACTGGTACACACAAAATTAAATATGTTTACAGTATCACATGGTAAGCTGGTACTAATGAAATTCACTTGCATACTAGGGTATCAGTTCTCCAAAATGCATGTGAACGTGCGGAAAATTTTACAGGAAAATAACAGCTTATGCCATTCCTTATTCAATAGTAACAAAACTTCTGTGTTGGGTGTCACATAGTACTTGGCTGAATCCTATTTAAGACTTGAATGACTCACAAGTTTTTTATAAGTGCTTTTGAATGCCCTTACCATGCAACACCACAGTAGCCAAGGTTAAGTTACAATGTGTAATATTTATATAACAAATTTGTACACAATTTAGATGCTGTACCCCAGTCAGCTACCAGATCTGTAGAAGAATCAGTTAAAGAAGCAAAAGAGGATGAATTTGGAGCCAAGGACTACAGACTTGTACTACAACTTAAACTAGATCACAACTCTAGGCCATTGTTTGTGGTATGTATAGAAGAGACATTTTTAGGTAAAGCATCTTTAGGAACGGCTTTTTTGTCCCCCACAGCAAAGTGTCAGAGTAATTTTGTAATAGTAGCTGTTTGTCTGTCGGTCCATGTGATTATTTTGTATGTGGCTTCTCTTAAACTGTTTTAGAGATTTCTTTCATATTTGGTAGGATTTATTGCTATCATGGTTGAATATATTCAACAAAAATGTTAAGAACCATATCAAAAACATTATTTAACTTTGTAGAACGTAAATCATATCATTTCATATTCACACTTCTCATAATTTCATTAAGGAGATTTAATTTTATGCACAAAACATCATTTAATACAAGAAAAGAACAAGAACAAAACACAGATGGATTTTACAATTTTCAATTTTTTAAATTTAATTTCAAATTTTACAATGGTCCCTAATTTTTTTGTTGAATATAGATGTGCATATATTATACTGCTGTTTTGATTCGGCAATTTTTTTACAGGGTATGCTGAGTTTAACTTATTGTAGGAGTTATGGAACTTGGACCATATTTAGTACTCTTTAACATTGACAGATATTTTGTACACAACTACTCTAATTTTTTATAGTCATTTGTTCAATTTAATTAAATGATTTTGTTTATAATTTACTGTTTTCTGTTTTAGGCACCTAATGGACATATATTTTTAGAATCTTTCTCACCTGTATATAAACATGCACATGATTTCCTGATAGCTATATCTGAGGTATGTGTGTGATAAAATAATTCAGTTCTCCTTTGTTTCAAGCATCTTTTCTGTTATTTTTGCATGAATAGATTGGCTCTCAGTGACGTCATCTTATTATGGATGACATACAGATAAATAAAAATTTCTATGCCTCAGGGATGCTATTATTATTTGTTACAATGGTATTGTCATTTAAATTATTGATTGTTTAAATAATTATAAGTTCAAGTATAAGAAGTGAAAATAACTACCAGTTATTTCATTGCTATAAATCAAAGTGAACATTCACATGTTAGAAAGTCTTTTTTTACCAAAAATTATCAAATAATTTTGAAAGAAAATGAGGTTTTGAAGATTACTTGTGGATGGATTTTAATATGGTTTTCACTGCAATGGTGAATGTTATTTGCATAAAAATTAAAAAAAAAGGTTTTATGGTTTTTGAAAATCACCATTTACATTTATATAATTTATGCTTTTAAGTTTGTACAATTTTTATTTATAAACAGCTTGTATGTAGACCTGAGTTTATTTATGAGTACAAGCTAACAGTCTCAATGCTTCAGGAAACTTAATAAATTATTAATTATTCCTGTACATTTTATTTTATAAACAGCCTGTATGTAGACCTGAGTTTATCCACGAGTACAAGTTAACAGCCTATTCTCTTTATGCTGCTGTCTCTGTCGGTCTGGAGACTAAAGATATAATAGAGTATCTGAGACGACTAAGTAAAACATCACTACCTGAAGGAATAGAGGAGTTTATAAAGGTAATTATTCATTTTAACAAAGCAGAACACACCATTGTTATACTGCAAAGAATATTTGTAGGATTTCCATTTGGATGAAGAGCCATAGACATGTGCCCATGTAACCAACTTGAGACATGAACATGCATATGGCACCTTTGAACCTGCTGGAGCTTCCTTTACATTGTGTAATAGTTGTTTCCTTAGATGATGTCTCATTTTTCATATATTGAGAAAACAACTAATTGGGAATGTAATTCCAAACAAATTTTCCAGGCATGTAGAGACCACTTTACGTTCTTTACCTGCTTCTAGAGATGGGAATTGGATGAGTTTTCATAATCAATGATTGGAACTGCTCAAGTAACAAAAAATTGAAAAATAATCGATTATTTAACAGATGCATAGGAAATAACAAAATATTGAATTTCAGATTATTTTGAATGTGTTTTTGTTCCTTCCCTTTTCACCCCTTTTTCTTTCCATTCAAAATTCTTGTCTGCGCTAATTCTCCAAAACTATGAAGCATTATTTCACAAAACTTAGTGCAAAGCATCAACATTGATAGGAGATGCACATGTATATCATTAGCCGGAGTTGGTTTGCTCATTTTCTTGGGAGTTATGGCTTTTCGAACATTGGTGCAAATCACTAAAAAAAAAAGAACCTGCTGGCAGGGGATCCTAATTCACTGAATTTGCTTGTTGATTTTCCATTTAATATTTGAATTTTGTATCATGTATACTTACTTTGGACAAACATGACAAAATAGTCATACCCAGCATCTAACCTTAGATTCAGGAAACTTGAATAACCCATCATTGAGAAGAGCAGAGAAAATAATTTTTTGGTATTTCTTGTTTCTGTCCATAGTTTCTACCAGTCCAAAAAGGAAACTGATCATCAATTATTTAATACTTTAATCAAGCACTTAAAACCTGATCGTAATCTATGGATTATTGGTTATAATCAATCATCGGAACATCACTACCTGCTTCATCATGTTTGCTATATGGACCTATTTGCGGACTTATGTAAATCCGTAAAATGTTTTGAATTGTTTATTGTTTGTTTTATTTCAGCTTTGTACTTTGAGTTATGGCAAAGTGAAGTTAGTCCTTAAGCATAATAAGTACTTTGTAGAAAGTCAGTTTCCAGTAAGTAGCTCACAGCACAATATTATTTCATATCATATAATATAAAACCATTCATTTCCTCTGTTTCTTCACTCATATTTTTTCATAAAGGGGTTTGGCAATAAATCAAGAGGGACTTGCAATGAATAAATAAAACATACAAAAATCAGGTAGACTTGTGGACGTCAAAAATCCTTGGCAATAAGCACAATGGTAAGGGAATTTAAAAGAATTTTACTGTATTACTGAATAAAGACAATTTTGAACACTAAAGTTCCACAAAACAACATCTTTGCAATGAAGATCCTAGCTTTTGAAAGCCTGTCATATTATATTTTACTTTTAATTTAGGAAATTCAATTTTCCCAATTTTTGAAAAAAGCGTAAACTTTCCCAATTTTAAATTGTCTAAATGAAAAAAGTATTTTTGTACAGCGTGAAAACGCGTACATTGTTGTCACTTTCTTCCAAGATATCGAGCTTCTTTGCTATGAAATTATAAGATATGAGTACACCTGGAAATAGTGCGCCTGGTAAATGAGCGTGAAAGAAGTATATCTGTTTTATCGTGAGATATGTATTCTGAGACGGGCAATGCATTTGGTAACATATGCACATTTGGAATAAATTTTCGGAATACATTTCGGAATCTAGTAAAATATTGCGATGGGATGCACCTAATAATTTCTGCAATTTGGCGAACTGATCTCATGTTTACAATAAAAAGTAGTTCGAGAAGTTTGCGTCCTACGATGTAAAATCATAAAATTTTATGAAATGAACAGCAACGGCAGGTTGTTTAATTAATTCTTGGCGAAATCTACGGAAATTTAAATTTATTTTGAAGGTTATGATAACGTATTTTGATGTTGAGGCAATTGTGTCATATTTTTAAATGAATATCGATTAGATTTTACTTTCGTGAAAGGGAGATAATTCGTACAGTGTTGTGTACAGTCGTTTTACCAGTTCCGAACAGGGTTTCATATAAGCGCTGCTGCAGACGTCGTCCACAAGCAGAGGAAATAAAATTTATGTGGTGTAATAATACAAATGTTAACTGATTCCAAAATATCGACACCTGTCCTCAAAAACACGTGGTAGTATGTTTTCTTGAAAAAAGCATTTCCGTGATCACGATTTGTTTACATCGTTAAACTAGGTCACCAACAATCTGTCGACCTTTTAGGAAGCGGTTGAAGTTTAATATTATTTAAACAATTAATGCCCATACATTCAAGTAGAAGCAAATTTAGAAAGTTATTTTGCGATTCCTTTAATTGAACGGGATTGAAATTTTAGATTATTCGGTAGTAAAAATTCGGAACTGGTAAAACAACTGTACTTCACCATTAACATGAAACGGGAATATTGTGAGTGATAATCAGCAGTTAATTAAAACCCAGATTAACAGCAAATGATCCAGTTACATACAACCGATAGAATGTACCCCCTCATAGCGACGGTAGGATCTGCAAAACTCTTTCTCTCTATCCGAAATGACAAAACGATCGGGTACAACTTTTTTAAATTTTAATTACCGATTGTCTTTTTCATATATTTATGAAATTATTATTTTCTACCATTTAATTCAGCAATACATGGTTTGGTACATTGTTTCTTTTTCAAAAAAAAAAAAAAAAAAAAAAAAAAACAACATCCGTCGGACTATGCATTGATCGACCCCCCCCCCCCCCCCCCCGAATTTTCGGTTATATTCTGTCTTGCCACAACACAATTTTCCCAACTACTGTACGCTGTACAACAGCACGACAGTGCTATGTTTTAAAAATGCACTAGACATGTTATTTGACAATCTTTTATTTGCCCTCCCGATAAAAACTTAAAATTTTTAAATGAGATAAAAAATATGCATTGTTTTTATCATGTTTATCTGGAACATGTAGGTTTGGAACATGTAGGTTTAATTGTCAATACCGGATTTTATATTTTGTAGGAAGTTATTCAGAAACTTCTTCATGACCCAACCATTCAAGAGTGCCGTTACAGACCAGAAGTAGAGGGGGCTACTGATGGGGTCGTAGAAGGTCAAGTGACAAGTAAATCAGCATTGCAGGTATTTAATTCACATTCATTCTCAGTTATTGAGGATGACTGTGTAAGCTAAATTGGTAGAGTGTTCACTTCATATATGGGAGGTTATGTGTTCCAATCCCAGCCAGGGTCTGACCAAGATTTGAAAATAGATAGTGATTGTTTTTTCACGAAGGGGTATAAATGTGTAGGCGGGCCGGCAAAATCTTACAACCCAATTTTCAATGATCTATATTTCAATAAATATCTATTGGATTTTTATAATATTTTCACATAATATTCAGAATGATCTCAATTTTTAAAATATATTTTTGATTATTAAAAATATTCGATATTTTTGAAGTCATTAAAAAAACATGGACTACACTTTTTCCAATCGGTCAAAATTCATCCGAGGCAGGATGACAAAACCTTACAACCCAATTTTCATTGATCTATATTTCAATAAATATTTATTGGATTTATATAGTATTTTTACATAATATGGGGCATGACCTGAATTTTTAAAATATGTTTTTGATTTTAAAACATATTTAATATTTTTGAAGTTATTAAAAAAATACGGGCTACACTGTTTCCAATCGATCAAAATTCATGCGAGGTAGAACAAGTGAGCTTTGAACATTGATCGATATCTCTCCACATAATTATGCTTGCCTATTAAAATTTGCAACAAATACGGGGTGGATATATATCTTTAATAACACAAAAGGGTATTTCCTATAATAGATTGGTTTTCTTTTAGTAATGTACACATTTTATACCCCTCTTCTTTCACCAAGTACTTTGCATTAAGACTTGAAAGTCATGTGTTCCTTTGGAAGGGATCTTAATAACTGATGCCTGGTGTCATGGCATGTATGGCACATTAAAGAACCCAACCTGCACATTGTCCTGAGCAATGGTCCAAATTTTCAACAAATGTCCAAATTTTGCAACTTCATCTATAGCTGGTGGCATCTATATATGACTGGGACACAAAACCCCTTTCAATAAATCATTTAACTATAGGTAGTCTACTGATTTAACGTATGACTACATTGATAAGTTTCAGCCATCACTGGAAGATTATTTATGGTTAAAGTGTTTGTAATTATATCTTTCATTGTTTATTATGTGATGAGCAAATATGTTATATTATTTAACATACATAGAGTTAAGATTTAACAGTGGTTTCAATACAAAAGTTGTCTGCTACTTGTTCTGATTTTGGATTAATTTTGTTGCTTACTTCCACTATCTTCACATTTTCTGAATATGTTTTGCAATACAAACAAACTAGATACATTTTGGAAATAATTTAAATACACTTCCCGTTATTTACCATGCGCAAAGGGGGGGGGATGTAAATCATGACAAGAAAACTGGGTTATACAGGTGTAGGCCTCTAGGCCTCTTTACCCATAAAAGAGGTATAAGAGATATAAAGATATAAAATACATGTTACTACATACTTGCTGCCTACTTAAAGAAATTTGTTTACTCGCACTTTAAAATTTACTGAATGGATTGAAGACTATCATATTTTTAAAAAAGAAATACAGATTTACCTCCTCTGTAATTTCTAGTTGAATAAACCAGCTGCTGGTAGTAGTGAAGCAGAACCTCAAGCTGGTACTTCTACAGCAGAGGGAACTACAGAAGAGGAACAACAGACTGTACCATCAGACATATTTGATTATTATGAGAAGATGGACAGAGAGGATGATGATGACCTGGAAGATACAAAAACTGTTTCATTTGAAGTTAAACAAGATTCTATAGAAATTATACAAAAAAGGTAAGTTATAATTTTTGGGATTGATTGATTGATTAAATGGAGTTTTATGTCCCATTCAAGAATATTTTATTTATATAGAAACATGAGAAACGTGACCAGCTATAGGTGAAGTTAGCACAATTTTTTAGGTTTGCATTTCGCTTGGAGCAATGCAAGGAGGTGACTGGGGATTAATTTTTAAGGTCTTTTGTAGAAGTCATGGAAAGCTGTAGGTATGATCCTATGGCAGTTAATAAAAAAATTCATTTCAAGTTTTTAGAGAGATAATGAAAAATGTTACAAAGTTGTTACAAATTTCAGAGTATAGAGATCAAAGAAAAACTATTTCTAATAATCTTCTGAAATTGAAGCAACTATTGATTTAGGGAAAATCTTAATATTCTGTAAATATTTGTTATTTTTGTGTGGTGGAAATTTTTGCTATTTTTGCAATTTGAAAAATATTGTGAAAATCCCCCTCTTAAACATTATGGCAAGTCATATTCCATATATTATGTACTTCAACAGTGGATAAACTTATGAAAATAACACCTCACGAAATGCCAACAATATGAGTTTGAAAAATAATTTCCACTAACGAAAATAACCACGTTTACTTCATCTCTGTAAGATCTAAAAAAAAAATTAAAAAGGAACAAATGAAGGAAAGGAAAAATTTGTTTAATTTTTGTGAATTTGAAAAAATCTTCAAAATTCTAAAAACTTGAGAATAGGCAAACTTGGGAGTATAAAGCCTCACAAAATGCCAACAATTTGATTTCTCAAACATTTCCACTATCAAAAATAACCATGTTTACTGTAGTTCTGTAAGATCTAAAAAAATTCTAAAAGGAACAAATGAAGGAAAGGGAAAAATTATTTAATTTGCTTATTTTTGTGACCATTTGAAGTAATGAACAAATGTGTGAGTTTTATAACATTGTAGATGTATCGAGTTGGAGTATCCACTTTTAGCAGAGTATGATTTTAAGAATGACACAATAAACAAAGACATAGAGTAAGTACAGTAAAAACTGCCTTAGCGGCCACCTGGATTAAACGGTCACCTGCCGATAATGGCCAGGTTGCATCCCGCCCAATGCATTTTACTATATATTTCACCTGAAATAAGCGGTCACCTGTGTAACGCAGTCAGCGGCCACTAATTTCGTGACCGGCCACATAGAAGAGCCTGGTTTAGACGGCCATTTTGTCCGTTTATAATGTCACGTGACAGTCGTCACATGATTTTGTTTCCTTAGTGACGATAAGTTGTTTATGATAGAATATAATGTTCAGCTGATTGCTCAGGCATATCGCACTTGTCGGGTCGATTTATATTGTTATATGTTGAAACAATAAAATTATCTGAGAAGTATTCACTTTTTCTTTGTCTTATTTTACGAACATTAAACAAATCGCATTTATTCAGTTGACAAAAATGGACACACCATCTAAACGGAAAGTTTTAACCCTAAAACAAAAAATTGATGTTATCAACAAAAGCAAATCAGGAGTTTCATCTCGCAAATTAGCGGAAGAATTTAATGTTGGAAGGACTCAGATACAAAACATTGTAAAAAGAAAAAGTGAATTCATTGACGATTTTGAAAGTAATGTCGGTCAAGACAGAAAACGCAGGAGACATGTAACCGGCAACGAAGAAATAAATAGTTTGTGCTGGGATTGGTTTAAAGATGCGTCTTCAAGAAGAATTAACATTACAGGGCCATTAATTAAAGAAAAGGCATTACGTTTCGCGAAAGATTTGAATAAAACAGAATTTTGGTTCTGGAACACAACCTGGTTTTAAAGGCCACCTGTCTTAAGCAGCCACTTTTGTTCAGTCCCATAAGTGACCTCTTAAAACAGGTTTTACTGTAGTTACATTGTCAGTACATTCAGTAAAATCTTGTTATAATGTCCCTCAATAACTTTGTCACCTTTCTAGGGTTTAAAATAAAAAAAAAAATTATTACAGTGTAGTACCAATTGTATAAAATATAAATAAATATAAACATCATATAGAAAAACTGTTTATTAAATATAGTAAAACCTCTTTATAATGCCCCTCAATACCTTTGCCACCTTAATTATCACCACAGTATTTTGAAGACCCAAAAGTCTGTTTCTTTTATGTTTTTCTTTATAAATCTTTCTACATGTATTATAATTTATCTAACATTAGACTAGTTTTTTATCTGATTTGATGAAATACAAGTTTTATCAAACACACATGATACAGAATCTTGTATCACCACATTGGCGGTAAAGTGCATGTGCACTTTCTCATTGTGACATCACGTCATGTCAAATGTCATAACATAGTTCAGTGGTTTTCTGTGGTAAAATGTAATTTTTTCACATAAAATATTATTTTTTTATTATCTTTAAATAACCTAATTGGAAATGTTAGATAAAAATATCATATACTTACACAGTGTGTATGTACATCCCTCCGTATCAGGTCTCATCCTTTTTTCATAGCTGTATCACTACTCGTTGCGCAAGCCCGACTCGTAGTGATACGACTACGAAAAAAGCACTTGACCTGATACGGAGGGTTGTACATATACACTGTGTATATAATATATATTTATCACACAAATCCCTTTATAATTCCAAAATCTAACAGAACAAATGTAAGCAATGGATCAAGGTTTTAGTCTAGTTACATAGAGTATGTATGGCGGAACCTTGTTATAATATGCCCCCAGATAACTTTTCCACCTTACTTATCATTACAGTATTTTCAAGACCCAAAAGTCTTTTTCTTTTATGTCATTCTTTAGAAATCATCCTAATATAAATTATTACACAGACTCTTTTTAGCTCACCTGACCAAAGGTCATGTGAGCTTATGGTATGGTGCAGCGTGTGTGCGTGCGTGTGTGCGTGCGTGTGTGCGTGCGTCGTTAACACACATTTTCGACTTCTCCTATGAAAGTACTTGGCAGATTTTAATGAAACTTGGTCAGAAGCATGTCTTGGTTGGTGCAATTCAGATTTGTTCGTGGCGTTGCCATGGCTACCATATCTAGGTCAAGGTGACCTAGGGGTGCAAAAATCTTAAAAAATCTTCTTCTCCGAAAGTATTGATTGGAGAAAAAATCTGATGTGATATTTGGCTTCTCTAGGGTCTTAAGTCTATAGTTTGTTCATTTTGTGAAATTCGGACAAAAAATAGGTTACGCATTTTTGCGTTTAATTTTGAAAAAATCGTAAAATATCTTCAAATTGTTATAACTTGACTGTTTGACCAGATAATGACATGGGGTTTTCAGTTTTGACATCTTCTTGTAAGTATCTTCAAAATGAGGTCAAGGTCAATTGTGAAGGTCGTGACCTATTTTTTTTTACTTCTGATTATAATTATTATCTCAAAAACTATAAACTTTTTGTATAGTCATGTATATTAGAATGTTGTAGGTATTGATACAACGATCATTTTGATGTATAGAAAAAGGTCATGGGTTCAAAGGTCAAGGTCACAGATGCAAATCAATACCGAAATGGTTAATTATCTCAAAAACTATAAACTTTTTGTATAGGCATGTATATTAGAATGTTGTAGCTATTGATACATCGATCATTTTGATATATAGAAAAAGGTCATGGGTTCAAAGGTCAAGGTCACAGATGCAAA
The DNA here is from genome assembly GCA_021292105.1 of Anadara kagoshimensis. Lineage (NCBI taxonomy): Eukaryota > Metazoa > Mollusca > Bivalvia > Arcoida > Arcidae > Anadara > Anadara kagoshimensis. The sequence continues at coordinate 26,580,773 of CM037872.1, read as the reverse complement.
ACAATACTGAAATGGTTAATTATCTCGAAAACTATAAACTTTTTGTATAGGCATTTATATTAGAATGTTGTACGTATTGATACAACGATCATTTTGATGTAAAGAAAAAGGTCATGGGTTCAAAGGTCAAGGTTACAGATGCAAAATAATACTGAAATGGTTTATTATCTCGAAAACTATAAACTTTTGTATAGGCATGTATATTACAATGTTGTAGCTATTGATACATCGATCATTTTGATGTATAGAAAAAGGTCATGGGTTCAAAGGTCAAGGTCACAGATGCGAAAACAATACCGAAATGGTTAATTATCTCGAAAACTATAAACTTTTTGTATAGACATTTATATTAGAATGTTGTAGGTATTGATACATCGATCATTTTAATGTATAGGAAAAGGTCATGGGTTCAAAGGTCAAGGTCACAGATGCGAAACAATACCGAAATGGTTAATTATCTTGAAAACTATAAACTTTTTGTACAGGCACGTATATAGAATGTTGTAGGTATTGATACAACAATCATTTTGATGTATAGAAAAAGGTTATGGGTTCAAAGGTCAAGGTCACAGATGCGAATCAATACCGAAATGTTTAATTATCTCGAAAACTATAAACTTTTGGTATAGGCATGTATATTAGAATGTTGTAGGTATTGATACAACAATCAATTTGATGTATAGAAAAAGGTCTTAGGTTCAAAGGTCAAGGTCACAGATGCAAAACAATACTGAAATAGTTAATTATCTTGAAAACTATAAACTTTTTGTATAGTCATGTATATTAGAATGTTGTAGCTATTGATACAACGATCATTTTGATGTATAGAAAAATGTCATGGGTTCAAAGGTCAAAGTCACAGATGCTAAACAATACCAAAATAGTTAATTATCTCGAAAACTATAAACTTTTTGTACAGGCACGTATATTAGAATGTTGTAGGTATTGATACAACAATCATTTTGATGTATAGAAAAAGGTCATGGGTTCAAAGGTCAAGGTCACAGATGCAAAACAATACCAAAATGGTTAATTATCTTGAAAACTATAAACTTTTTGTATAGTCATGTATATTAGAATGTTGTAGCTATTGATACAACGATCATTTTGATGTATAGAAAAATGTCATGGGTTCAAAGGTCAAGGTCACAGATGCTAAACAATACCAAAGTTAATTATCTAAAAAACTATAAACATTTTGTATAGGCACGTATATTAGAATGTTGTAAGTATTGATACAACAATCATTTTGATGTATAGGAAAAGGTCATGGGTTCAAAGGTCAAGGTCACAGATGGGAAAACAATACCAAAATGGTTAATTATCTCGAAAACTATTAACTTTTTGTATAAGCATGTATATTAGAATGTTGTAGTTATCGATACAACAATCATTTCGATGTATAGAAAAAGGTCATGGGTTTATAGGTCAAGGTCACAGATGCAAAACAATACTGAACTGGTTAATTATCTTGAAAACTATAAACGTTTTGTATAGGCATGTATATTAGAATGTTGTAGGTATTGATACAATGATCATTTTGATGTAAAGAAAAAAGTCATTAGGGTTTAGTATTTATTTTTTCTTTAAATCTATCAGCTAGCCATTAGTTATCAGGTGAGCGTATAAGGCCCATGGGCCTCTTGTTTAATTCCAACATTTTACAGACAATGAATGGTTCAGGGTCTTACTTTACACTTGTACATATTGTAGTGAGCTATGTTGTTTAGTCACCAGTCACTACTTTAGTAATAGTTACTTATGTACAGAGCACTATGAAGATTTATGGACTGGTCGAGGGCCAGGAAATAAACCATCACTTTGATATAGCCCGAGTCACAGGGCGAGGGACATATCAAAATGATGGTCCATATACTGGCCTGAGGTCTGTCCATAAATCTTCATAGACTAAAGCTTTTATTTCATTGAACCAAACCCAATCATGTAGGGGTGTTTTGTTAAAGGGACGTAACTCTGTATATTGCCCTCTGGGTCCAATATCAGGTCAATTATTGCCCATTCGTTTAACACACATCAGTAATTTGTACTACATGATCGCTCATTACCCAAGAGAATTGATTGTTACAAAATTTATATGAAATAATCTTTTTTGTGTTTGTTCAACCAAGGTTTGCCTTCTTATGTGTAATTTTATTCTTCCTTCTTTTAATTTTGAGATTTGTGACTTACTTCATTTTACTACTTTGTTTTTAGCATTGATTTAAAACCTTCTACAGTGCTGAGGCCATACCAGGAGAAAAGTCTTCGTAAAATGTTTGGTAATGGTAGAGCTCGATCTGGGGTTATTGTACTTCCTTGCGGTGAGTATAGATTAAAATTAAAGGGTTAAAAATGGTTCCAGTGATTAAGACCTTATCTATGATGCTACATTGATGCGTTATGTTGTTAAAGCATTTCAGAACAGTAACACACCAAAACCTTTAACCAGAATTGGTTAAAAAATAAATTCTGATGATAGAAATTTTGGTAGCTGTATTGGTGACTTTTAGCAAAACAAAAGTCACAAAATCAGAATTTAAGCTGCCATGGCTCATATTTTAGGTGCAGCTTTGAGCACTGAATTGTGTTATTTAGGTATATTTCAATGATAGCTGATAACTTATATGATCTTGTTTGGATATAAATCCCTATTTTTCTAGTCACTGAAACTGGCAATAAGCACAAGTTTGAAAATGTAAACACCCAAACTTTTATACATTAAAATAAATTCATTTGTCTTGCATAAAATACTTGGACATAGCAGTCATGTACCAGTAGTTGTTAAGTGTCACTGTTGTCAACTCTCTTGATTTTGGTAAAAAAAAATGTGTTACCAATATTAAGAGATAAAACACTTTTCAGATGACATGTCATCCTTGTATCTGTTGTTTTGTTGTAGGTGCTGGTAAAACACTGGTAGGTGTCACTGCGGCATGTACAGTAAGAAAGCGATGTCTTTGTCTGTGTACATCAGGAGTTGCTGTAGAACAGTGGAGATCACAGGTATTTACATGCTGCATTAGTATATGTATATAATGATAGGTACCTGGATGGCCAGGTGGTCTAAAGTACACACTAAGGGATCACAGCTCACTGCCGAGGTTTGAATCCCACTGGGAACAGATTGTAGTGTGAGAAAGTTTGTCAGTTCACTTGCCGGAGGTTGGTGGTTTTCTCTGTGTACTCTGATTTTCTCCATTCCTAAACTGACAGCCTCAACATAAGTCAAAAAATATTAACTGGGATGTAAAACTCTGTTACTCCACACAATCTACTCCTCTTTAATTTGTATTTTTAACCTTAGTGGCTTAGTGTTGTAAAGCAGTATGTAGCCAACAGATCATACCACATCTCACCACTCATGTTGAAATTTACATGTAATTTGGGCAGATCTTAGTTTGAGAAACTTTGTCAGATTGCTTTGGGATGGTCAATGGTTATTTACTGCTCTATCCCAGTAATGACCACCTCAATATAGTAAGTGAAAGACTCTTTACTGAGTGTAAAACACCATACATGTAACTCCACTCCACTCGTCAAGTTTTAGTATGTCTGTAGAAACACTTGACTACTAGGCGAAAGAAAAGTCATTACTTACATTTCAAGTCTTGGTCAGGCCCCTGCCCAGGTTTGAACCCACAATCTCCCACATACCAAGCGAGCACTCTACCAACTGAGCTTCTGTAGTGGTTTACTAATTTCTGATAAATTTTTTTCAAAAGGTTACATATTTTAGTGTCTTTGTGAATAAAATACTTTAAAAAGAACTGTTTTTATACATTTTGGAAATTTGGTTACTAATGTTTTTAATTCATGGAAATTATGTCATAATTGCTCAAGAATGGATAACTCAATATTGACTATTTATTTATTTATTTATTTATTTATTTATTTATTTATTTATTTACAGTTTAAGATGTGGTCTACAGCTGATGACAGTATTATATGTAGATTCACTTCTGATGCTAAAGACAAACCCATAGGTGAGCTCAGGGACAATGTGCCCTTTTTGTTATACCACCCTCAACAAAGTTATACTGGAATCATTTTGTCTTTCTGTTCATCCATCTGGCCATAGACACAATTTTCTTCAGTAATGTATGATCCATTTTTTTAAACTATGCATAGTTAGAAATCTTTATAACTTGTACAACTGCATTTACCAGTTTCATTGGATATATTTTTTGTTTTGTGGAATAATTGCCATTTCCAGACTTGGAATTTTTCTGTTAGAATTTAGTCTTAAATACAATTTTGTTCTGAGGTTCGATAATTTATGTATGATCCTATTTTTCTGAAACTGTGAACAGATGTTAAAAAAACATCAACCAACAATTAGTGGCTAGAGGTATTAGTCTCTTTCAGAGACAGTATATATTTTGGAGCCTTAGTGACCAAGTTGTCTAAGGCATTGGCTTACAGATCATAGTACTTCTTATCCCCTATTAGGTGACCTAATTGTATACAACTATCATGTTCTAGATTGAGAAAATTTGTTAGTTAGCTTTCATAAGGTTAGAGGTTTTATCTAGGTAAAGACCAAAACTCATTATACATGTACTTGCTTGTATAAATGTACAAACTATAACAATATTAATGAACAACTTTCTATTGATATTTCAGGTTGTTCCATATGTATAAGTACATATTCTATGTTGGCACATTCTACAAAGAGATCCTGGGAAGCTGAGAGAGTTATGGAGTGGATGAAATCCCAGGAGTGGGGAATTATGGTGCTGGATGGTAAGTACTGAGAGGGTTTTGGAGTGGATGAAATCTCAGAAATTAGGACTTCAGGCACTTAATAGCAAATACTGATAGGGTTATCAATTCATTGAAATTGTAGGAATGGGGGCTTTTAGATTTGGATGCAAATTCTATATTTGTTATTTTATAAAGTAAATGAAATTTCAGGAAAGGGATTCATAATGTTTGGTTGGAAATACTAAAGTGGTTATCATTTTAGTGAAATCATAGGAATGGATGACTTTTAGTGGCAGGTTCAATTTCTTTCCCCAAGTTATTTGAACATCTATTTTTCTTCCATTTTAGAGGTACAAACAATTCCTGCTAAAATGTTTCGTCGTGTACTGACCATCGTCAATGCTCATTGTAAACTCGGACTTACTGCCACCCTGGTGAGAGAGGATGACAAGATCGCAGATCTCAACTTTCTGATCGGACCCAAGTTGTACGAGGCAAATTGGATGGAATTACAAAACAAAGGCTATATCGCCAAAGTCCAGTGTGCTGAGGTCTGGTGCCCAATGAGTCCAGAGTTTTTCAGAGAATACCTGCAAACTAAATCACAGAGAAAATTGGTAAGTCATCAAACAGTTTAATTAAAAAACCTTCATTTGTTCAGGTTTGTTTTATGTTCATGTGTTTATATGTTTAACATAATTTGTCAGTGCTCAAAGTTTTTACTTTTTTGGGGGATTGTGGTTTGGACATGGATTGGTATGTTTGTGTTTTTGAGATACCACATTTAAGGTACCACATGTTACTTACTTTAGTTACTTAATTTACCTATGTATTATACATTTTATGATTTTGTAGTTACTAGCAGTTATGAATCCAAATAAATTCCGAGCCTGTCAGTTCCTCATCCGTTACCACGAGAGAAGAAATGATAAAATTATTGTGTTCTCAGATAACGTGTTTGCCTTGAAGAACTACGCTATTAGATTGAACAAGTAAGTCTGAATATAAAAGGAGATGTATTATAAAGATGTCAGTAAGGTTGTTATTGAACTGATTTGTTACAAACATTAGACAATATTTACGCTGTTGAGCACATGGTTGGGCATAGCTTATTAGATTTAGAATTATTTAGAAAATAGCTTTAACAAAAATTTAAAATGAATTTTGCATGCAACTTACTGAAAATAACATATGATTGAAAAGAACAAAAAATTAAAATTAATTTTGTATTTGTCTATGTGGAATTCTTAATTCTTATCCCACATCTTTTGAAGAAAGAGGAGGATATTAAATTCAAAGTTTCGTCCTTTCATCCAACCAGACACTTCTTGACCTCTGTTGTTCTTCAAACCTATGAAGACTTATCTAATGAGAATTGGTGCACAGCATCAACATTGATAGGAGATGCACATATCATTAACCAAACTTGGTTTGCTCATTTTACTGAGTGTTATGGCCCCTTAACTAAAAAAATTAACTGGTGGGGGATATTAATTCACTGAACTTGTTTGTATTTTTCAGACCTTATCTTTATGGTCCTACCTCTCAAGGAGAAAGAATGCAGATTTTACAGAACTTCCAACACAATCCAAAAGTTAACACTATATTTGTATCAAAGGTAAATACAATGAACCCTGATATAGAGATCACCTCTATATAAAAATCATGTGTCTATACAGTGAAATCTGCTATAAAGACCATCTCTATTTAAAGACGACACACATGTCTATCCAGTGCAACCTGCTATAGAGACCACTTGTTTATTAATTAGGGCACCCATTCAAAGGCGGCTCTATATTTCAACAAAAAAGAACCTTCTTAGGGTTCATGTGCAGTTTTTATATTGGTTGTACATCTGTATACTGTAAACGTATTTATTTTCGTGGTGTACTAATTTTCGCTTATTTCGCAGTCGTTTTTTTGCGCGAAAAGTAAAACCAAGCGAAAATTATATAATGTTTATTGTGTTTTAGTGCATATTTCAAAAAGGCGAAAATTTACCTACGCGGATATGTCTTAATTTCCTATACCGCGAAAATAAATACACATGAAATTAAATACGTTTACAGTATTTAATGTACATGTATAGTCCTTAAAGGCCACCTCTATATAACCTGCTTATAAAGGCCAGTGGAATGATATCCTAATTGTTCTTTATCCATATTATTTGAACCTGTATATAAAGGCCACTTTTACTGGTTCCCTTGGGTGGCCTTTATAGATAGATTTGACTGTATTTGTATGAGTGTACTTGTAATTGACGGATCGCCGGCCACGCCCACAATGTTTCGACAAAGGCTCTGCATGCTTGAATGACACACAATAAGAATGAAAACTTGCGATGAATTGTGCAATTTAATGACGTCACTGACAGTAGAACGCATTAGTTGCCGTGATGCTGCTTTTGGTACAATGATGACGGCCAGTGTCGTAACATTATGAGTGTGGCCAGCGATACGTCAATTACCTGTATTTTAAATCCAGAAATTTTTGTTTTACTTTCCCAATTCTCAAGAGAAAAAAAAGACATAAAAATAAACCTTTCATGAATATTTTAGTTTGATATATATATCCAATTGATGTATCGCCGGCCATGCCCCCAATGTTCTGACAAAGGGTCGACATGCTTAAATTACACGCAAAAAGAATGAAAACTCGGCCTGAATTGTGCGGTTTAATGACGTCACTGACACTAGAATGTCATTAGTTGCCGTGACGCTGATGGTGGGCTGAATGTCGGAACATTGTGGGCGTGATTGGCGATACGTCTATTAATTCTCAAGAGAAAAAAAGACATAGAAATAAACCTTTCGTGAATATTATAGTTTGATATATATATCCCATTGCCATTGCACTGAGCATCTTTGACAATGCCAAAATTAACGTACCGGTACTCAAATATCTTAAAATGTTTATTCTCGCAAAAATTAACTCGGTGTGAAAATATCCTGATTTACAGTATATTGTTGTCAACTTATTGTTATATGCATGTGTTTCAGGTAGCTGACACTTCTTTTGATTTACCTGAAGCCAATGTTTTGATACAGGTCTCGGCCCATGGAGGTTCTCGCAGACAAGAAGCTCAGAGAATGGGCAGGATTCTGCGTGCCAAAAAAGGTTAATATAGTTGATTCTCTTTTCCCCAAATACAGATATCTCAAATTTCTGGATAAATCAAATTAAAAAAAATTCCAGAATGAGTTACTCCTTATGTAACCAAAATAAGTTCATTTATCGCTAACTCGGATATTTTGAAGTTGAATTATTTTTTTAGGTCCCCAGATTAAAAATTCAATGAAAATACAAATGTAGTGTTCATTAACTCAAGCTAGAATACTGTATAACGGGTAATTGAAGCGGTTATTTAATTTACGTGTACATATACGCAGTCACATTTTAACCGCGAAAATTAAAATCGTGAAATATATACATTATATACATGTATATGGCCTAACTTACATACAGTCAAACTCTTAAGTCCTCTGGCAGTCCCGACTAAAATTTTATTAATATTTGTAATATTTGTTTTACATTTATTGGTTAATTTAATATATATCTGATATGTTTTTGTTTTGAGGCAAGTGGAATTAATTCTAGATTTACATTTTTTTCGATTTCACCTAATAACAAGTGTAGTTGTTTTTTCTGAACAACCATGGGGGCAAAAACGGTTACGATATTATTTTTCTTCTAAACCCACAACCACGAAAATTAAAATCGCGAACATTTTTGATAGGGCTTTTCACTATAAAATTGCAAAATTTCGTACCACGAAAATTACTAGTTATACAGTAATTCAGTCCTAGGAATTTGATAAACTAATGAAACATTTCATGCTGAAATTCAGAATCTACTTTTGGGATCTTGGATCGTTCTTGTCCATTAATTGCTGTCCTTGCATAAACAAAAAATGGTACAGGTAAGAAAGTTGTATATTTATTTATTGCTAAAGCTAAAGCTAAATGTAACCACCTAAGGTTGAAATCATATTGATCATGAATTGTGCTCACAAACTGGAAGTATGGGGTGATTGTAGTGCCCAAAGTCTAATTACAATAGAGACAAACGTGACAGAATTTTTTTGTCACCAAAAACAAAATAATAAACAAATTCTCAAAAAAGGAACAGATCTTAAATCAAGAAAACTATACATGAAGCAGTGTTTAAAATGTGTAAGAGGTGACAAACAGGTGAGTGAAAACAACAAAAGAGTCCTCCCTCCCCAGTACCCATTTAGCATTATTAAATCACATTGTCAACCATTGTTTATCTTACAAATTGTGTATCTCTTCTTTTCCAAAGGTGCCATGGCAGAGGAGTATAATGCTTTCTTCTATTCACTGGTATCACAGGACACAGTAGAAATGCATTATTCACTGAAACGTCAGAGATTTCTAGTTAACCAGGGATACAGTTACAAAGTCATCACAAAACTAGCTGGCATGGAAGAGGTAATGTATGATTAGTGGGTGGGTGGGTGTATTGGTTGGTTGGTTGGTTGTTTGGGTTGGGTTGGGTTGGGTTGGTTGGTTGGTTTGTTGGTTAACTGATATCACAGGACATCATGAAAATACATTCCTAGTTAAACTGACAGATCTCTTTGGTATTCGCTAGACAATCTTCTAAATATAGATCATATCATGCAATTTGTAGTGTATAGTGTGTCTTTTGTCTGGTTTTTTTTTTTTTTTTTTTTTTTTTTTTTTTTTTTTTTGTATGTGTCAGTTTGGATTTTTGTGGACTTATTTCTAGTCTGAAATCATTATTATTTTGACAATTTTTGAAAATTAGTGTGATCCTAGGTTAACTGATTCTTGGTGTTCTGGTAAGGTCTATCTCAAATTAGGAGAAATGATGTTTTACACCCTAGGTATGATTATTTCACTTCTATCAAGGAGATCAATTCAGAGTTGATGTGGGAAACCTGAATACCTGTAGACAACCACCAACCTTCTGCAAGCAAATTTACAAGAATTTTCACGCTAGGATGGGCCCCTTTGGGATTTGAACCTTGGTGATGAAAGGCATTGTGATGTGTAAGCCACCACTTAGCCAGCTGCTAAAATCCCTTGTTTTAATTTTAGAAGTGCAGAATAAATAGTGTTTGAAATAGGTCAACAGTTTCAACCAGTCTTTGTCTTGATAATTTTATTTGGGGAGTATATAGGAAACTATTGAAAATTACCCAGTCCTTCCAAAAGTTACCAATCTCAGACTTTTGGACTGGTTGTTATTTTGAACACTGATAATTGTATCATTTATTGATAATACAGGAGAAGTTGGCATATGATTCGAAAGAGGAACAACTTCAGTTGTTACAGAAAGTTTTAGCTACAACAGACGAGGACGCTGAGGAAGAAAGAGGGGTAGGAGAATCTGGAAACCCACAGGTTTGTAAATTATTATTATTAATCTATTATAGACCTCTCTCCAGGGAACTGTTCTCCTATATAGTGTTGTCTGGAAAGGTATAGTGACCTCACTTTTTGGCTCGGACACTATACCTTTCCAGACAACACTATAGGAGAACTGTTCCCAAGGGAGAGGTTCATAATGGATTTAGTACATCGCATGTCTTTGTTTAAATCAATTTTCAAATTGACTTTTAATTTTATTCCACATCAACTGTAATAAATAAATAAATAAACACATTAAAACTGCAATAAATCTCAACATCAATGCGTTTTTACACATATCTAAAAATAAATAAGCATAGTCCCTCATGTCGGAGACCATACCTAGGTATAGTCCCGTTGCTATGCGTTGTCAAGGAAGGTGATTTCTACATAAAATAGTATTCTTGTTGTTATCCAATGGTTATTCAACAAATTAACATGTGATGAACTAAATGAAAATATACCTCACATGGCTGAAGTTAATGTATATATTTTTTCATGTAACCAGGGCTCATACCTATAACATTTACAGAAAACCTGGTTTTAACACCTATTAATAACATGGCCACTTTACTTGTTACCACACTTTTTTGAAGCTTTATTTATTTCTTCTAGCCTCACCCTATTTATCATAAAACTCTTTATAATGCCAAAATCTGACTGAACAAATAGTTTATGAAATGTTACCATAAAAGCTCGTTACAATACCCCTTGATAATTTTGCCATCTTGCTGATCACCAAACTATTATGAAGTCCAGAAATCTTTTGTCTAAAATTTTTTTCATTGTCTACTTCCATTTATCAAAAACCTATAATGCCAAAATCTGACTGAACAAATAGATGCAATAAATGTAGGTTTCACTGTACTTTTAACATTTTGTTGATTTTCTTATATGTTCTTATAGGAAATATTAAAATTCAGACCTGTCTTACTTATTCCTCTTGATTCCCTGGGGAATAAAGGGCCGCAACAACACCTCTCTATCTGACACGGTTTTGGGCTATCTTCTTCAGTTCGGCCCAAGTCTTTCCAGCTGTTTGTGCCTCTGTGTCGATACTCCTACGTCAGACCTGTTACTCAGCCTAATTGTGGACACTTACCAACCAGATTGATCTCTTAAAATGTTTTTATTGTTTGTTTTTCAGTTTGCAAGAAAATCTGGGAGTATGGCTTCCATGTCAGGAGCAGATAATGCATTGTACATGGAATTCAGAGGCAAGGGTAAATCTGGTGGTCCTCATTCACATCCATTGTTTAAGAGATTCAGAAAATAGCATCATGATTTCTGAACTAAAAAAGGTTTTAAAGAAACTTGTTAAGTTAGCACTGTGTGCTCATGACATTTTCAACATAGCTGGAGATAGCTCAGACTTACTGAATAAGTAAAATGTAAAATGTTGAAGATGCCTGAGATTTTCTGAACAAGTAAAATGCTGAAGATTGCTGAGTCTTACAAGTAAAATGCTAAAGATGGTTCAGACTTCCTGATCAAGCTAAATATTGAAGATAGCTAGACTTTTCTGAACAAACCATGTGCAAGATGTTAATGATGGCTTAGACTTTCTGAACAATAAAATGCTAAGACGGTTCAGACATCTGTAAAATGCAAAATGTTGAAGATGGCTCAGACTTCCTGATCAAGTAAAATGCTAAAGACAGTTCAGACTTTCTGAACAAGTAATATGCAAAATGTTGATGATAGCTCAGACTTTCTGAACAAGTAATATGCTGAAAATGTCTCAGAATTTTAAAAAGTAAAATGCTACTTACCTACATGTACATAATTTGTCTGGTCAAAATTCTACTCAATCTGGTAAAATGGAGAAAACAATACCAATAAAAACACAGTTTTCAAGAGCATGCTGTTTATGATTTTAAAATCTTATTTTAATCTGATCTGGTCACATTATTTTGATTACTAGACCAAATCTGTCTGGTAAGTTGTTAAGCAATTTCACTTAGTCCGATGACTGCTGATGACAGTTGATATTTAAAGATTTTAAAAGTGCCATAGATCTGTAACAAAACTGAATGTCATGTTAGTGTTCATATTCACCCATTATTTTCCTGATGGTGCTGAAATTATTTTTATCCTTTGCCTTTTGATGAAAGAAGGAGATATAAAAAATTGAACCTCCGTCTGTCCTGAGACCTCTGACTGTAGTAATTCTCCAAAACTATGAAGCACTATTTTGCAAAACTTGGTGTAAAGCATCAACATGGATAGGAGGTGTGCATATCGTTAACCCAAGTTAGTTTGCTCATTAACAGGAGTTGGTTCTCATTTTCCTGGGGGTCCTAATTCACTGAATTTGTTTGTTCATTTCTTATTTTCCTGATGGTGCTAAAATTATTAATGAAGTAGAAGTAAATATCAATTCTTTATAGAGTGTAAAGTAGTTTTTTTTGCTTCACCATTATGGTTAATCTAAGACCCTGTCACCTTCGTTATTCTGAAATGATGGTGTTGAAGTGGAATTGTGCTAAATTATATGATTATTGTACATTATTACTATGTTATTATTTGATTATACAGTTTAAACCTGTCTGTAAAGGCCACCCAAGGTGACCAGTAAAAGTGATCTTTATGGGTAGGTGGACTTTATATACATGTTCAAATAATATGAATAAATAACAATTGGGATACAATTCCACTGGCCTTTATAAGCAGGTGGCCCTTATATAGAGGTGGCCTTTAAGGCAGGTTGGACTGTATTTGTTAATTGAGCAGGTTGCTGTAGGCAAACAACATTGACCTGTCCATTGAACTTTTAATTTAAATATTCATTACGTACCTGTACATTTATGTATAGGGAACACAAGTTAGTGATTATTTCATGGACAATATGAGAAGCACTTATTTTAAACACATATCCATATGCAGAATCAGTAGTCAAGGTTTTAAGACAGTAAGGAAATATTTTAACCAGAGTTAGGTGTAATAGACTTAAGCTCAGACATTATGTATGTATTGACCATGATGGTGGATCCTCTATTATGAATCTTCCTAATCAAAGGTCAAATGGGCAGGTCAATGTTGTTTGCCTATACCCATGCACTGGGTGGATCTTACATTATGAATCTTCATCATGAAAGGTCAAGCTGACAGGTCAATGTTGTTTGCCTATACCCATGCATGGGTCAAGCTGACAGGTCAATGTTGTTTGCCTACACCCATGCACTGGGTGGATCTTACATTATGAATTTTCATCATGAAAGGTCAAGATGACAGGTCAATGTTGTTTGCCTATACCCATGCACTGGGTGGATCTTACATTATGAATCTTCATCATGAAAGGTCAAGCTGACAGGTCAATGTTGTTTGCCTATACCCATGCATGGGTCAAGCTGACAGGTCAATGTTGTTTGCCTATACCCATGCACTGGGTGGATCTTACATTATGAATTTTCATCATGAAAGGTCAAGATGACAGGTCAATGTTGTTTGCCTATACCCATGCACTGGGTGGATCTTACATTATGAATCTTCATCATGAAAGGTCAAGGGGACAGGTCAACCTGTATTTCAGGTTTGTTATAATTATGAATAAAACAAATGTTAAATTTTGAAACGTGTTCATTATTTTGTTTGCATGCACACACACACACACACACGCAGAGAGAGAGAGGGCAAGTGAGAGGTTTTTTCTGTTTATTTTAAAATAGTTCATATGCAGTAGAACAGTGACATCTGTTAGACAGATTTGGCCATAAAGGAGTGGAGTAATGGTATTTAATGCTCCAGTCAAAATATTTTACTATTATGAAGGCTGTTGTTTCAGGAATAATGGAGGAAATCTGAGTGGCTACAGAAAAAAACCACCAATCTTCGTCAAGCAAACTGACAAACTTTCTTTCACTAAGATATGCCACTTTAAATATATAGAAAACTTGAAAATTCCGAAATGTTGAAAATCACCATGATGTGAGAGTAACTGCTGTTTCCATTCCTGGTGACTAAAGTGCCATTGACCACATAATTCTGAGAAATTCTTTCAAGAAGTAACCTTTTTAGCAATTTTGTAAAAAATTACTGAAAAAGACATTTTCCTCAACTTTAAAAATTTGGCTTCTATAATTTTAAAATTTTCGAAACCTGAAACAAAGTAAATGGCAAAAGAAAATTGTTTGTATTTTGATATTATACTGGAAGTCTATTTTCGTTTTAAAATTGTGTATGTAGTTAATATACTCTGACATCAGTCTATATCTTGTAAAAAAAAAACAATAAAAGTACTCCCCGGCGAGGAATCAAACCCAGTCTCCAAAGTGACAGGAGGGGATACTCACCACTGTACTACCGAGATTTACACTATAATAAGAAATAGAGGTAAAGATAACACTTAAGCAGCAGCAGATGTCCATACTAAAATAGTGGTAATTGTGATTAATATACTGTTTGTAGTAAAAAAGTCTACATAAACAATGTTAGTCAGAATAAACCTTTAAAGTAAAATAAAATCCAAATCAATCTAAATGCAAAGTAATTAATAACTTTAAAAAACTGGTAAATTAAATTAAACATGTGAACTACCACAATGGAAGTGAGACCGGGTGCTCCGGAAGGGCAAGTACCTCCTGTTTTGCTAGGTACACCAGTAACCTGTATTATCAAAATTCAAATGAGAGAAACTTTTAACTATATAGGGTGTCGACTGATTCCGCAGGGGTATAAGTGGTTTAAGCGATATCAACCGGCAAGGGGGGCGTAAGTAATCAAAGATAATTTAGATCTATATTTTCTTTTCGATGTATTTCTCAAAAACCAGTAAGGGACTTTGCAATAGACGCCGTGCACTTGACAGTAGCCAATAGCCATCATGTACTTGACAATAGCCATCATGTGAATTATATTAGCTAATAGGGGGTCATGTACTTAAAAGTAGCCTACAGTCAACACATACTTGCATTACGAAATGAAAGTCACGTTTCTTTCGGATGGGTACTTAAAATAAACGAGGTCCCGTGTCACAATGGGCTTGACACGATAAAGAACCCTGCTGTATAATGCCATCAGCGCAACGCACAGACAAAATTTCTTCACCTTCGCCTATAGCTGGCGACGTCTCGATATAAGTGAAATATTCTTGACTGGGACGTTAAACATCATTACTTAACTCAACTTGACATATACTTGACAAAATCAAATAGCCATCATATACTTGACAATAGCCAAAAACCATCATGTACTTGACAGTAGGTAATAGCCATCATATACTTGACAATAGCCATCATATGAGTTATAGTAGCCAATAGGGGTGGTGAACTTGACTGTAGCCAATATTCAACATATACTTGACAATAGCCAAAAACCATCATGTACTTGACAATAGCCATCATATAATTGACAGTAGCCAATAGCCACCATGTACGTGACAATAGCCATCATATACTTGACAGTAGCCAATAGCCACCATTTACTTGACAAATATCATGTGAATTACAGTAGCCAATAGGAGTCATTTACTTGACAGTAGTCAATAGTCATTTACTTGTCAATAGTCATTATGTGCTTGGCAACAGCCACACTGTGATTTATAGTAGCCAATAGGGGTCATGTACTTGACAGTAGCCAATAGCCATGTACTTGTCAATAGTCATTATGTGCTTGGCAACAACCACCATGTTATTTATAGTAGCCAATAGGGGTCATGTACTTGACAGTAGCCAATAGCCATGTACTTGTCAATAGCCATTATGTGCTTGGCAACAACAATCATGTTATTTATAGTAGCCAATAGGGTTCATCATGACAGTAGCCAGTAGTCATCATGTGCTTACGCATTATGTACTTGTCAATAGCCATTATGTACGATTGTAAGTACTTTTTACATGCATATCGATATCATCGTATGACGGTTTTCAACATGAAAAATAACCTAATTAATGCAGATTGTCAGTGAGACTACTCTCACATGCTAATTTTGAATATGACTATTCCCTTCCTATTGCTTATTCTTAGTTCCATGTTCCTTTCATACAATTTTGATTACACTCGTGGCGGATGTAGCTTGCTAAACAGGAGGTGCTTACCCTTCCGGAGCACCCGGCCTCACTTCTTTGGTGGAAGTTCACGTGTCTTACCTTACTTGTCAGTTCCAAAGTTTTATACTTTGTTTCTTGATTGTGATTCGGACATAGCTTAGTATGTTTGTTTTTCATCTTAAATATATTCAAGTGTTGCTTATCTCTCTTATGTCCGTCATGACCAATCTACCATGGCGTATTTACTGTTCCGTTCATATAGTTTTTAATTATAATGCGTGGTTTAATTATAATAACAATATTACAAGTCTAATAAACTTATCACAACCTCATGTTCATTTGTTTCATAGCCAGTGGGGTGTGTATTTCTTAAAAATGAATCCAGGATAAACCACGGGGGTAATCCTGGTACACCGTATTTCATTTACGTCGGAGTATTCCGTCGGTTTTAATTTACGTCCGAGTAAAATGATACATTTTTGGTTGTTACGCTTTACGTTAAAGAGAAGAGATGACTATTTTTAATATAACTTCATAACAACGAAACTTTTACAGAAAGCAAAAAGTTAGTCGCATTAAATTTGATGGTATTTAACTTCCTCATATAAAAACTTGCAAGAAATATTCATATTTTTCACGTACCTTTAATATTTCATCTTTTGGCAGGTGCTTTTGTTTAGCAGCCGATTTTAATAAAACGGACATGTATTCAAATGATGTTTCTACTCAAAAATCTCAAGAAATGTCTTTAGTTTAATAACTCGCGAAACAGAAGCTTTTTTCGGCTTTTAAGTGAAATTTTCTGTTTTGTTTAAGCGGAGTGGCATAAATGTTACGCTTTCCGACCAGCTGTGTTATGCTTTCCGTGAAGATATTTTACGCTTTCCGTTTAATATGATTCGCAACTGATAGAGCTCAATCTTCATTATAACTTAAATAGATCGAATGTCTCTCAAATAAATTTTCCAAGTTTTTTGAGAAACCCCAGATGGGATTCAATTTTTGAAAGAGAACAGAACCATACACTCTCACAGGTCGAAATTTGAACCAATAAGAAACCAAAACAACATTTTGCCATACATGTATGTTTATATATAGCAATACATTACTTCAAAAACTGAACACTAACGATAGAGTAAACCGACTTATTGATAGTTATACCCATTGCGCAAATAAATTAAACACTGGTGAAATACCATTTTGAAGAGGATCAATGTAGATAATATTTTTTACCTTTTTCTTATAAGAATGTAGTTGAGTTGGGCAATGGTGTTTCAGTTGAAATCAGTGTACTCGGAGAATCCACTACCTTTGGCAGCGAACTGATAACGGCTCCGGCTATGTTTATCACTCTTCCTGACACTTTATGCATTAGGTCATGCTTGTGACATACCATAAGATTCAGCTTCAGCTTTCACCATCTTCTTGTTATGTGGCGTATTTTGACTGGTGGCTTACAGCTAAAGTCTCACCATAATCATCACCTCTTATCTCTTTTTTTCAGATCATAAGCAACAAGCGGTTTGTGAGTGTTTTTTATGTAACCTTATCGCCCTGTTTCTTCGTTTACGTGAAGACTTGTAACGCCATACATGCATCTTCATTTGCCTCAAATAAATGTTCAATGATTCATTGGTGGGCATTATTTATTTCAGACCAGTATTGGCATCTGTACGTGGCCCTTGATGTTTCAGTCAATATGAATTCATGACTGAAATTTTAAATGCTTGATTGTATTTTACTAGTTGGTTTCATAAGTGAAAAAAGGTCATCTGGCCGAGTAGTCTAAAGGACGGGTTATGGTTAAGATGCCTCTCTCATCGCCTTGGAACGAGTCCTACTTAGTGGAAGTCGACGATGAATTGATCGCCTTGATATATGTGGAAGAATATTGACTACGGAGTAAACAACATTACACTTGACTGGGGCGCAAAACACCATTACCCAACTCAGAAGAGGCTGGTGGGCCTCAACGCTCACCTTAGTGTGTACAATGGATCATTGGTCGTCCCAACACAATAACATGTATGAGCTTAAAGGTTGGGTGAGATAAAAATATGAAAACTCATGTCACTATCTGTTAATATAGTCAAGTTATAACAAGTGTATACATTTCAGTATTTTTTCTATATCTGTAACCTTGACCCTGAACCCATGACCTTGATCTATATGATCACATTGTCAATACTAACAACATTCTAACTTGCATGCCTATACAAAAAGTTAATAGTTTGCAGATAATTAACCATTTTGGTTTACGTGTGCATCTGTGACCTTGACTTTTGAACCTATGGCTTGATCTATGAATAAAATGATCACCATGCCAATACCTACACTATTCTTGTATACATGCATATTGAATAAGGCAATAGTTTTTTAAATAATTACCCATTTTGGTGTACTTGTGCATCTATGACCTTGACTTTTGAACCTGTGACATTGATCTTTGTATCAAAATGATCGTCATGTCAATACTAGTCCAAAATCCGGGTGAATGAGGCCAAAAAGTTTGAAGGTTGATTCTTGTAGGAAATTCAAAATGTCCCTCCTTACTAAAAACCAATTTCATACGCGTCAAATCGTTTCCGATTTTTCAATCAGAAACAGTTTTTGAAGAAGAGTCTCTGCAAATGTTAAAATTTTGGAAAAACTAACAATTCCAGATTTTGAAGCATTCTGTGACAAAAACAACACAAAAATGTTCATTCTATCTGTCATTGTAGACACATGATAGATTAAAATGCAAAACATTCTGACAATTTTCCGATTTTGTGTCAAAATTTTAAAATAAGCGATAAAATTGATGCTGTAAACAGCGTTTTTATCATATCTACCGTCTTTCGATTCTTGTAAAATTGTTGTTTATGCATTAAATCGAACAAACCATTTAGTTTTATAAAGTCTTGGTAGTCATGTAGATGAAAAGGTTACACAAATTCGGAAATATGAAACCTTAATACCGAAGCAAATAAATATGCTTCCCCTTCCCCAAAAATACGAAAATGTCAAAAATTCATTATTTTGGCCCATACTTGCCAATAAGTGTCTAAAACAAAAGATAATTGTTTATTACATCTCCCGTCTATTCCCAACATATTTATAAAGCAATAATATGTAGTGTGATTGGTGATCTAATATAAAAAATTGCACTTTGCATAAAACAATAGTGTGGGAACCGCGTTTTCATGAAATCTCTTGTGCTCTTCTTCTTGTAATTTTGTTATATAGACATTGGATTTCGAGATTTATATATTGCTGTAATGCCATGGCATTTTTGAGCCTGACAACATAAAAAATATGGAAATACCGAAGTTTATAGATGAAACGGATACATCTATTTCCCCTACCCCTAAATTGAAAAACATGTGAAAATCCATTTATGCAATATATGCTTATTTTTGTTTTAATGAAGTTTCAAGCAAAAATACCAACAATAATGATAAACATGCTTCAAGGGTTTAAAATATTTGTAAAATGCTCTAGCTTAAGGACAAATAGGTCTAACTAACATGATAAATTTATTCATTTATATGTAATTCCTATAAGAAAAAAAGGAGCTTCGCCTCTTGTATTTTTGTTATTTAGACATTGAATTTCGAGTGTTATATATTGACGTAATTCATGACATATGATTTTCTAATAACACCAAAAACTGTCGAAAATGGCAAAGCTTGTAGATGAGGCGAATAAATTTATTTCCCCTACCCCAACATTATGAAAAACCCTTTTTAGCCCATGTATGCATATTTATGCTTTTAATAAGGTTTTAAGCAGGTGTCTTGGAAAATATTATGTTTTCTGATTCAAAGTAATAGCAAAATGTATTTTTACATTTACTTTTTAGGAAACATTCATATTTAAAATTGAAAATCAAAAACAACATATTTATCCTTTTCCAAATCACAATCCCCAAAGAAAAAACTTGAAACTAGCAAATTGGACCGAGTGCTCCTGAAGCATAAACACATCCTGTTTAGCAATTACATCCGCCATGTTTGAAAAATTAGGAATACACAAAATTTTACGAACACCTGATATTATGAAAAAATAAATGCAACTAAGGTCATTTCTAGTTAAATATAATGTTAAAATGGTAAAACTGGGTGTAAGGCATTCCTGGTTTTGGTATGATATAAACTATTGGGTTTTATCAGACATACATGTATCCCCATTAGATAAAGTTTATTCAGACCCATTAGCTATCTAATCCATATTTATTATTACTAAAACCCGTTTATCAAAGATTGTAGTCACATATTATAAAACTTTGCAATTTATTCTTGTGAAATCGTTTCATGAGGAAGTGACCTAATGCTCAATTTCATTCTCCACTAAATTCTTATTTTAGCAAGTCTGCACATTCTGTAAAATTTTCAATTTTACTTCTGACAGAATTTTTGTGTCCAACAACTCCACCTTTGTATCCTTTCAAGGAATGATTGATAGCTATTACATCACAAATTGCCTGGCCATATTATAATGACAAAAAACCTTTCAACCTTAAGCCTGTGACCAGGTGCCCTGTGCCACGTTCTTTAAAAAAAAAAGATTTTGAGCACTGTACATTAGGTCACTTTCTAATAAAATAATGACACTAGAAAAAATGCAAAGTTTTGTAAAATGTGGCCACAATCTTTGATAAACGGAGTTTAGTAATAATAAATATGGTTTAGTAAACTTCTTTTGCCATATAATCACGAATAATAGGTAAACGCCACTACGAAATATAATCGCGGTCATAGAAAAACAGATAAAAGCAAAAAGGAGAATCACGGATATAAGAAATGCTCTAAGATTTAGATGTTTTACTTAAGAATATAGAACCTGTAGATACTTATGTTTTAGCTAAAATAAGCTAGATATGGACAACAAAGGTCGGTTTGCAAAATTGAAATTGCTAACATTACCAGGCAAAGATCGATGAAACAAGGCGAGTAAAGTGTTCAACTGACAAATGGAAAGAGATAAAAAAAATTAAAGCATTGAATTGAGGCAATAGAGTACCGATTAAATGCGTTATGTAAATCGTCAAACATAAACACAAATAATGATATTATCACAATAATAAAATCAAAGTTTAAAAAAGACAAAGTTTAACACGTAAACATCTAACAAGAAAAATGCCTTCTACCACTACACGTGAAATCAAAATTGAGAATGAAAGTAGTAACAAGAAAAAACTTAATTTAATTCAGAGTTTGGAAGAAAATTGAACCAAACTAAACCAGACCTAAACCAATTTGTTGCTAGAAATTGTTGAATCTGTAATTGAAACATATTTCATTTACTTTTTTAACAGAAACCAAAAAAGAGATGATCAGTGTAAAATATATCTTCTCATGTACTGTTCGACAAACAGAATCTATGCAGTAAAGTACCTTAAATACGTTTAAGAGGAAGGATGTAGATTTATATGCATGTCCAAGTAAATGGTTTGTTATTTTGAAGATGATTTTGAGGATCTGTCTCAAGACTGACTGACACTGCCTTGTAAATGACCAAATGCTGATTGTGTTACATATTCAGAGTGAATTATGTTTGCGCATTGTCTAATTTGCAAAAAATTGGATTTCTATCAGTTGACTTTAAGTCGTTTGCCTGAGGTTCCAGTCGTTGTTTTAATGGTTACATATTTTCATGTTTTAGCACTTTTAGTGTAAGCGCATTGACTCAATATCTGATATTGGATGCCTTTATAACAAAAATACAAACAGCGAAGCTTCTTTTTTGCCATAGCACATTGAATGGAAAATGAATTAAATAGGCACTTTGCTATGCATAATAGACCAATCTACCATTAAAATAATTAAAATAATGCATTTTGTAAGATATTTTATATCCTTGATGCTTCTTTTACCATTGTAACAGGCAGATTTGCCTGAAACTTCCATTAGAAATACCAATTGTCACACAATGGCTAAAACAGGGTTTTCACTTTTGTTTTCAACTTTGGGGTAGGGGAAAACATTTCTTCGCCTTATCTACAAGCTTTGCTATTTTCGACAGTTTTTGGTGTTATTAGAAAATCATATGTCAGGGAATTGCGTCAATATATAACACTCAAGATTCAATGTCTAAATAACAAAAATGCAAAAGGCGAAGCTCCTTTTTCTTATTGCAATTTACATATAAATGAATAAAATAAACAATTTTATTATATCAGTTTGACCTATTTGTCCTTAAGCTAAAGCATTTTACAAATACATATATTTGAAATCCTTGAAGCTTTTTCATCATTGTTCCAGGTATTTTTGCTTAAAACCTTCATTAGAAACACAAATAAGCATATATTGCATAAAAATGGATTTTCACATGTTTTTCAATTTGGGGTAGGGGAAATAGATGTATCCGTTTTATCTATAAACTTTGGTATTTCCGATAGTTCTTTATGTTATCAGACTCAAATATGCCATGGCATTACAATTTATAAATCTCGAAATCCAAGATCTATTCAACAAAATTACAAAAAGAAGAGCACAAGAGATTTCATGAAAACGCGGTTCCCACACTATTGTTTTATGCAAAGTGTTAATTTTATATTAGATCACAATCACACTACATATTATTGTTTTATAAATATGTTTTGAACAGACGGGAGATGTAATACACAATTATGTTTTGTTTTAGACACTTGTTGGCAAGTATGGGCCAAAATAATGAATTTTTGATATTTTCGTATTTTGGGGTAGGGGAAGCATATTTATTTTCTACGGTATTAAGGTTTCATATTTCGAATTTGTGTAACCTTTTCATCTACAAGACTACCAAGGCTTTATAAAACTAAATGGTTTGTTAGATTTAATGCATAAACAACAATTTTACAAGAATCGAAAGACGGTAGATATGATAAAAACGCTGTTTACAGCATCAATTTTATCGCTTATTTTAAAATTTTGACACAAAATCGGAAAATTGTCAGAATGTTTTGCATTTTAATCTATCATGTGTCTTCAATGAAAGATAGAATGAGCATTTTTGTGTTGTTTTTGTCACAGAATGCTTCAAGATCTGGTATTTTTAATTTTTTTCAAAAATTTAACATTTGCAGAGACTTTTCTTCAAAAACCGTTTCTGATTTAAAAATCGGAAACGATTCGACGCGTAAGAAATCGGTTTTCAGTAACATTTTTCTACAAGAATCAAAATTTAAACCTTTTGGCCTCGTTCACCCGGATTCTAGTCATGATCTCTTGGACTATACCTGCAATAAACTGAAAATTCCATGCTATTATCACCTGAAAAATTAGGCGATTAGCAATTTTTGCCAATTATCATGCAAATTAGCAATTTTGATGAAAGTTCAAAAACTGGGACCTGACCTTGAGCTTTGTTCTTTACATCAATTTGAGGAAAATAGTGAGACAAGATACATTTATCTTCAATCATTGTTGAGTTATAACAATAAATGTCTCGTTTTACAAATTACGAATTTTACGCAAAACACGCATAACAAATTTTCGTCGAATCTTCATGTTCCCGGGTATCCTGAATCCAAATATCCAATCGAAATTTGCCTGCCCGTTTTGGTTTCAGAGATTTTTTTTTTGCATTTTTTGCTATGTTAGTAACGGCAGCAATCTTTTTAGACGTGGCCAAACCCCGAACACAATTCTGAAAGCCTGTTACCCAAGCCTGATTATCACTAAGTTTCATCGAATTTGCCCAAGCAGTTTTGGAGAAGATGATAAAAATGTAAAGTTTACGAACGACGTGTAACAACTCCTAATGAAGTCCGACGCCTAATGAAGTCCGGACTTCATTAGGCGTCGAAATTGCAACGCCTAATGATATATATTTATTTATTTATTCTTATTTTTATCTATCTTCTCCGCTAAATTTCTCAACAAGGTTTCTTAGAATCCATCATGCGTACATGTATATGAAATCAAATGTGATTTTTTACCCCAAACTCCCGTGCTTACTTTATCATGTGATGGATTTCATCCAAGCTTCGAGGCAACAACACGGCTAACGATGTCCCATAATATTTCATCCGTTTTAATCATAGTTTATGTGAAACAGATATATTTATCTTTACCATGAAAAAAAGTTTTGCAGTGGACTTTATATCAAGTGTTTTAATGAGTTAAAACGCGAAGGATCGTTGATATAGACAATATCTTGTTAGCAGTATTAGATAAAGTAGTAGTATACCTTTCTGAAGCTGAACTTCATTTGGCGTCGAGGTAACATAACGCCTAATTAATTCCCTTATATCTCGTTACATGTACATAGTGGACTTTATTAGGCGTCGAGGTAACTTAACGCCTAATGAAGTCCCTTACTACATCTTTGTACATAGTGGATTTCATTAGGCGTCGAGGTAACGTAACGCCTAATGAAGTCCCTTACTATATCTTTGTACATAGTGGATTTCATTAGGCGTCGAGGTAACTTAACGCCTAATGAAGTCCCTTACTATATCTTTGTACATAGTGGATTTCATTAGGCGTCGTTACATTACCTCGACGCCTAATGAAGTCTCTTACTATATTTTATTACAAAATGGACTTCATTAGGCGTTAAGTTACCGTGTTGTTGCCTCGAAGCTTAATGAAATCCATCAGATGATAAAGTAAGCACGGAATTTTGAGGGGAAAAAAATCACATTTGATTTCATATACATGTACGTATTATGGATTCTAAGAAACCTTGTTGAGAAATTTAGCGGAGAAGATAGATAAAAATAAGAATAATAAATAATATTATTTTTGGGCACTTTTTTACATGCATGGTAATGCACGCAAAATTAAAATATTGTAAAATGCAAAACAATAGCAGGGTGTTGCTAATGTCATTTACATGTAGCAATGAAAGTCACGGGGTCCTTCGGAAAAGACTTGATAAACCAATGCATCACATGATAACAATGCATCACAGAAAGTATGGCTCGTTGGAGACCCTCCCTGTACACTGTACGCACCTCAAAGGTAAAAACTTCAAATATTTCATCTATAGCTGGTGACGTCTCGATTTAAGTAAATATTCTTGACTAGATCTAAAAAAACCATTTAACAAATCAATCAATCAGGCAATCAAGTTGCATCCGTAAAACTCTTAGATTACAATTATTTAAACAATAGTTCTCGATTGTACCTTTTATGCCTCCCCAAAAAGAGTTAAAATTATAACGGTCTTTGGAGAGACAAATACCTCCCTTTCCCAACATCCAGACGGACGGACGAACGGACAGACAGACGGACAATAACTTTGGTTCCATGTTTGATTAAAATCCATTCTTAGACATGGAAGCATATGTAAAGCTGACACGATATTTTGACGGACCGACGGACGGACGGACGGACTGACGGACGGACAGGGTGATTCGTATAAATACCCCCTAAACATTTTTGCGGGTATGGTACGGTTGGACAAAGCACACGATGTATGTGCCTGAATGTACGTTGCTATTGCTAGTTGGTCTAAATCGAAGTCGTAAAATTTTGAGACTTTTTTTTGGTAATATCAAAAAGTCTCCTCGTCTTGAGCCCCAATCTGTGGACTTCATTAGGCGTCGAAATTGTCAACGCCTAATGAAGTCCGGACTTCATTAGGCGTCGGACTTCATTAGGAGTTGTTACAACGACGCACGACAAACGACTGACGAAGATAGATGACAATAGCTCAACTGAACCTTTGGTTCAAATGAGCTGTAAACCCTATATATGAACTACATTTGATCCTTTTCAAAATGGTATTTAACACGTACAGTCGAACCTGCCTTAAAGACCACCTCTATTATAAGGAAAACTTGCCAATAAAGGCCACTTTTACTAGTTCCCTTGAGTAGTTTTTATAAGCAAGTTTGGCTCTATCTTATTTTGTGCAATTGGTATAACTATCTATAAGCTGGTTTAGTCTATCGTAAGTGTTTACTTTTGGAAGTACTGTATAGCTATATATAAACATGCATGTATGGTAGAATGTTGTTTTGGTTCCTTATTGGTTCAAATTTCGAACAGTGACAGTGTACGGTTCTGTTCTCTTTCAAAAATTGAATCCTATCATGCGATGCTTTCTGAATCACTTCTGAAACAACTTGTGAAGATTTAATCGAGAAAGACATTTGATCTATTTAAGTTATAATGAAGATTGAGCTCTGTCAATTGCGAATCACATTAAACGGAAAGCGTAACATATCTTCACGGAAAGCATAACACAGCTGGTCGGAAAGCGTAACATTTATGCCATTCACCTTAAACAAAACCTAAAATTTTACTTAAAAGCCAAGTAAAGCTTCTGTTTTCGCGAGTTTATTAAACTAAAGACATTTCTTGAGATTTTTGAGTAGAAACATCATTTGAATCAAAGTCCGTTTTATTAAAATCAGCTGCTAAACAAAAGCACCTGCCAAAAATGAAAATGTTAAAGGTACGCGAAAAATATGAATATTTCTTGCAAGTTTTTATATGAGGAAGTTAAATACCATCAAATATAATGGACTAACTTTTAGCTTTCTGTTAAAGTTTCGTTTTTATGAAGTTATATTAAAAATAGTCATCTCTTCTCTTTAACGTAAAGCGTAACGACCAAAAATGTATCATTTTACTCGGACGTAAATTAAAACTGACGGAATACTCCGACGTAAATTAAAACCGACGGAATACTCCGACGTAAATTAAAACTGACGGAATACTCCGACGTAAATTAAAACTGACGGAATACTCCGACGTAAATGAAATACAGTGTATCAGGATTACCCCCGTGATCATATAGAAGAAATATACACGTAATAAATTTACTCGTTCATGATAGATATTTAAATCAAAGGTCAAGCGGACAGGTCAATGCTGTTTGCCTGTGTATACAAGTTGTGTAATATAGGATTCGCCATCGAAGCATGAGATACACATATGTTACTTGTAAATTGAATATTAATACTTTCAATCCTCCTTTTTAAATTTTGTAATTTGTTTGTACCAGCTGGTCAGGTATAGGCAAACAACATTGACCTCTCAGGTTGACCTTTAATTTGAATATTTATCGCTGTGTATTTGACCCGGATGTTTATATCGTCTGCATAATGGAGATGTGCATAGTTTGTGTATTTTAACTGCGACCCCCATACACTATGTATTATGTGGATCTTCTTAATGAAAGGTCAAACAGACAGGTCAATGTTGTTTGTCTATACATATATATACATGTAGATAACTTACAGTACTCAACAGAACTTGTCCAGATAAACATTCTTAAGGTATGTATTTTGGTTTCTTATATTTTAGCACCGTAAATCTAGGTTCGAACCCTAAACTGGCAGATCCTAGGGGGGGATTTGTCAGTTTGTTTTTCGAGGTTTTAGGCTACTTAGGACTTTTTCACCGTTCTAGAACCAAACCGCTTTCGCTTTCGCTATAAGTGGAATATGAATTTTGACTAATTCAACACTATAATAATAATAATAATAATAATAATAATAATAATTATTATTATTATTATTATTATTATTATGTTTTTATTTAGTTTTGGCAAATACCCATGTTACATTTTGACAAAAGTACAAACTGGTGGAACATATATATAGATAACATTATTATGTCACACTGATCAATACTCTTATGACGGTAGTGGAAATCAGAGTACCCCGCGGAGAAATCAATCGACCTTCGTAAGCAAGCTGACAAGCTTGTTATTAATTTATACCACTTTTCAATAAGTGGGATTCCTGAAAACACGGTTGTTAAAAGACACTGGGAACACGGAATGAACCACGGGATCACCGAAGCCCTTTCTATTACAAATATATTGTATATTTTAAAGTTTGATAAGGGGTCTCGGTAGCCGAATGGTATAAAAACCGGCTTACGTATCACACAGATCGTGAAGGTCGTAGTTTGTCAGTTCGCGGTTTTCGCGGGTACTCCGGTTTCCTCCATCATTAAGTCGGCACTGCTACGTATACGGTATATATGTTTATCGCGTAAGTGAAAAATCTTGACTACTGGTAGCTAAAGGGTGTTGTCAACATTACTCCCATCATTACATCAGCATTATTAGAACTGTCCGCCATGTTAGTTACTAATACGGTTACTTAAGTGACGTAACGGATAGCTTTGATATGGGACGTTTCAATTACAGGTACCCTGAAAGGGCCAAAGTCAAGGCCTTCAAACCGCTATAACTTTCTTATTTGGTCATCAATTTTGAAGCGGTTTTCGATATTGTGATATTTAACAAATATGTAAAACAAACGTTACACGTGCTCTTTAATGTTCGATAAATTAATCGTATTAGTTATATAAAATTAGTCACCGCTACATTAAACTTTTCTCTATCTTTTCATTTCATTTTAGATGAGGACCATATCTGCAGTTTTACTCATGGCTATACTGGTATGCCAGTTACAGGAAGGTATTTCTATCATAATACATGTACATTTTTAGCAATTTTCGGTTGCTCTTTCTCCCCGACTCCATTTTTACTGATTCCTATTTTTTCGGACACGGAACTCCATTCACGAGCGTTCTTATACCCAATATTAAAACTATATTTTAAGTATCGTTATCAAAATATCAAAATATAGATTTTGTTTTGAAAAAATTCTCTCCCCGGCGGGGAATCGAACCTGGGCCGGTCTCCCGCGTGACAGACGGGGTACTCACCACTATACTACCGAGGATTGACTGAATTCGTCTCATAATGATGATTGCCGGAGTTTAATGTCTACATGTGGCCTGACAGTCTATGTCCAGGCCGCGCGTCTTCTGTGGAGAGATGAGTTGAGTAATGGTGTTTTACGACCCAGTCAAGAATATTTCACTTATATCGAGACGTCGCGAAAGTGCAGAAATCATGCCTGTGCGTTGCGCTGGTGGCATTTTACAGCAGGTATCTTTAGCGTGCCAAGCCCACCGTGACACTGGACCTCGTTCATTTTAAGTTCCCATCCGAAAGAACCGCGACTTTCATTTCGTAATACCGAATGCTTGGCGAAAAAACAGTCACTCAGTGGTCACTATCCACTTTCAAGTCGGGTCAGACCCGGTCGGGGTTCAAACCCACGATCTCCCACTTACGGAGCAAGCGTATCATGTTGAAAGTGTGTATTTGACACAAAAAAAGATTACATTAAAGTTAAGGTTGACTAACCCAATAACTGTCTCCAAAACTATAAATGTCTACAGCCACAGGAGTCTGGAACCATAAGTGGTATGGTGCTGTAATAGTGGTCCTCAAATGGTAATACCTTTTATCTGGTTTTACAGTTTACATGGTGAAGGAAGGAAACATGCTTAATTATTTGTTGAAAAGAGAGAAGAGGTATGGCTACAAACTTAGACAGAATTAAGGTTTCCTAGCTTTTTTCTGTGGGTAACGTTTTCAGACCTTTTCAAACCTACAGATAAGTTTTGCTTTTTTACCGAATGAAAGGCCACCGAGTCATGTGAACTCCGGCCCGTGTATGATTCGACGATATACCATGGGTAAATGATGATTATTTCTAAAGTATAGTATAGTATAGTATAGTATAGTATAGTATAGTATAGTATAGTATAGTATAGTATAGTATAGTATAGTATAGTATAGTATAGTATAGTATAGTATAGTATAATATAGTATCTCCCATTAGTTCTATAACCGCACCTCAAAAAAGTTTTATGGCCGTCATTATAATATCGTTGATTAGTGCCAGGTATGATGTCTCTATAAGAAAAATTGACCTGAATACATTTTAAGATACTTGAGTTCCATGCTACCGGAGCACCCGCATTCACTTCTCTGATGCAAGTTCACGTTTGTAAGTTTCACAGTTATACTTTGCTTTTTTATTATTGTGATTTGTACATGGATTATTATATATTTTTAATTAATTGCAATTGACTATTGCTAAGATGACGTTTTAGCTATAGACCGTGAAGTTTCACCTGGCCGTTTGACCTTTAATTTGAATATTAGATTGGACTAATAGACGGTGTAATTTAGGTAAGACAGCATTTTCATTGTCATAAACACCCAGTACCCAATATTAATACGGTTTCATCTTTCCTTATTTATCAACTTTATATAGGCCCGAAATTACACAATTGATATGCATGTTTGAATATTTCAATCAAATGTCAAACGTCCTGGTCAAACTTTCACGCACTGTACTATTTTATTTGTTAGAATGGATTTTTACCAATATAACTTAATAAGCCATTCATTTTATATTACTTTTAGAGGTTGTCTAGGCGAGCATGAAAGATGTATATATGGAGAATGTTGTAGTGGACTTACCTGTACACTTTACTATAGTATAGGCACAGGACACCGAATGATATATTCTTCCGCATGTGAACTTCCGCACGTGCATGATGATTCGACAATATACCCTGGGTAAATGTTGGTTATTTCTTAAGTATAGTATAGTATAGTATCTCCCATTAGTTCTATAACTGCACCTCTAAAAACTTTTATGGCCGTCATTATAATATTGTTGATTAGTGCCAGGTATGATGTCTGTATATAAAAAATTGACCTGGATACATTTTAAGATACTTGAGTTCCATGCTACCGGAGCACCCGCATTCACTTCCCTGATGCAAGTTCACGTTTGTAAGTTTCAGTTATACTTTGCTTTTTTATAATTGTGATTTGTACATGGATTATTATATATTTTTATTTAATTGCAATTGACTATTGCTAAGATGACGTTTTAGCTATAGACCGTGAAGTTTGACCTGGCCGTTTGACCTTTAATTTGAATATTAGATTGGACTAATAGACGGTGTAATTTAGGTAAGACAGCATGTTTCATTGTCATAAACTCCCGGTACCCAATATTAATACGTGTATCATCTTTCCTTATTTATCAACTTTATATAGGCCCGAAATTACACAATTGATATGCATGTTGGAATATTTCAATCAAAGGTCAAACGTCATGGTCAAACTTCGACGCACTACACTGTTTTATTTTGACGTCTTTCTGAAGGTTAGAATGAATTTTTACCAATATAACTTAGTAAGCCATTTATTTTATATTACTTTTAGAAGTTGTCTAGCCAAGCAAAATCATTTTGTGTAAATGGACAGTGTTGTAGTGGACTTACCTGTACAAGGGTCCAAGACAGATTTGGCTTTGGTAAATACTGTCTTTGACCATTTTGGTCAAAATCTAATACATGTATTGTAAGAGTAATGAAATAAATACACAATAATTGTCATAAACTATAAATATGTTGTATATATATATAGTACAGACCTGTCGAAAGTTTAACACTAGGTTAACTTCTCGCAAGCAGAGATTTGGCTCGTTTACGTTAGCTCGGTGTTAAACTTTTGACATGTTTGTATTGTACACCTATCAAAAATGTAAAAATGACTTTACGAAAAGGAGTCTAAGCTTGATTTCCGAATAGCAAATACCGCTATATGCATGGCCATCCCTGATTGTTGGTTGGTTGAATGGTGTTTAACGTCGCATCAGCAATTTTTCAGCTATATGCGACAAGAATTAATTGATTCATCCCTATGGAATAATCTATGAACAAGTTCGTGTATGCATGTGAAGTGCGAATGTTTTTATGGTCTGCCTTGTAGTAGCGCACACTCAGGGCGACTTTAAGGTACAAGCTCACCGAGTCAGTACGCCGCAGACAAGCGTAACCCCCCCCCCCCCCCCCAAGTCCATTATACTGATACTAGGTGAACCAGTAAAGGCCAACGGCTAGGAAAATTCACTTTTCCGCATGTGGTCTGAGCGGGACTGGAGTAAAAATTGCTGAGAGATAAGTTCTGAAATGCTGTCAAGATATAGCTAACAGTGGACCAGATGAACTAATAGTAATGGGTTAGTTTAGTGTTAAACGGTCGAACTTAGACTCCTTTTCGATAGATTAATGCTTAACTTTCGACAGGTCTGAATTGTAGATGTAAGTTGTTAAGCAATTTCACTTAGTCTGATGGCTACTGACCACAGTTGATATCTAAAGATTGTAAACGTGGAGAAGTAGATAACGATTATGGATAAATATCAAGTAAAGTGATTTTTTCTTTCCACCATTATCGTTAATCTAAGACCCTATCTTATTTATGATTCTGAAAAATGATGTTGAAGTGGAATTGTGTTATAAAATATTATTATTGTACATGTACATGTATAATAATATTTGATTATATTTGTTAATTCAGCAAGTTGCTATAGGCAAACAACATTGACCTGTCCATTGAACATATAATTTAAATATGTATTACGGTATGTACATTCATGTATAGGGAACATAAGTTAGGGATTATTTCATCTACATCATGGGAAACACTTATTTCAAACACACATCCATATGTAGAATCAGTAGCCAAGATTTTAAGACAATAAGGAAAAATTTTAACCAGAGTTAGGTGTAATAGACTTAAACTCATGCATTATGCATGTATTAATTATGAATCCCAACACTACCTATGACCATGTATTAGGTGATCTTCCATTTTAAATCTTCCTAATTAAAGGTCAAGTTGACAGGTCAATGTTGTTTGCCTATACCTATGTATTGGGTGAACCCTCCATTTGAAATCTTCCTAATTAAAGGTCAAGTTGACAGGTCAATGTTGTTTGCCTATACCTATGTATTGGGTGAATCCTCCATTATGAATCTTCATCATGAAAGGTCAAGTTGACAGGTCTTTTGTCCCAAAAGTGGTAAAACAGGTAAATTATTTTTTGGGACAAACAGGAATTGTGTATATGTCGTGTACAAGTTGCGATTTTGTACAGGTTATAACCTGTACAATTATTTTGTACATGTTATAACTTGTATGGTCGCATCATACAGGTTATAACCTGTACAAAAATGGCCCATACAGGTTATAACTTGTACAGAATTTGGCTAAAAATTGGTTTCAACTTGTACAAAAATTAGTAATCAAATATATAACTTTAATGTACCAAACGATTCAAGATAACATGTTAACAC
The DNA here is from genome assembly GCA_021292105.1 of Anadara kagoshimensis. Classification (NCBI taxonomy): domain Eukaryota; kingdom Metazoa; phylum Mollusca; class Bivalvia; order Arcoida; family Arcidae; genus Anadara; species Anadara kagoshimensis. The sequence goes on along the minus strand of CM037872.1, from coordinate 26,547,794 downwards.
AAACTTCAGCAGTAAATAAATTATTCACAAATAGAAAATTAATGTTCCTAGTGTACCATAAGTGTACCTTTATTATTTGTTACTGCAGGTAACTGAATTATGACATTATGAATTGCACAAAACTTTGGATTTTCTGCATTTACACCGTGCTGATTTGCAATTTCCCTTTTTGCAGTTACAAAAGAAATACCCTTGCCCCCCACTTAACGAAACCTTACTAACAATTTCCCTGAGACTCATTTCAGTATCTGGCACATCTTGCAAACTCAAAGTTTGTGCTTTCTGTACACTCTACCTGGTTTCTACTCATGAAACCTTTAACTTTTCCTACATTTGTTCCTACTTTATACCCCCCATTATCATTAATAGCAACTATTATGCCTTTAATATTTCTCTCGTCTGCTGGACCTCTATCAACTGAAGGTATTGGAATATAACATTATCACCAACTTCAAGTAAACTTAATTTTGTTTTTGTCACTTTTGTGAATAATTCGGCTTGTGTTTGCTGGCCCGACAATGCCCTTTTACGTGCACGCACTATATTAGTATGTGTAGCCGATATTTCGGGCACAAGTACCGTATTATCTAATTCAGTTGCCGTGGCCGTATTGGAATTTGCATTTGTCTCATTGTTGCTGTATGTTGATTCTGTTTCCATCTCTAAATGTGTGTCATTTATAGTCATGCTTGTTGTTTCTGTCTCAATGTCTGTCTCAGTTATAGAACTTGTTCCAGAATGTGCGGCATTTGTTGTCATTAATGTTTCAGTCTGTATATTTGTAATTATATCTGTGTTTACTGCCAGAGCTATCTCTATCATTTCACCCGACCCTACTTCATTCAAATTATTGTCATTGTTAGATAAATTATCAACGTTTACTGTGTCGGCTTCTACATTTATGTCATTATTTACGTCGGAATGAATGTTTTCGTCTTCCTCTGTTGATTCGACATCAGTATCTGTACTTTCAGCTTGTTGTAAGCCATCGACCATATGCTGAAGATCCTCCTCCGTCTCCAAACCCGACACTAACTCCTTTGGGATGTTAGAACTTGAGAGTCCTACCTTAGGGTCCGCACCAAAAAGCGCATTATACGGAGACTGTCCAATGACACGGTGGAATGAACGATTTTTTTGAAATTGGACAAACCGTAGTCCTTCAGACCATTGGTTTATGTTGTTTTCATGCATCCAAGTAGCAAGCATTTCTTTCACATCCGCATTTGCTCTTTCTACTGAGCCTTGACTTTGTGGGTGTCGTGGTCTACCATGGACTATAACTAAATCAGGCCACATGGATTTGAGTTCACTTATGATATTGGCGGTAAATTCGCGCCCATTATCACTTTGTAATATCTTAGGTGCTCCTATTAAGAGAAAAACATCTAAAAGGTTATATGCAACTTCAGCAGCAGTTTTTGTTTTTAAAGGACGCAAGATGCTGAATTTGGTTAAATGGTCCTGGTAATGAAAAACCCACTTATAATCTTTATCAGATGCGGACTGATAGTCTATGAGGTCTACTTGTCCTCTGGAGTTAAAATCAGAAGAGGTAACAGGTTTTATTACTAACTTGGACAGTTCAGAGCGTTTTTTCTTAAGTGCACAGTGGTTACACATTTTGAGAAACACTTTAAGAATTTCACGACTAATGTTGGCATAGTGCTTCTTTTATTCATTGTAAGTTTTGTGCAGTCCTCCATGGCCAACAGCGGTGTGACACTGCTTTATTACTGAATACATTTCCTCTATTGGCAATAGGTAGAGTATCTGGTCATCTGTAAATAGAAACAATACGATTCTGTGTGAACCAGTCGATACTACCGTATATCATCTTAATGCCGAGAGCAGGTGAGGAATCAGTATTCTCAAATTTTAAAGTTTTATGTATGACCCGGCCAGAGATCGAACCCACGACCTTCCGCTCTCGAGGTGGACGCTCTACCACTTCACCACCGAGGCAGTTGCCATCAATATAAGTTCTACATACAGTCAAATGTTGTGACCATGCACATTCCTAAAATTCCTGTTTAATCCCTACTTATTATATGAATGGTCTCTATTATGTTTCTAATTACTTTCATCCTATTTAATATGCAGCAAAAGTGTGTGTGTGAGAGAGAGAGAGAGAGAGAGAGAAAGAGAGTTGACTTACTTTCAGTTGTTTTCTTTTTAATTAGCTTTTCAACAGAGCCAACTTTTACTATGTCATACTGTTTTAACAAAGTTCTTTCTTTCCCCGTTAGTTTGGAATTATCTTTTGCATTTTTGACACTTTCTATCAAATTTTCCAGTTTATCCTTTGTGAACAGAGTGTTATTTGATGAAGTATTTTTCACAGGCATTTTCAAAATTTCCTCAAAAAACTTGTCTTCGTAGTCAACCATTTTCATTAAGTCTGTCTTATATCACACCATACATCAGTAATTCAAGAACCCCAGCTCACTGTAGTTGAGTAACAACTCACCATGTATTACAGTGGTATTATAATGTTGAACAATACTCATTAAGTGATGTTACAGGTGACTTACAAAGACCATTTATATTCTGAGATTTTGTACAAGTTGAAACCAATTTTTAGCCAAATTCTGTACAAGTTATAACCTGTATGGGCCATTTTTGTACAGGTTATAACTTGTATGATGCGACCATACAAGTTATAACATGTACAAAATAATTGTACATGTTATAACCTGTACAAAATCGCAACTTGTACACGACATATATAAGCCAGTCATGGCAAAGAAAACTTAGTTATTATGATTATTAAACATTTTATTTGAAATACAGGTAAATCCAGGTGAATAAGTCATCACAAGAATATTCAATACTAATATCAAAATTTTTAACATTTTTCATATACTAAGTATACAAATAACAGTAATTATTGAATGAGATTTCTTCTAAATATTAAAATTAATCAAATTTTTAGCACAAAAATCGTCACTATTACTCAACACTTACACATCCATTGCACTATTTGTTACTTTAAAATGGTCACAATAAGCATTGAAAGATAGTTCTTATGTTTAAAATCAAATAGCATATATACATTTTTAGCCTATAAAATATATTAAAATTTAATATATAATATTAAAAATAACTATGTTAAATTTTGATATATTATAACAACACATTTTCAAGATATATACAAAGAGTATTAAAGCGTATTTCTGCTCATATACCAATTGCACTATTCTTACTGTAAAATGGTCCCAATAAGCAATGTAGCATTGTTCTCTTGTACACTGTAAGATAATTCCATTTTGTATCACTCTAAAACACTATAAGATAATTCCAATTAGCACTAAGACAATTAAACATTGTAAGATGGTTGTAAGAATGTTCCGATTAGTACTGTATAACACTTTTGGATAATTACTCTTAAAAACCCTTAATTGTCTTAATTGGTTTTCATGAGATCCATAATAGGTATTTTCTTAATTAAAATACTTTAAATAATTATATGTAACTATTTTTTGTTTTGTTTTTTTTTCAAAAAGAAATACACAAACATATATGTACACATTTTTACAAAATACCACTTTCTTATTTACCTGTATGAATTTTGAGACAACTTTCCTTACCTGTTAAAACAACACTGTAGTAACTAACCTGTTAAAACTACACTGCAGTACCTTACCGTTATAACAACACACACGTTTTTGGGACAAACGGGACTTATAATTTTTCAATTTTGGGACAAACAGGATTAAAAGTTTGCCTATAGCCATGCGCTGGGTGTATCTTGCATTATAAATCTTCTTCATGAAAAGTCAAGTGGACAGGTCAATGTTGTTTGTCTATACCTGTGTTTCAGGTTTGTTATAATTAAGAATTGACTGTCATTTTTTCCTGGTTCATCAAGTAATGAACCAGATTTTAAAACTAGCAAATCTGATGATCATTGACAGTCTATTTCTTTATTTACAATTTATTCTTTCTTTACGAGAGCATAATTGCAAATTCCGTTGAATGAAATAAATGTCAATGTGTTGAAAAAGAATTTTTAACGGCGGACGTGACCTGCACATGGAACAGCTGTTCAAAAATATTAAGCCCCGCTCATTTGACGTCATGTCTGGAAGAAACAAAATAGGTTATCAATCTTGGATAATATTTCAAACAAATTTTATTTCAGTCAATGACAAAAAATTACATATTCATATTTATGATCAAGTTACAGTTATTGAAGTAAGACTTTGTTAAAAACCAGACTTAATAGACGATAGAGTGCTCGACATCTAGACTTCCAGATTGGTATTCGACTCGGGAGTATTGGTTTTCAAGCGCGATGTGAAAAACTGATGTTTATGCGAATCTTGAAAAAAGAAATCAAACTGGGTTCAACGTAGAAGTTATTTTTCTATTGTAAATATATAAAAAATGTTAAATTTTGAAATGTGTTTATTATTTTGTTTGCACAGAGAGAGAGAGAGAGAGAGAGAGAGAGAGAGAGAGGGAGAGAGAGAGAGAGAGAGGGGGGGGCAAGTCAGAGGTTTTTTTGAAAATATTTGATATGCAGCAGAACAGTATAGTCTGTTAGACAGATTTGGCCATAAAGAAGTGGATTAATGGTATTTAATCCCCCAATCAAAAGTATTTCACCAATATCAAGATTGTTGGTTCAGAATTAGTGGAGGAAATCAGAGTGGCTACAGAAAAACCACCAATCTCCGTCAAGCAAACTGACAAACTTTCTTTCACTAAGATATGCCACTCAAAATATATAGAAAACTTGAAAATTCCGAAATGTTGAAAAATCACCATGATGTTAGAGTAACTGCTATTTCCATTCCTGGTGACTAAATTGCCATTGGCCACATAATTCTGAGAAATTCTTTCAAGAAGTAACCATTTTAGCAATTTTGTAAAAATTTATTTAGAAAGACATTTTCCTCAAATTTGAAAATTTGGCTTCTATGATTTTAAAGTTTTCGAAACTTGAGACAAAGTAAATGGCAAAAGAAAATTGTTTGTATTTTGATATTATACTGGAAGTCTATTTTCGTTTTAAAATTGTGTATGTAGTTAATTTACTCTGACATTAATCTATATCTTGCAAAAAAAATAATAAAAGCACTCCCCGGCTGGGAATCGAACACAGTCTCCCGTGTTACAGGCGGGGATACATCGCAACTATACTACCGAAGATTCGCACTGTATAACAAGAAATAGTGGAAAAGATAAGACTTAAGTAGTAGCAGATATCCATACCAAAATAGTGGTAATTGTAGTTAATGTCGGTGATTTTGTCTGCTTAAAGTTACTACCGAAAAAAGGTAGTTTCCCCTAGGGAAATATGACTAAACTTTCCCAATCTTTCCACTAAAATTACCCAAAACAACAGTGATGTACTGAAAAATTAAATCTAGTAGTCCTTGCCCACAAAATATCAGATAGTACCACAGTATATTGTCAGCGTATTATACATAATGTAGTTTGCTAGATCTCAGAACTTCAATTTTCCCAATCGTGAAAAGTAGAAGATAGTTTTCAAAAAATGTAACAAAATCACTGAATGTACTATCTGTAGTAAATATGTATACATTACGAACAAGTTAGTTAGAGTAAACTTTAAAGTAAAATAAAATCCAAACCAATCTAAAAGCAAAGTAATTAATTACTGGTAAATTAAGTTAAACATGTGAACTGCCACAATGGAAGTGAGGCCGGGTGCTCCGGAAGGGTAAGTACCTCCTGTTTTGCTAGATACACCAGTAACCTGTATTATCAAAATTCAAATGAGAGAAACTTGGAACTATATATGGTCAACTAATTCCGCAGGAATATAAGTGGTTTAAGCGATATCAACCGGCAAGGGGGCGTGAGAAATGAAATAATTTAGACAAAAATCAATATCTTCAAAGATAATTTAGATCTATATTTTCTTTTCGATTTATTTCTCAAAAACCAGTAAGTTACTTTGCAATAGACGCCGTGCACTTGACAGTAGCCAATAGCCATCACGTACTTGACAACAGCTATCATGTACTTGACAGTAGCCAATAGCCATCACGTACTTGACAACAGCCATCATGTGAATTATATTGACCAATAGTACTTGACATTAGCCTATAGTCAACATATACTTGCATTACGAAATGAAAGTCACGGTTCTTTCGAATGGGTACTTAAAATAAACGAGGTCCCGTGTCACGGTGGGCTTGACACGATAAAGAACCCTGCTGTATAATGCCATCAGCGCATCGCACAGACAAAATTTCTGCACCTTCGCCTATAGCTGGTGACGTCTCCATATTAGTGAAATATTCTTCACTGGGACGTTAGACACCATTACTCAACTCAACTTGACATATACTTGACAAAAGTAAATAGCCATCATATACTTGACAAAAGCAAATAGCCACCATGTACTTGACAGTAGCCAAAAACCATCATGTACTTGACAGTAGGCAATAGCCATCATGAACTTGACAATAGCCATCATATTAGTTATAGTAGCCAACAGGGGGGAGTCGTGTTACTGACTGTAGCCAATATTCAAATATACTTGACAATAGCCAAAAACCATCATGTACGTGACAATAGCCATCATATACTTGACAGTAGCCAATAGCCACCATGTACTTGACAATAGCCATCATATACTTGAAAAGTAGCCAATAGCCACCATGTACGTGACAATAGCCATCATATACTTGACAGTAGCCAATAGCCACCATGTACTTGACAATAGCCATCATATACTTGACAGTAGCCAATAGCCACCATGTACTTGACAATAGCCATCATATACTTGACAGTAGCCAATAGCCATCATGTTCTTGACAATAGCCATTATATACTTGACAATAGCCATCATGTGAATTACAGTTGCTGATAGGAGTCATATACTTATAGTATAGTCATTTACTTGTCAATAGTCATTATGTGCTTGGCAACAACCACCATGTGATTTATAGTAGCCAATAGGGTTCATGTACTTGACAGTAGCCAATAGGCAACATATACGTACGCATCATATACTTGACAATAGCCATTATGTACGATTGTAAGCATATTGATACCGTCGTGTGGCAGCGGTTTTCAACATGAAAAAATAACTTGCCAAGATTATTGCAGATTGTCAGTGACACTACTCTCATATGCTAATTTTGAATATGACGTATTCGATTCCTATTTCTTATTCTTAAATCCATGAGAGAGAAAGAGAGAGATAGAGAGTCCGTCATGACGAATTGTTATCTGCCATAGCGCATTTACTGTTCAGTTCATATAGTTTTTAATTATAATGCATGGCTTAATTATAATAACAATAATACAAGTCTAATAAGCTGATCACAATCTCATTTTCATTGTTTCATAGCCAGCGGGGTGTGTATTTCTTAAAAATGAATCCGGAATAAGCAGTCTATGAAAAGCAATACTGCTGTATAGACAAACACCATTGACCTGTCCGCTTGACCTTTCATTAGGAATAGTCATATAGGAGGGTCAATCCAATACATGGGTAACGTTAGGAGTCGCAGTAACACATATATACACATCCATTATTAGTGTTCACATCATATAGAAGAAATATACACGTATTAAATTTATTCGTTTATAATGAATATCTAAATCAAAGGTCAAGCGGACAGGTCAATGTTGTTTGCCTATACATAGGTAAAGTTGGTTTTCTACCTGGAGAAAACAAAAAAATCATTGTGAAAAACATGTGTAATATAGGAGTCGCCATTGAAACATGAGATACACATATGTTACTTGTAAAATGAATATTAAAATTTCGCAATGAACACTTTTAATTCTGCTTTTAAATCTTGTAATGTTGTTGTTTGTTTCTTATTTGTACCAGCTGGTCAGGAATAGGCAAACAACATTGACCTGTCATGTTGATCTTTAATTTGAATATTTATCGCTGACCAGTGTTTTTATGTATTTATAAGTGACCCGGATGTTTATATCTGCATCATGGAGATGTGCATAGTTTGTGTATCTTAACTGCGACCCCCATACACTATGTATTATGTGGATCTTCCTAATGAAAGGTCAAACTGACAGGTCAATGTTGTTTGCCTATACATATATATATGCTCATCCCTCTATACATGTAGATAACTTATAGTACTCACAACAGCATACATAACAAAACTTTCTTAAGGTATGTATTTTTCTTTACTTATAGTATTACCAAAATCTGTTTTAATTCTGCAGCACAAGACACCGTTTCGGAATAAAATTCCTCATAAGTAATGCTAGGACCAAAACTAGAGAAACCCAGATCTTTTAAGATGATAGAAGGACCAAAAATTATTTTATCAAATCCACCTAAAGCCAGCGATACGCCTCGTACAACTTAGGCTGTTAGGTGGCAAATCCTAGTTTGAGGAAGTTAGTTTGTTTTTCTAAGATTTAGAATACTTAGGTCATAAAACCAACCGCCTTCGCTATAATAATAATGATGATGTTTCTAATTAGTACTTTTGGCAAAAACCCATGTTACATTTTGACGAAAGTACAAACTCGTGGAACATATATATAGAGACAATATACTATATAACGCTATACATTTATTGTCTTTGAGTGAGGGAGATATAAAAAGACAGCCTGGAAACATCATTCCTTCTCCGATTCATTGCTTTTTCTCCTATCGGAACTCGTCGGAGGCAAACGCTAGAACGTCGTGACCGATTCTCCATCGATGGCGTCATATCTTTGATGTCATTGTGTGTTCCGAAGATTCAGAGGGATACACGATGTTTTCTCCACCCTGATCACATGATTTAACGATCCAATCAAATTACAGATAGAATCGTATTTTTCTAATGAGGTATAATAATATTATGTTACACTGATCATTACTCTTATGACGGTACTGGAAATCAGAGTACCCCGCGGAGAAAACAATCGACCTTCGTAAGCAAACTGACAAGCTTATTATCAATTTATACCACTTTTCAATAAGTGGGATTCCTGAAAACACGGGTGAAGGTCGTAGTGTGTCAGTTCAAAATTCGGTTTTCGCGGGCACTACGGTTTCCTCCATCATTAAGTCTGCACTGCTATGTTATATATGTTTATCGCGTTAGTGAAAAAAAATTGACTACCGGTAGCTAAAGGGTGTTGTCAACATTACTCCCATCGTTACATCAGCATTATTAGTACTGTCCGCCATGTTAGTTACTAATACGGTTACTTAAGTGACGTAACAGATAGCCTCGATATGGATCGTTTCACTTACAGGTACCCCGAGAGGGCCAAATTCAAGGCATTCAAACCGCTATAACTTTCTTAATTGGTCATCAATTTTGAAGCGGTTTTCGATATTGTGATATTCAACAAATATATGAAATAACAAAAAAGTTACTCGTGCTCTTTAATGTTCGATAAGTTAATCGTGTTAGTTAAATTAAATTAGTCGCCGATATATTAAACTTTTCTCCATCTTTTCATTTCATTTTAGATGAGGACCATAGCTGCAGTTCTACTCATGGCTATACTGGTATGCCAGTTACAGGAAGGTATTTCTATCATAATACATGTATATTTTAAGCAATTTTCGGTTGCCCTTTCTCCCCGACTCCATTTTTACTGGTTCCTATTTCTGCAGACACGGGACTCTATTCACGAGCGTTCTTATGGCCAATATTAAAATATATTTTAAGCATAGTTATCAAAATATCAAAATATACATTTTGTTTTGAAAAAGATCCTCTCCCCGGCGGGGAATCGAACCTTGACTGAATTCGTCTCGTAATGATGATTGCCGGAGTTTAATGTCTACATGTGGCCTGTCAGTCTATGTCCAGGCCGCGCGTCCTCTGTGGAGAGATGAGTTGAGTAATGGTGTTTTACGACCCAGTCAAGAATATTTCACTTATATCGAGACGTCGCGAAAGTACAGAAATTATGCCTGTTCGTTGCGCTGGGGGCATTTTACAGCAGGTATCTTTAGCGTGCCAAGCCCACCGTGACACGGGACCTCGTTCATGTTAAATTCCCATCCGAAAGAACCGTGACTTTCATTTCGTAATACCGAATGTTTGGCGAAAGAACAGTAACTACCCACTTTCAAGTCGGGTCAGCCCCGGTCGGGGTTCGAACCCACGACCTCCCACTTACGGAGCAAGCGTCTCATGTGGAAAGTGTGTATTTGACACAAAAAAGATTTCATTAAAGTTAAGGTTGACTAACCCTATAACTGTCTCCAAAGCTATAAAGGTCTCCAGCCACAGAAGTCTTGAACCATAAGTGGTATGGTACTTTAATAGTGATCCTCAAATGGTAATACCTTTTTATCTGGTTTTACAGTTTACATGGTGAAGGAAAGAAACATGCTTAATTATTTGTTGAAAAAAGAGAAGAGGTATTTCTACAAACTTAGACAGAATTAAAGTTTCCTAGCTTTTTTCTGTGGGTAACGTTTTCAGACCTTTTTCAAACCTACAGATAAGTTTTGCTTTTTTACCGAATGAAAGGCCACAGAGTCATGTGAACTCCGGCCCGTGTATGATTCGACGATATACCATGGGTAAATGATGATTATTTCTAAAGTATAGTATAGTATAGTATAGTATAGTATAGTATAGTATAGTATAGTATAGTATAGTATAGTATAGTATAGTATAGTATAGTATAGTATAGTATAGTATAGTATAATATAGTATCTCCCATTACCTCCAAAAAGTTTTATGGCCGTCATTATAATATCGTTGATTAGTGCCAGGTATGATGTCTCTATATGCAAAATTGACCTGGAGACATTTTAAGATACTTGAGTTCCATGCTTCCGGAGCACCCGCATTCACTTCCCTGATGCAAGTTCACGTGTGTGAGTTTCAGTTATACTTTGCTTTTTTATTATTGTGATTTGTACATGGATTATTATATATCTTTATTTAATTGCAATTGACTATTGCTAAGATGACGTTTTAGCTATAGACCGTGAAGTTTGACCTGGCCGTTTGACCTTTAATTTGAATATTAGATTGGACTAATAGACGGTGTAATTTAGGTAAGACAGCATTTTCATTGTCATAAACACCCAGTACCCAATATTAATACGGTTTCATCTTTCCTTATTTATCAACTTTATATAGGCCCGAAATTACACAATTGATATGCATGTTTGAATATTTCAATCAAATGTCAAACGTCCTGGTCAAACTTTCACGCACTGTACTATTTTATTTGTTAGAATGGATTTTTACCAATATAACTTAATAAGCCCTTTATTTTATATTACTTTTAGAGGTTGTCTAGGCGAGCATGAAAGATGTATATATGGAGAGTGTTGTAGTGGACTTACCTGTACACTTTACTATAGTATAGGCACAGGACACCGAATGATATATTCTTCCGCATGTGAACTTCCGCACGTGCATGATGATTCGACAATATACCCTGGGTAAATGTTGGTTATTTCTTAAGTATAGTATAGTATAGTATCTCCCATTAGTTCTATAACTGCACCTCTAAAAAGTTTTATGGCCGTCATTATAATATCGTTGATTAGTGCCCGGTATGATGTCTCTATATCCAAAATTGACATGGATACATTTTAAGATACTTGAGTTCCATGCTACCGGAGCACCCGCATTCACTTCCCTGATGCAAGTTCACGTGTGTGTGTTTCAAAGCTCCACTTTGCTTTTTTATTATTGTGATTTGTACATGGATTATTATAAATTTTTATTTAATTGCAATTGACTATTGCTAAGATGACGGTTTAGCTATAGTCCTTGAAGTTGACCTATAATTTGAATATTAGATTGGACTTATAGACGGTGTAATTTAGGTAAGACAGCATGTTTCATTGTCATAAACTCCCGGTACCCAATATTAATACGTGTATCATCTTTCCTCATTTATCGACTTTATATAGGCCCGAAATTACACAATTGATATGCATGTTGAAATATTTCAATCAAAGGTCAGACGTCCTGGTCAAATTTCGACGCACTACACTGTTTTATTTTGACGTTTTTATGAAGGTTAGAATGAATTTTTACCAATTTAACTTAGTAAGCCATTTTTTTTTATTACTTTTAGAAGTTGTCTATCCAAGCAAAAAAATTTGTGTAAATGGGCAGTGATGTAGTGGACTTACCTGTACAAGGGCCCAAGACAGATTTGGCTTTGGTAAATATTGTCTTTGACCATTTTGGTCAAAATCTAATACATTTATTGTAAGAGTAATGAAATAAATACACAATAATCGTCATGAACTATAAATGAGTTGTATTTATACAGTACAGACCTGTCGAAAGTTTAACACTAGGCTTCTTGCAAGCAGAGATTTGGCTTGTTTACGTTAGCTCGCTGTTAAACTTTCAACATGTCTGTATTGTACACCTATCAAAAATGTAAAAGATGCTAAAGTTATTTTTATCCTCTGCCTTTCGATGAAAGAGAGGGATATAAAAATTTGAACCGTCTGTCCAGAGACCTCTTGCCATAGTAATTCTCCAAAACAATCAATCAATAAATTTGAAACTTCATGCAGAACATCAACATTAATTGGATATGAACATGTTGGTTAGGAGTTATGGCCATTTCAACATAAGTGCAACTCACGAAAAAAGTACCTACTTGCTGGAATCCTAAGTCACTGAATTTGTCTGTTCATCCATTATTTTTCTGATAGTGCTAAAGTTATTTGGGAAAGAGAAGTAGATAATGATTATGGATAAATATCAAGTAAAGTGATTTTTTCTTTCCACCATTATCGTTAATCTAAGACCCTATCTTATTTATGATTCTGAAAAGATGATGTTGAAGTGGAATTGTGTTATAAGATATTATTATTGTACATGTACATGTATAATAATATTTGATTATATTTGTTAATTCAGCAAGTTGCTATAGGCAAACAACATTGACCTGTCCATTGAACATATAATTTAAATATGTATTACGGTATGTACATTCATGTATAGGGAACATAAGTTAAGGTTCATTCTATCTACATCATGGGAAACACTTATTTAAACACACATCCATATGTAGAATCAGTAGCCAAGATTTTAAGACAGTAAGGAAAAATTTTAACCAGAGTTAGGTGTAATAGACTTAAACTCATGCATTATGCATGTATTAACTATGAATCCCAACACTACCTATGACCATGTATTAGGTGATCTTCCATTTTAAATCTTCCTAATTAAAGGTCAAGTTGACAGGTCAATGTTGTTTGCCTATACCTATGTATACACGGTTTCATGTGCTGAATCCAAAATAGAACTTGAAAAACTTTTGTTGAGTCTGAAGGAGTATACAAATAAATGGCAACTGGAAGTAAACGTAGAAAAAACTAAAATTGTGGTTTTCCGACATGGTGGATCCGTGAGTAATACATGGTGGTATGATGGTAACCAATTGAAGCTGTGGATTGTTTTAATTATTTAGGATTAAGTTTAAAATATACAGGCAAGTTTCAACTTACGCAATCGGTTATTGCTGATCAGGGTAGAAAGGCAGTTTTTGGTCTCAGACATTCTGTGAGGAACTTTGAATTTAATCCAAAAACTCTATTACAACTTTTTGATACATATGTTGCCAGTGTTTTGCATTATGGGTGTGGGGTATGGGGCCATCACAAGGCAGTAGACATCGAGAGTGTTCAGTTAGACTTCTGTAAATTTGTTCTAAAGGTGAAAAACAGTGCTCCAAACATGATGGTATATAGAAAACTCGGTCGTTTGCCAATGTACTTACAAAGAAAAATCCGGATAATGAAATATTGGATTAAACTTTTAAATACTGACAATTGTGTGTTAAGTAATATATACTCTGAATTGAAGGACATTGCCAATACTAGTGTTGGGACAGATATGAACTGGGCTGCCCGGGTAAAACATGAACTTTACTGTGTTGGATTTGGTTACGCCTGGGAACACCAGTGTGTTGGTGACTCTCGATCCTTTCTGATATTATATAAGCAAAGACTTACGGATATGTTTCTACAGGATTGTTATTCATTTTGTCAAAAGTCTTCTAAAGCTCTTTTATACCAACATGTTGTGGACAATAGTGTATTTGCAATTCAATCCTATTTGGACAAACCAATAGTATATAAAACTTACATAACTAGAATACGACTATCTTCACATAATTTATCTATAGAAACCGGAAGGTATGATAAAACTGACAGAGACCTTAGAGTTTGTGTAAAATGTAAAGCGGACATTGAAGACGAATATCATTTCATCTTAGTGTGTCAATTTTAGAAAACATTGCATACAAAGTACATCAAAAAATACTATTACAAACACTCATCCGTATACAAACTGATCCAGTTACTTCAAACTAATAATATCAAGGACTTAAATAATTTAGGCAAGTTTCTGTACCATGCTGGTATCATGCGGGACAAGTAGTGTGTTACAGTGCTCTTTTTGCTTGTCCTCCTATGAACTGATTAGGAGTGATTCCAATGTATATAATTTACTATGGTTTTTTCCTTTATTCACCTGATTATGCTTTGTAATTATTACATATAAGCCGAAAGGCTTTTTGTTGAGAATAAATATCATATATATTGGGTGAATCCTCCATTATGAATCTTCATCATGAAAGGTCACAATAAGCACTGAAAGATAGTTCTTATGTTTTAAATTAAATAGCATATATACATTTTTAGCCTATAAAATATAATAAAATTTAATATATAATATTAAAAATAACTATGTTAAATTTTGATATATTATAACAACACATTTACAAGATATATACAAAGAGTATTAAAGCGTATTTCTGCTCATATACCAATTGCACTATTACTGTAAAATGGTCCCAATAAGCACCGTAGCATTGTTCTCTTGTACACTGTAAGATAATTCCATTTTGTATCACACTAAAACACTATAAGATAATTCCAATTAGCACTAAGACACATTAAACATTGTAAGATGGTTATAAGAATGTTTCGATTAGCACTGTATAAACACTTTTGGATAATTACTCTTAAAAACCCTTAATTGTCTTAATTGGTTTTCATGAGATCCATAATAGGTATTTTCTTAATTAAAATACTTTCAATAATTATATGTAACTATTTTTTGTTTTGTTTTTTTTTTCAAAAAGAAATACACACATATATGTACACATTTTTACAAAATACCACTTGCTTATTTACCTGTATGAATTTTCAGACAACTTTCCTTACCTGTTAAAACAATACTGCAGTACTTTAATGTTATAACAACACACAGGTTTTTGGGACAAACAGGACTTATAATTTTTCAATTTTGGGACAAACAGGATTAAAAGTTTGCCTATACCCATGCACTGGGTGGATCTTGCATTATGAATCTTCTTCATGAAAGATCCAGTGGACAGGTCAATGTTGTTTGTCTATACCTGTGTTTCAGGTTTGTTATAATTAAGAATTGACTGTCATTTATCCCTGGTTCATCAAGTAATGAACCAGATTTTAAAACTAGCAAATCTGATGAACCAGGAAAAAATGACAGTCAATTCTTATATTTACAATTTATTCTTTCTTTACGAGAGCAAAATTGCAAATTCCGTTTAATGAAATAAATGTCAATGTTTTGAAAAAGAATTTTCAACGGCGGACGTGACCTGCACATGGAACAGCTGTTCAGAAACATTAAGCCCCGCTCATTTGACGTCATGTCTGGAAGAAACAAAATAGGTTATCAATCTTGGATAATATTTCAAACAAATTTTATTTCAGTCAATGACAAAAAATTACATATTCATATTATGGCCAAGTTACAGTTATTGAAGGAAGACCTTGTTAAAAAACCAGACTTAATAGACGATAGAGTGCTCGACATCTAGACTTGCGGATTGGTATTCGACTCGGGAGTATTGGTTTTCAAGCGCGATGTGAAAAACTGATGTTTATGCGAATCTTGAAAAAAGAAATCAAACTGGGTTCAACGTAGAAGTTATTTTTCTATTGTAAATATATAGCCATCATATACTTGACAGTAGCCAATAGCCACCATGTACTTGACAATAGCCATCATATACTTGACAGTAGCCAATAGCCACCATGTACTTGACAATAGCCATCATATACTTGACAGTAGCCAATAGCCACCATGTACTTGACAATAGCCATTATATACTTGACAATAGCCATCATGTGAATTACAGTTGCCGATAGGAGTCATATACTTGACAGTAGCCAATAGACATTTACTTGTCAATAGTCATTATGTGCTTGGCAACAACCACCATGTGATTTATAGTAGCCAATAGGGTTCATGTACTTGACAGTAGCCAATAGGCAACATATACGTACGCATCATATACTTGGCAATAGCCATTATGTACGATTGTAAGCATATTGATACCGTCGTGTGGCAGCGGTTTTCAACATGAAAAAATAACTTGCCAAGATTATTACAGATTGTCAGTGACACTACTCTCATATGCTAATTTTGAATATGACGTATTCGATTCCTACTTCTTATTCTTAAATCTATGAGAGAGAAAGAGAGAGATAGAGAGTCCGTCATGACGAATTGTTATCTGCCATAGCGCATTTACTGTTCAGTTCATATAGTTTTTAATTATAATGCATGGCTTAATTATAATAACAATAGTACAAGTCTAATAAACTTATCACAATCTCATTTTCATTTGTTTCATAGCCAGCAGGGTGTGTATTTCTTAAAAATGAATCCGGAATAAGCAGTCTATGAAAAGCAATACTGCTGTATAGACAAACACCATTGACCTGTCCGCTTGACCTTTCATTAGGAATAGTCATATAGGAGGGTCAATCCAATACATGGGTAACGTTAGGAGTCGCAGTAACACATATATACACATCCATTATTAGTGTTCACATCATATAGAAGAAATATACACGTATTAAATTTACTCGTTTATAATGAATATCTAAATCAAAGGTCAAGCGGACAGGTCAATGTTGTTTGCCTATACATAGGTTAAGTTGGTTTTCTACCTGGAGAAAACAAAAAAAAGCATTGTGAAATACATGTGTAATATAGGAGTCACCATTGAAGCATGAGATACACATATGTTACTTGTAAAATGAATATTAAAATTTCGCAATGAACACTTTTAATTCTGCTTTTAAATCTTGTAATGTTGTTGTTTGTTTCTTATTTGTACCAGCTGGTCAGGAATAGGCAAACAACATTGACCTATCAGGTTGACCTTTAATTTGAATATTTATCGCTGACCAGTGTTTTTATGTATTTATAAGTGACCCGGATGTTTATATCTGCATCATGGAGATGTGCATAGTTTGTGTATCTTAACTGCGACCCCCATACACTATGTATTATGTGGATCTTCTTAATGAAAGGTCAAACTGACAGGTCAATGTTGTTTGCCTATACATATATATATGCTCATCCCTCTATACATGTAGATAACTTATAGTACTCACAACAGCATACATAACAGACAGTTCTTAAGGTATGTATTTTTCTTTACTTATATTAATACCAAAATCTGTTTTAATTCTGCAGCACAAGACGCCGTTTCGGAATAAAATTCCTCATAAGTAATGCTAGGACCAAAACTAGAGAAACCCAGATCTTTTAAGATGATAGAAGGACCAAAAATTATTTTATCAAATCCACCTAAAGCCAGCAATACGCCTCGTACAACTTAGGCTGTTAGGTGGCAAATCCTAGTGTGAGGAAGTTAGTTTGTTTTTCTAAGATTTAGGATACTTAGGTCATAAAACCAACCGCCTTAGCTATAATAATAATGATAATGTTTTTATTTAGTACTTTTGGCAAAAACCCATGTTACATTTTGACGAAAGTACAAACTCGTGGAACATATAGAGACAATATACTATATAACATTATACATTTATTGCCTTTGAGTGAGGGAGATATGAACTAAAATTTAAAAAAAGACAGCTTGGAAACATTATTCCTTCTCCGATTCATTGCTTTTTCTCCTATCGGAACTCGTCAGAGGCAAACGCTAGAACGTCGTGACCGATTCTCCATCGATGGCGTCATATCTTTTTGATGTCATTGTGTGTTCCGAAGATTCAGAGGGATACACGATGTTTTCTCCACCCTGATCACATGATTTAACGATCCAATCAAATTACAGATAGAATCGTATTTTTCTAATGAGGTATAATAATATTATGTTACACTGATCATTACTCTTATGACGGTACTGGAAATCAGAGTACCCCGCGGAGAAAACAATCGACCTTCGTAAGCAAACTGACAAGCTTATTATCAATTTATACCACTTTTCAATAAGTGGGATTCCTGAAAACACGGGTGAAGGTAGGTCGTAGTGTGTCAGTTCAAAATTCGGTTTTCGCGGGCACTCCGGTTTCCTCCATCATTAAGTCCGCACTGCTACGTTATATATGTTTATCGCGTTAGTGAAAAAAAATTGACTACCGGTAGCTAAAGGGTGTTGTCAACATTACTCCCATCGTTACATCAGCATTATTAGTACTGTCCGCCATGTTAGCTACTAATACGGTTACTTAAGTGACGAAACAGATAGCCTCGATATGGATCGTTTCACTTACAGGTACCCCGAGAGGGCCAAATTCAAGGCATTCAAACCGCTATAACTTTCTTATTTGGTCATCAATTTTGAAGCGGTTTTCGATATTGTGATATTCAACAAATATATGAAATAACAAAAAAGTTACACGTACTCTTTAATGTTCGATAAATTAATCGTGTTCGTTATATTAAATTAGTCGCCGATATATTAAACTTTTCTCCATCTTTTCATTTCATTTTAGATGAGGACCATAGCTGCAGTTTTACTCATGGCTATACTGGTATGCCAGTTACAGGAAGGTATTTATATCATAATACATGTACATTTTAAGCAATTTTTGGTTGCCCTTTCTCCCCGACTCCATTTTTACTGGTTCCTATTTCTGCAGACACGGGACTCTATTCACGAGCGTTCTTGTGACCAATATTAAAACTATATTTTAAGTATCGGTATCAAAATATCAAAATATAGATTTTGTTTTGAAAAAAAATTCTCTCCCCGGCGGGGAATCGAACCTTGGCCGGTCTCCCGCGTGACAGACGGGGTACTCACCACTATACTACCGAGGATTGACTGAATACGTCTCATAATGATGATTGCCAGAGTTTAATGTCTACATGTGGCCTGTCAGTCTATGTTCAGGCCGCGCATCTTCTCTAGAGAAATGAGTTGAGTAATGGTGTTTTACGACCCAGTCAAGAATATTTCACTTATATCGAGACGTCGCGAAAGTGCAGAAATCTTGCCTGTGTGTTGGCTGGTGGCATTATACAGCGGGGATCTTCAGCGTGCTAAGCCCACCGTGACACTGAACCTCGTTCATTTTAAATTCCCATCCGAAAGAACCGTGACTTTGATTTCGTAATACCGAATGTTTGGCGAAAGAACAGTCACTACCCACTTTCAAGTCGGGTCAGCCCCGGTCGGAGTTCGAACCCACGACCTCCCACTTACGGAGCAAGCGTCTCATGTGAAAAGTGTATTTGACCCAAAAAAAACATTAAAGTTAAGGTTGACTAACCCTATAACTGACTCCAAAACTATAAATTCTCCAGCCACAGGAGTCTTAAACCATAAGTGGTATGGTACTGTTATAGTGGTCCTCAAATGGTAATACCTTTTTATCTGGTTTTACAGTTTACATGGTGAAGGAAGGAAACATGCTTAATTATTGTTGAAAAAAGAGAGAAAAGGTATGATTCTACAAACTTAGACAGAATTAAGGTTTCCTAGCTTTTTTCTGTGGGTAACGTTTTTAGACCTTTTTCAAAACTACAGATAGTTTTGCCTTTTTTACAGAATGACCTTAGTACACGGTGGATCCATGAATTGGAGGGGGTTCATCTTTTCGTTGTTTCGAAAGAACGAACAGGGGGGGGGGGTTTGTATTTTTTAATGTAGCATCTATAGTATAAATGTAGCAATTGCAATCTGAGCAAATGTCGCACAAACAAATGGGGGGGTTCCAACTCCTGGAATTTACTTCTCTCTCCATCACCCACCGCTCTAGGTCCGTCGCTGTCTTAATTGACCTTGATCTATTATGAGGCGGGTATAGTATTTCAGTAGGATTTTCTTTTGTACCAATATTTTTTTTGAAAATTTACTTTTCACAATTATATACGGCCAAATGGATTGTCCAGTGAAACAAAATTGTGTTTAATATTCTAAAGATTTTCCTGTCTTTCGACGGATTTAGGTGATTGAATACGCCGGCTTATGATGGTTCTACCAATATCCATTGTTTCTAATAATGATAGAATGATGTATTGTAGTTTCATGTCCCATTCAAAATTCTTTAACACCGAGACGGTCTTATCAGGTTATGGTTGAGTAAACTGGAGTGTCTGGAGAACACCGCCAAATTTTGCAACAAGCGACTGACAAACTTTGTCACACTAGGATCTGTCTCGAGTGGGATTCGAACCAAGTCGGTGAGAAGCACTTTGATCAGTAAGCCAGTGCATTAGGCCATGGTCGACCACAGATATCCTGTTTTAGTTAGAAGCGTAGACGGTTACATGTAACCATGTGTTCGTTCTAAAATTGTGTTTGTTTCCTAATTAATACTCTATGGCAAAGCTTGTTCCCACTACGGAGACTTTGTACAACGAAGCAGGCTGCTTGCAAATAAATTGTTGACTCGGGGATATTGCAATCCTAGACTTATCAAGGCTCTCAAAAAGTTTTATGGCCATCATCACAGTATTGTTGGTAAGTTTAATGTCTCTGTGTCCGGGATTGCCCTGGATATATTTTTCACGTCCCATAGTTCGGTGTTCCTTTCATTCAATTTTGATTACACACGTAACCGGTGTAGCTAGGTACCCTTACAGAGCACCTGACCTCACTTCCCTGATGGTAGTTCATGTGTTTAACCTAACTTGTCAGTTCCAAAGTTTTTACTTTTGGATTGTGATTCGGACTGGGATAAGTATGTTTGTTTTTGATAGTATAGTATAGTATTGTAACGACCAAGTGGTTTATGATACATTCTTAAATAAAATAAATAATGAATTCGTATAATTTGACTGTTTAAATGATTTATTAAATAACCAATATCACAAATAAATAATCAGCATAAGATAAAGCTTCACATTAATTCACAAATAAATTAGAACAATCTGTATCAGATAAATATTACTGCTTAGTAAAGACTCAAAGTACACACTGACTAGACCAACTTGCTAATATTTTAATGAAATAAATAGTACAGTACTCTGGTATAGATTCAGAAAATTTATCTTAATGTGCCAAAATACTGTAGATATATTTCAAGAGACTCTTCAATACGTAGGTTAAGTTTAAATATTAGAATTAATTATTTCCTTTTTTGACTCCTAAAATAACCCTAAAATAACACATGTGTCAAATCTGACATTGTCCATATTTCACTTTAAATAAATGAATTTCAATATGATTTAATTTGACAGGTTTCCAGAAAATTGTCTGGAATTTTAGTCAAATAGATAATTATTCAAATACTCTTTTAAACCAAAAATATTCTCTAAAAAAATAGGCTCCAAAAATAAAATAAGTACCTAAACTAGTAAAATCAAAATAATGTGTAGTGTCTGGTTGTTCTGAAGACAAAGAGCCCAGTTTCAAATCCGTGTTCCTTTTTATACTCCAGTCAGTTACTATGACAACTTCAGTGAAACAGGGGTTTAATACTGGAAACTGGGATCTGAAACAGGGGAAATCTTGAAACAGGGGTTGAAACAGGGATTGTACTGGGGTTGTAACAGGGGTCACAGAAAATGTTCTGTAACTTTTTAATATTGCTATAAATACATGAAAACTGACTTGTAGGGAATGATTAACATATAAATACAATTTTCTATTCAAAAATTATGACTTATTACCTTATATTCTTATTTTTACTCGATTTTACAAATTTATAAACTCTGGACTTATGCAGACGAAAAAGCAGACAGTGAATCGGAGGTACTCGCTTGTAAGGTCACCGATCAACAATGGCGGCAACTGTAAACATGTGTTTAACAACAGTAATAAAAAAAATAGCTTAAACACCAACAAAAGACCTTTCAGTTAGCAATATTTGCAACACAATGAAGCTACATTAATGTAAGTTCTTCAGCAAATACAAAACTTTGTGATTATGAAATAAACATAATAAAATCGATCTTTGTTTACGTTTAGAAGTCAACGTGACATAGACATAGTAAAATAATATGACACTATTGCCGTCAGTACAATAAAACATTTAAAATCTGAATAATAATAACTGGTTCTCTTTTAACTCTTTAACTAATGACCCCATTAATGTCATGGCTGATGATAAACATTTTAACTTTAAAATTCAACAACAAACTACTTAAAAAATCTAACATTAAAGGAGGACATGTTAAGGCCATTCATTCCAAAAATCATTCATTCTAAAATCATTCATACTTAACATACAAAAATCATCCAGTCATCACATTTGCCCTCCTTAAAAAAATTGTGTCCTCACAATTTAACAATAACGAAAACACTAACTGTATAAGTAGAACAATGATAAACATGAATAACATAAAAAATATACATTTCTTCGTTCTAGTTTTTTTTTACATACTGACATAGCAGCAAATTTATTACATAACAACTTCAGTCAATAAATTACGCATAAATATGGCAACAACAACAATAATAATATTATGATACTACTAACCACAATCATTAACAAAAACAACAAAAAAATTTAGCAAATATTGTATTACAAAGCTTAATTATTGCAGTAATATTTATCCAATTGGCATCTTATATCATTCATAATTCAGTTAATAATTTCTTTATTTCAGATCAAATTACATATTATACCAATTTTAATTTTACAGCACTATAGTTACAAAATTGTATATGAAACTAATGTTGCTTTAATTTCTTTTGTACTGCTAATATCCATCCTGGCACTGTATTCCCTTGATACTTCTTCAATTTGTTATGGTTTACAACTTTGTGTGTCTCCTTTTTTCCTGTTTGAATTCTATATCGAAGATCGTCAATCTTTTGAACTATCACACAGGGGCCAATGTAAGCTGGCTGTAACTTCGGTGAAATACCAGGCTTTCTTGTTTCGTTAAGATACCATACCACATCACCACTGTTATATGTCAAGGTTTTGGAATTGGCATCATATAAGTCTTTCTGCCGCTTTGCATTTTTCTCAAGTTGTTGTCTGGCTACTTTATGGCCTTTCTGTAGGTTGTCTTTCATGAGGTCAACATATTCCCCATATGACGTTATGTCGCCGCCAGTCATTTTAGTGCTGCCATACATCAACTCTGCTGGTAGTCGAACTTCTTTTCCAAACATTAAAAGGTTCGGTGTTGCTGGTGTAGAACTGTGGGGTGTTGCTCTGTATGCTGCTGCAAGATAGGATAAGTTTTTATCCCATTCTGTTTGCTGACCTCGCAAGTAAGCTTTTATCATTCGTAAAAGTGTCCTATTAAAACGTTCAACCATCCCATTGCATTTCGGATTTCTTGCTGTAGTACGTGTCTTATGAATTTCTAATAACCTGCACAATTCTTTAAAAATTTCGCCATCAAAATTTTCCTTGGTCGTGTGGATGGAGATTGGACACCCAAATTTACAAATGATCTCCTTCACCAGTGCATTAGCACAAGTTACTGCACTCTGATCTGGAATAGGAATAAGTTCTACCCATTTGCTGAAATAATCCGTGACAAGAAGAATGTAACGGTTATTTCTTGGTGTAACCGGCAGTGGTCCCAGGATGTCTATTCCTAAACGGTCCCATGGGGCACCCACTCTCATATCACCTAGTAAAGCTTTTGGAGTTTTGCTGGGAAGTTTATTTCTTGCACACTCTTCACATCTTAGACACCATAGATTCACATCTTCTCTACACTGATGCCAGTAATATCTCTGTATTAGTTTTTCTTTGGTTTTCTTCTGACCCAAATGTCCACTTAGCAAATTATCATGCATTTGTTTTAGTATGGACTTTTGAATACACCTAGGTACCAACAACTGTAAATGATCACCGGTTCCATCTTTGCGATAAAATCTTCGTTTTAATAAACCATTATCAATGCAAAGTGATGCATAAGAATGCCAGTAATGGCGTAGAGCTGTACTCTCTTTAACAACCTCTGAATATTCAGGTCGTTGTTCAAGGACAACCCATTGATACACCAACCAAGTTCTGGATCATCCTTTTTTTTGCAACTGTATTGGGTCAAACCTCCACAAAAATTCCTCTGTGTTTCTGATTCTTCACGTCTGGTTTGAGATCTGTGGTAACTGTCCTAGTAACTTCAGTTGTGGCACAATTACTAACTTCTGAACTTGTGTCTTCAGTACTTTCTGTTTTAGAATTTGACTTCTGATTTCTCTTTTTGTTGTACTGGCTTACCATTTCTTCACTTCTTCTTTGACACTTCTTACATGGACCACAACGAAGCGGTTCCAAATTATCCGTTTCTGAACAGTGGCAATCTCGCGGATTCTCGCAACGCGACATAAAATCTGCGTTCTGATGTTTGTTACCACAGCGATATTCAATGATAAAGTCATAATCAGACAAAATTTCAATCCATCTTGCCACCCGTCCCTTCGGTTCACGCAAACTAAATAGCCATTTCAAGGCTTGATGATCAGTTCGAGATTTGAACCGTCTACCCAAAAGGTACTGGCGATAGTATTCTGCAAAATACCGAATTGCAAAAAGTTTTTATCGGTAATGCATTAATTACACTCGGCTTTGTTAAGAGTTCTACTGCCATATGCGATCACACGTTCTTGACCGTTCTGTATCTGACTTAATACTGCACCATCGAATGATTACACGCATCAGTATCGAGAATGAATTCACCGCCATCAGCCGGATTAGCCATAATATTTGCACCGACTAAAGCTTGTTTTAATGTTTCAAAAGCTTGATTACATTCATCAGTCCAAATAAATGGATGGTTTTTCTTTGTTAGTTCTGTTAATGGACGTACAATCTGAGAAAACCCCTGGATAAACCGCCTATAATAACTACCCATACATAATAAGGAATTTTACTTTGTAATATCTTAGTTACATTATCTGGATTTGGTCTAACACCATCTGCACTTACTATGTGCCCAAGAAAATAAACCTCTGGTTGCAACAACTGACATTTTTCAGGTTTGAGTTTGAAGCCTGCTGCCTTAACGCGATCGAGAACCTCTTTTACCCTTGCCATGTGTACTTCAAAATTAGGTCCAAACACCCCACGTCATCGAGATATATGAGTGTTGTGATCCATTGTAACCCACTCAGTGCAATTTCCATGGCTCTTTGAAATGTGCTTGGCCCATTACAAACCCCAAAAGGCATTGTTTTGAATTCCCAGAGACCATACTTAGTGGCAAAAGCTGTTTTAGCAATGTCTTCCTTTTTACTGGGATCTGGTTATACCCAGATGTAAGATCAAAGGTGCTGAAAAGTTTGGCACCAGACATGGCATCCAGACAGTCCTGTATCCTTGGCAACGGGAATGCATCTTTAACTGTTACTGCGTTGAGTGCACGATAGTCAACACATGGCCTTATCTTGCCATTTTTCTTTTTAACAAGTACAATTGGAGATGACCATGGAGAAGAAGATCGCTGTATTACACCTTGGTTCTCTAGTTGTTCAATAGCTTTCTTTTCTTCATGTGCTAGCGCTATTGGTACTCTTCGAGGAGGTATCTTTATAGGCTTGGCATCTTTCGTGTCGATTACATGCTCTACTAGATGCGTCAGACCTAAGTCATTGTCGTCTTTTGAAAAGGTATCATGATGATTTTTCAATAATTCTGCTATTGCCTGACATTCTGTTTCAGTCTTATTTTCTATCGAGGATTTATAAAGTTCTTTTAAATGTTCTGGTATATTTGTTATACTAGATCTGTCTTGTTTTATCTCTGTGGGTTCATCTGCCACTGTACATCTGTCATTTGATCAAGTTTCAATCTTCTTGTTTGACTAAAATTATTATCTTCAAAATCATTTTCTGATTCAACTAGTTGTGTAACACATTCACAGGACTCAGCAACACCTAAGACTACATCTTGATTTATAGAAACAGCATTAGGAAATGGATTCATGACTCGGACTTTCACTGTAACATTTTTCTCTGTGTCTACGACCACATTTGGCATCAGTATAGAATATCTATCTACGACATTCTCAGCGGGTTCAATAATAACACAATTATTATTTCCTTCACTCACCTCATCATTGTCAACAAAAACATCAACTATGGTTTCACTATACCCAGGTATTTCATAATGATCAGCAAGTCTTACTTTCCTCACTGGACTAGGCATACCAACTTGAAAACACTTAACATCAATGTCTCCAAATTTTATTATCCTTGACTGAGTAAGATGTCAGCTGGACCCAATGGATGATTTTGTAGAATATCAACTCCTAATAACCCATCATCAGCTTTTCAGGTACTATAATTTCTTGTTGAATCTTCAAATCATCTAACTGGATTTCAAAGGTAGCTTTCCCATGTTCCACTAATGGGATTCCACTTGCCCCTGCCAGTCTTACTGTTGGCATCAGCTTTGGTCTACTCTGTTCTGGAATTTTATTATATACCCTATCAGATAAGACAGTTTTTGTTGCACCTGTATCGGCTGTAAATATCATGTTTACACCCTGAACTTCTCCTTCAATATAAACCCCATCATCATTTGGTCTTCTACGACGTACATTTATAGTTTCCGTAGTTGCAGAATCTTGTAACTGTGTCGCGTTGTGGTCAGTATCTACACCTGAGGTCTTTCCCTGACCACTTGGTTGGACCTTTGTAAGTTTAAAGTGGTGTCTGTTCCTCCGCTATTCTGAACCACCTGGTTAGGTTCCATTACTACTGGATTTGTAAATCCTCCATTAGTCTGGTGACTAAAACTCTCTGTTTGCTTTCCCCGATAATAGTGTGGTTGTAAATTGCTGTTATTTGAAGCAACATATGATGGTTGAAAAACTGGAGCCCTAACATTAAAGCCGCTTTCAGAGATTGGCTGATTTCGCATAGGTGGTATCTGATTTTGGCAGTCCCTCATAAAATGACCAGGTTTCCCACACCTATAGCAGCATGTAACAGGATACTTTTGTTGTCTTACAAATCGTCCTGTGTCTGTGGTACCCGACCTCTGGTTTTCTTGTAATTCATTTCTTATCATTTGTAGCAGCTCTTGTTTCACATTATTCATGTCATCTATTGTTTTTGAATCTACTAAAGTATTTTTCTGGTTTAAGGTTGGCATCTTGGTCTGTCTGTCTTCATTCTTTATAGTTTTATCACTAGAACTCTTTTGTTTTAAATTAAATCGCACTTCTTTATTTGGTTTTACCTCAGATTTCTGTTTTGAAATTACCTATCTGTCTAGCAGAATTTCTGTTTTTCTTGTCGGAATATTGGTCTTCATCACTAGATGAGTTATAATCTGCATCCCAGCTTGTCCTTCTTTATCGTCTTATCTTTCTAGAATGTCGTCTGTCACTATCGTCATTGTTGTAAACTTTACGTCTTGTTTCTTCATAATTCACAACATAAAACACAGCCTGATCAATATCTATTGGTTCTTTGTGGAACTCTACTTCAAAACTAGCCCTTTCATTATTTAACCCATCGAAGAATCTTCTCAGTAAGTCTTCTTGTCTCGTCTTGAAGTCTCTATTTGAGTGAGCTTTATCGTAAAGTCTCTTAAGTTCAGCTGCATACTCTTCTACACTTTCATTTGGCTTTTCGTTCCTTCTACTTAACTGTGCAGCATACGTCTTCTTATTCTCAACAACCCGGTATCTGTTATTCAGCTCTCTAATAAGTCTGCGGTAATTTCTGGTTGTTTCTTCAGACAGTTGTTCAAAAACAAATTCTGCCGCATTGCCATGTAGCCTTGGTAATAGTTCATCTAAGCACGTCTCTGGATTCCATCTATTTCTTTCAGCAATAACTTTAAATCTTCCAAACCACACTTTCCATGATTCTTTCCCTGAAAAAGGAGGCAATTTATTGGTTGTCTGGTATGTAGTTGATCTTCTTTTGCTAACAGTCCTGCTGTTTAGACTGCCCGAACTTACATTAGAATCAGATAGTTCTGACTCACTGTTGTCACTGATTTCAACCTGGCTATCATCTGAACTTGTATTTTGGGTTAAATTCTTGATTCTCTTCCCAGTTACATCACAACCAGTTTGTGACCTTGATTTTGATTGTGTTGGTTCATATTGATTTTGCTCTTTTGTATGTGATACTGTATCAGTTATCCTGCTTGGTCTTATCATCTCATTGTTTTCTCTGTTTCTCGGTTTACTTAATAACTGTACAGTACTGGCAATAGATTTCATACTCTCCCCAATTGTCTCTAAGACCGTTTGTTGACCTTGTAAGATGACCTGGTTGCTCTTCATTCCTTCCTGTAAATTCTTTATTCCTTCATGCAAGATGGACTGGTTACTTTTTATTCCCTCCTGAAACAATTCAAACAGACCATGAAGAGGTTCCAAACTTGTATTTGGTGAGTGTCTACTTGGATAACTAGTGGTATTTGAACCATTCTGTGGAACATCATCAAAAAGTGCATTACCAGTGTGTCTGTCTACTGCAGGTCTGAAAAATCAGAAAAATCATTCTGATGGGCTCTTTGTTTTTTCTCACGTAATCGTCTTGAACGTTTTGTCATGGTATTTGAGTGGAACTTTATACTGAATTAATATATTCTTATTATAAACCTTTACAACTCTTACAAAAATTAATTTAACTGACCTAGCGAATGTTTAAAAGTAAGCTTAACTTCTAGTTTTTCGCTAAATTGACAATAATAAAAAAAAGCTACACGAATGGAAAATTATGTTACCTTAATACTCAAAAGTGAATTTTAGCAAGTAAATACAACTTGCAGCATTAGCAAGTATCTGACTCACAAGTTATCACTTATATTACAAGGATGTAGAAACAACTGATCAATCCTTACAAAACCAATTACTAAATCAAAATTGCAAACCAAATAAACCTATGGACCAAATCTGTGATACAACTTGTATATTTTTTATGAATCACTTTAATGAACCAAATCACTTGAAAAAATCTATATTATGAACAGGCTAACCATGTAGGTTGTAAACCTGGATTCATATCATTGGACCTAATAAGAAAATTAGATCTCGGACGAGCCCCCAAAATTATATGTAACGACCAAGTGGTTTATGATACATTCCTAAATAAAATAAATAATGGATTCATATAATTTGACTGTTTAAATGATTTATTAAATAACCAATATCACAAATAAATAATCAGCATAAGATACAGCTTCACATTAATTCACAAATAAATTAGAACAATTTGTTTCAGATAAATATTACTGCTTAGTAAAGACCCAAAGTTCACACTGACTAGACCAACTTGCTAATATTTTAATGGAATAAATAGTACAGTACTCTGGTATAGATTTAGAAAATTTATCTAAATGTGCCAAAATACTGTAGATATATTTCAAGAGATTCTTCAATACGTAGGTTAAGTTTAAATATTAGAATTAATTATTTCCCTTTTTGACTCCTAAAATAACCCTAAAATAACACATGTGTCAAATCTGACATTGTCCATATTTCACTTTAAATAAATGAATTTCAATATGATTTAATTTGACAGGTTTCCAGAAAATTGTCTGGAATTTTAGTCAAATAGATAATTATTAAATACTCTTTTAAACCAAAAATATTCTCTAAAATTAAATAGGCTCCAAAAATAAAATAAGTACCTATACTAGTAAAATCAAAATATTGTGTAGCGTCTGGTTGTTCTGAAGACAAAGAGCCCAGTTTCAAATCCGTGTTCCTTTTTATACTCCAGTCAGCTACTATGACAACTTCAGTGAAACAGGGGTTTGATACTGGAAACTGGGATCTGAAACAGGGGAAATCTTGAAACAGGGGTTGAACCAGGGATTGTACTGGGGTTGTAACAGGGGTCACAGAAAATGTTCTGTAACTTATTAATATTGCTATAAATACATGAAAACTGACTTGTACGGAATGATTAACATATAAACACAATTTTCTATCCAAAAATTATGACTTATTACCTAAATTCTGATTTTTACTCGATTTTACAAATTTATAAACTCTGGACTTATGCAGACGAAAAATCTGACAGTGAACCGGAAGTACTCGCTTGTAAGGTCACCGATCAACAATGGCGGCAACTGTAAACATGTGTTTAACAACAGTAATAAAAAAAATAGCTTAAACACCAACAAAAGTCTTTCCAGTTAGCAATATTTGCAACACAATGAAGCTACATTAATGTAAGTACTTCAGCAAATACAAAACTTTGTGATTATGAAGTAAACATAATAAAATCGATGTTTGTTTACGTTTAGAAGTCAACGTGACATAGACATATTAAAATAATATGACACTATTGCCATCAATACAATAAAACATTTAAAATCTGAATAATAATAACTTTTACTCGTTTAACTCTTTAACTAATGACCCCATTAATGTCATGGCTGATGATAAACATTTTAACTTTAAAATTCAACAACAAACTACTTAAAAATTTTTACATTAAAGGAGGACATGTTAAGGCCATTCATTCCAAAAATCATCCATACTAAACTCATCCATTCATTCCAAAAATCATTCATTCTAAAATCATTCATACTTAACATACAAAAATCATCCAGTCATCACAGTATAGTATAGTATAGTATAGTATAGTATAGTATAGTATAGTATAGTATAGTATAGTATAGTATAGTATAGTATAGTATAGTATAGTATAGTATAGTATAGTATAGTATAGTATAGTATAGTATAGTATAGTCTAACATGGCCTACGTTTTCTTTCATATAAAATATGAAGAGAGCCAGTCGTGGTATAACAAACGATAAACTCATCGCTGTTCCGTTTTAATGACGTACGCCCTTGTCTATCTTATGACGTCATGCTATGTGTAGCGAACAATGGTTTTGACGTAATTTTCATTCATAAAATCATTTTTTTTCAATGGAGGTAATCTTTAGCAAATAGATAGTAAAATGTACTTCCGAATAAAGAGTTCGCAATGTTTTGTTCATTCCTTTTTATCTAACCCATGTTAGAATTGAAATGATCAATATTTACCGGTGGTATATCGTCGAATAATACACGGGCCGGAGTTCACATACGGAAGAATATATCACGAGGTGGCTGTGGCTGATTATTTCTTAACTATTCTATACTATACTATACTATACTATACTATACTATACTATACTATACTATACTATACTATACTATACTATACTATACTATACTATATACACCATACTATACTATGCTATACTATACTATATACACCATACTATACTATACTATACTATACTATACTACTATACTATACTATACTATACTATACTATACTATACTATACTATATACACCATACTATACTATGCTATATACACTATACTATTCTATATACACTACACCTATACTATACTATACTATACTATACTATACTATACTATACTATACTATACTATACTATACTATACTATACTATATACTATACTATACTTAAGAAATAATCAACATTTACCCGTGGTATATCGTCGAATAATACACGGGCCGGAGTTCACATGCAGAAGAATATATCACGTCGGCGCCACCGACGTGATATATTCTTCCGCATGTGAACTCCGGCCCGTGTATTATTCGACGATATACCACGAAAGGCCACCGACGTGATATATTCTTCCGCATGTGAACTCCGGCCCGTGTATTATTCGACGATATACCACGAAAGGCCACCGACGTGATATATTCTTCCGCATGTGAACTCCGGCCCGTGTATTATTCGACGATATACCACCGGTAAATGTCGATCATTTCAATTCTAACATGGGTTAGATAAAAAGGAATGAACAAAACATTTTCGAACTCTTTCTTCGGAAGAACATCTTGCCCTCTATTTTCAAGCAATGCGGCTGTTGAGATTACCTCCATTGAAATAAATGATTTTTGAATGAAAATTACGTCACAACCATTGTTCGCGATACATCGCATGACGCCATATTATAAGCAAGGGAGTACGTCATTAAAACGGAACAGCGATGGGTATATAGTTTGTTAGACCACGGCTGGCTCTTTCTATGTTTCATATAAGGAGAACGCAGGTCATGTTAGAATATAGTATAGTATCTTCCATTAGTTCTATAACCGCACCTCCAAAAAGTTTTATGGCCGTCATTATAATATCGTTGATTAGTGCCCGGTATGATGTCTCTATATCCAAAATTACCTGAATACATTTTAAGATACTTGAGTTCCATGCTACCGGAGCACCCGCATTCACTTCCCTGATGTTAGTTCACGTGTGTGAGTTTCAAAGCTCCACTTTGCTTTTTTATTATTGTGATTTGTACATGGATTATTATATATTTTTATTTAATTGCAATTGACTATTGCTAAGATGACGTTTTAACTATAGTCCGTGAAGTTTGACCTGGCCGTTTGACCTATAATTTGAATATTAGATTGGACTAATAGACAGTGTAATTTAGGTCATTGTCATAAACACCCAGTACCCAATATTAATACGTGTATCATCTTTCCTTATTTATCAACTTTATATAGGCCCGAAATTACACAATTGATATGCATGTTTGAATATTTCAATAAAAGGTCAAACGTCCTGGTCAAACTTCCACGCACTACACTAACTGTTTTATTTTGACGTTTTTCTGAAGGTTAGAATGATTTTTTACCAATATAATTTAGTAAGCCATTTATTTTATGTTACTTTTAGAGGTTGTCTAGACAAGGATCAAAATTGTGTTAATGGACAGTGCTGTAGTGGACTTCCCTGTACAACGTCAAGGACCGGAATCAGATATGGCTGAAGCAAAAATTGTCTTTGACCATTTTGGTCAAATTCTAATACATGTATTGTAAGAGTAATGAAATAAATGCACAATAATCGTCATAAACTATAAATATGTTCTATATATATATACAGTACAGACCTGTCGAAAGTTTAACACTAGGCTAACGATTTAACGTATCGCCGACCACGCCCACAATGTTCCGACACTGGCCGCCATCACGGTACCAAAGCAGCGTCACTGCAACTAATGACGTTCTAGTGTCAGTAACGTCATTAAATGACGTTATTCATGCCGAGATTTCATTCTTTTTGCGTGCAAATCAAACATCCGGTCATTTGACGGAACATTGTGGGCGTGGCCTGCGATACGTCAATTGGCGCCGATTTGGCACTTCACTTTGTTACCTATATTGCAACAGATTTTCGGCAGCTGCTATCTATCTCTTGGGTTAATAGCTATCCATATCTCGGCTACTCGTCAGCAGATATTTGGCTCGTTTACGTTAGCTCGCTGTTAACCTTTCGACATGTCTGTACACCAGACAATACAGACCTATCAAAAATGTAAAAATGAGTTTACGAAAAGGAGTCGAAGCTTGATCGTCGAATAGCAAATACCGCTATATGCATGTTGGCTGGTTGAATGTTGCTTAAAGTTGCATCATCAATTTTTCAGCTATACGCGACGAGAACTAAATTATTAATCTCTATGGATTAATCTATGAACAAGATCGTGTATACATGTGAAGTGCGAATGTTTTTTATGGTCTGCCTTGTAGTAGCGCACTCTCAGGGCGACTTTTAGGTGCAAGCTCACCGAATCAGTACGCCGCAGACAAGCGTACCCCCCAGCCCATTATACTGATACCAGGTGAACCAGTAAAGGCCAATGGCAAGGGAAATTCACTTTTCCGCATGCGGTCTGAGCGGGACTGGAGTAAAAATTGCTGGGAGATAAGTTCTGAAATGCTGTCAAGATATAGCTAACAGTATATGCAGATGAACTAATAGAAATGGGTTAGTTTAGTGTTAAACGGTCGAGCTTCGACTCCTTATCGATAGCTCAATGCTTAACTTTGGACAGGTCTGAATTGTAGCTGGATGGATGGATTAATTGTGCTTTACGTCGCATGAAGATACTTTCACTTATATCCGTTCTGGTTTATAGGAGGAAACCCGAGTGACTGATAAATAACATCAACCTTAGGAGAACTGAGAAAATTCTAACACCAGAATATGTTCAAGAATGAGTTCGAGCCTCTATCATCTCACCCCAATCCTATGCTGTGAGAGACGCCGTGGACCATAAGCGCGCGCAGAGGAGCCCCCTCTCTTTCTCTATTGATCGAGATGCAAATGGTTTTTGGCCCAAGTGGAGTAAAGTAACGGAATCTGTCTCGTCATGTTATCAACATGCATATGAATGGTTGATTTCGGGTTGAACGTTCATTAACGATATGCGTGATAAGAAACGGCTATAAGTAACCATTGGTTTTTTACGTCACGGGCGCCAAATTTCGGGGGATATTTTCTTATCCGGGTACAAAATTTAGATGTAAGGCGGGACTTACAGTAGCTAATATAAAGCGTGGTCCACTACAAGTCCAGATTCTTTCATTTAAATAAAAGACATTAAATGTTGTTTAACGTCGCATCAGCATTTGGCTACGGGTGCAAATTTATTAATGTCAGAAGAAGCGTGAACTCAGGGCGGCTCACAGAGTCGGTACAACCATTCATATCCCCAGTCACTTTATCCTGAGACTGGGTGAAACAGTCGACCATGTACTTGACAGTAGCCATCATGTTCTTGTCAATAGTCACCATGTACTTGTCAATAGCCATCATGTACTTGTTAATAGGCACTATGTACTTGTCAATAGCCACCATACATTGTCAATAGCCACCATGTACGTGTCAATAGCCACCATGTACTTTTCAATAGCCACCATGCATTGTCAATAGCCATCATGTACTTGTCAATAGCCACCATGTACTTGTCAATAGCAACCATGTTTTTGTCAATAACCATCATGTACTTGTCAATAGCCACCGTGTACTTGTCAATAGCCACCATGCATTGTCAATAGCCACCATGTACGTGTCAATAGCCACCATGTACTTTTCAATAGCCACCATGCATTGTCAATAGCCATCATGTACTTGTCAATAGCCACCATGTACTTGTCAATAGCAACCATGTTTTTGTCAATAACCATCATGTACTTGTCAATAGCCACCATGTACTTGTCAATAGCCATCATGTTCTTGTCAATAGTCCCCATGTACTTGTCAATAGCCATCATGTACTTGTAAATAGGCACTATGTACTTGTCAATAGCCATCATGTACTTGTCAATAGCCATCATATACTTGTCAATAGCCACCAAGTACTTGTCAATAGCCATCATGTTCTTGTCAATAACCACCATGTACTTGTCAATAGCCACCATGTACTTTTCAATAGCCACCATGCATTGTCAATAGCCATCATGTACTTGTCAATAGCCACCAAGTACTTGTCAATAGCCACCATGTATATGTCAATAACCATCATGTACTTGCCAATAGCTACCATGTACTTGTCAATAGCCATCATGTACTTGCCAATATCCACCGTATACTTGTCAATAGCCACCATGCATTGTCAATAGCCACCATGTACTTGTCAATAGGCACCATGTACTTGTCAATAGCCATCATGTTCTTGTCAATAGTCCCAATGTACTTGTCAATAGCCATCATGTACTTGTAAATAGGCACTATGTACTTGTCAATAGCCATCATGTACTTGTCAATAGCCATCATATACTTGTCAATAGCCATCATGTTCTTGTCAATAACCACCATGTACTTGTCAATAGCTACCATGTACTTGTCAATAGCCACCATGTACGTGTCAATAGCCACCATGTACTTTTCATTAGCCACCATGCATTGTCAATAGCCATCATGTACTTGTCAATAGTCACCAAGTACTTGTCAATAGCCACCATGTATATGTCAATAACCATCATGTACTTGTCAATAGCCACCATGTACTTGTCAAAAGCCATCATGTACTTGCCAATAGCCACCGTGTACTTGTCAATAGCCACCATGCATTGTCAATAGCTACTATGTACTTGTCAATAGGCACCATGTACTTGTCAATAACCATCATGTACTTGTGAATAGCAACCATGTACTTGTCAAAAGCCATCATGTACTTGTGAATAGCCACCATGCATTATCAATAGCCATCATGTACTTGCTAATAGCAACCGTGTACTTGTCAATAGCCACCATGTACTTGTCAATAGCCATCATGTACTTGTCAATAGCCACCATGTACTTTTCAGTAGCCACCATGTACTTGTCAATAGCCATCATGTACTTCCCAAAAGTCACCATGTACTTGTTAATAGTCACCATGTACTTGTCAATAGCCACCATGTACTTGTCAAAAGTCACCATGTACTTGTTAATAGCCATCATGTACTTGTCAATAGCCATCATGTACTTGTCAATAGCCACCATGTACTTGTCAATAGCCATCATGTACTTGTCAATAGCCATCATGTACTTGTCAATAGCCACCATGTTCTTGTGAATAACCACCATGTACGTGTCAATAGCCACCATGTACGTGTCAATAGCCACCATGTAGTTTTTAATAGCCACCATGCATTTTCAATAGCCATCGTGTACTTGTCAATAGCCACCATGTACTTGTCAATAGCCACCATGTATTTGTCAATAACCATCATGTACTTGTCAATAGCCACCATGTACTTGTCAATATCCACCATGTACTTGTCAGTAGCCACCATGTACTTGTCAATAGCAACCATGTACTTGTCAATAGCCATCATGTACTTGTCAATAGCTACCATGTACTTGTCAATAGCCAACATGTATTTGTCCGTTACACACATGCTAATTTTGAATATGACGTATCCCATTCCTTTTGCTTATTCTTAAATCCATTCAAGTGTTGCCCTCTCTCTCTCTCTCTCTCTCTCTCTCTCTCTCTCTCTCTCTCTCTCTGTCTCTCTCTCTCATGACGAATTGACATTCTGCCAATCTACCATGGCGTATTAATTAACTGTTCTGAAATGAAATAAACCTTTATTGGACATCACTTGCATCAAATTAAGTATTAAGTTCCATACAGAAATACAATACAATACAATACAACACAATACAATACAATACACAACACAACACAACACGCAACAGCATACAACACAATACAATACAATACATTTGCGATTTACACATATCAAGAATGTAAGTTTTTCAAACATATATAAGTGTATACAGCTTTAAATGACGAAGTTACGTTCATATAGTTCCTATTATAATGCATGACTAAATTATAATAAACTAATCACAGTATTTCATAGCCAGCGGGTGTGTATTTCTTAAAAATTCTTAAAAATGAATCCGGGAAACACAATACATACGTTAGTTATAGGCAAACAACATTGACCTGTCCGTTTGACCTTTCATCAGGAATATTCATATAGAAGAGTCTATCCTATACATAGGTAGTAGTAGGGTTCAAGTTAATATTGTGTACACAAGATAAGTGATTAGTGTTCACATTATGTAGGCAAAATAAACCCACGTGATACCTAAACATAAATGCACTCATCCACAATAAATATTTAAATTAAAGGTCAAGCGGACAGGTCAAAGTTGTTTTTTTGTGCAATATATATAGCCATATTGAAGCATGTGACAGACATATGTTACTTGTAAATTGAATATTTTTTTCGTAATGGATACTTCTAATCCTGCTTTTAAATCTGGTAATTAGTTGTTTGTTTGCCATTTGTACCAGCTGGTCAGGTATAGGCAAACAACATTGACCTGTCAGCTTGACCTTTAATTTGAGTATTTATCCGACTCACCAGTGTATCTGTGTATTTATAGGTGACCCGGATGTTTATACCGTCCACATCATGAAAATGTTTATAGTTTATGTATTTTAACTGCGACCCCCATACACTATGTATTATGTGGATCATTGTATATGAATATTCCTAATGAAAGGTCAAACTGACAGGTCAATGTTGTTTGTCTATACATAGGACAGTCATCTCATCAATACATTGCAACTTACAGCACTCACAACAGCATACATAACAGAACTTGTCAAGATAAACATTCTTAAGGTATGTATTTTTCTTTACTTATCTTATTACTAAATCTGTTTTAATTCTGCATCACAAGACCACGGGGGTAATCCTGATACATCGTATTTTATTTGCGTCGGAGTATTTACGTCGGAGTATGCCGTCGGAGTATTTACGTCGGAGTATTCCGTCTGTTTTAGTTTACGTCGGAGTAAAATGACATTT
This sequence comes from Anadara kagoshimensis, assembly GCA_021292105.1. Lineage (NCBI taxonomy): Eukaryota > Metazoa > Mollusca > Bivalvia > Arcoida > Arcidae > Anadara > Anadara kagoshimensis. The sequence continues at coordinate 26,509,605 of CM037872.1, read as the reverse complement.
TTTGGTCGTTACGTTTTACGTTAAAGAGAATTGAAGACAATTTTTACTATAACTTAATTAAAATGAAACTTCAACGGAAAACGAAAGGTTTTGATGGTAGTTAATTGCCTCGTATAAAAACTGACAAGAAGTAGTCATACTTTTCTCGTACCTGTAACATTTCCTGTTTGGGCAGGTGCTTTTGTTTTGCAACTGATTTTAATAAAACGGTCTTGGATTCAAATGATATTTCTACTTAAAAGTCTCAAGAAATGTCTATACTTTCTCACGGAAAACAGAAGCTTTACTCTGCTTTTAAGCGAAATTTTATGTTTTGATAAAGCGGAGTGACATACATATAACGCTTTCCGACTAGTTGTGTTATGCTTTCCGTGAAGATATGTAACTTATCATAGAGGTTTAAAATATCACTTTGTAAAGATCCTAGTGTGACAAAGTTTGTCTGTGTCTGTTCGCTTGCCGAATTTCGCTTTCCGCGGACTACCGGTAGCTAAAGGGTGTTGTCAACATTACTACCCTTTCCACTTTATGTTCTGTCATATACTATTTTTTTTAAATTTAATCATAAAATACATTTAAAAAATTGTATATGACATCATATACCATTTTTAATGTATTTTATTATTAAATTTAAAAAATGGTATATGACAGTTCGATAAGTTAAGCCGATGTATTAAGCTCTTTTCTCCATCTTTTCATTTTATTTTAGATGAGGTTTATAACTGCAGTTTTACTTATGGCTATGCTGGTATGCCAGTTACAGGAAGGTATTTCTATCATAATACATTTATATTTTTACAAATTTTCGGTTGCCCTTTCTCCTTCGACTCCCGGTTTTTCACGGGTTCCTATGTTTGCAAACACGTCGACATTTCATTAGTCTGTAGATACGAGACTCCATTCTCGAGCGTCCCTATGTCCAATATTACAAATTATATTTTAAGTATCGTTATCAAAATATAGATTTTAAAAAATCCTCTCCCCGGCGGGGAACCGAACCGCGGGGATACTCATCGATGGAAAATTGTCTGCCGGAGTTTAACGTGTAGAAGAAGATTACATTAACGTTAAGGTTGACTAACCCTATACTATAAATGTCTCCAGCCGCAGGATTCTGGAACCATAAGTGGTATGGTACAGTTATGAGAACTTTTTCCGAGTTATAAATATCCTGATTCCAGACCACTTGGTCCCCAAATGGTAATACTTTTTTTATCTGGTTTTACAGCTTACATGGTGAAGGAAGAAAACATGCTTAATTCTTTGTTGAAAAGAGAGAAAAGGTATGATTCTACAAACTTAGACAGAATGAAAGTAAATTACTGTCACGTTCTTCTTTCATGTGCTACTTTTGAATATATTATTTCATAAAAATTCAAAAGTAGCACATGACATTACTATATATGTAATATCTGCGGTTTCCTAGGTTTTTGAGCTATAGGCGAAAGTGCAGAAATTTTGCCTGTTCGTTGTGCTGATGGCATTATATAGCAGGGTTCTTTAGTGTACCATGCCCACTGTGACACGGAACCTCGTTTATTTTAAGTTCCCATCCGAAAAACCGTGAATTTCATTCAGTAATGCCGAGTGCTAAGCGAAAGAAGTCACTACCCACTTTCAGTCTTGGGTCAGACCCGGCCGGGGTTCGAACCCCAGCCTCCCACTTACGGAGCGAGCACTTTACCAACTGAGCTATCACAGTGGTTTTTGATTCATTATGAGGCGGTTAGAGTATTTCAATAGGATTTCCTTTTGTACCCATAAATTGTTTGAAAAATTACTTTTCACAATTAGAAATTGCCAAAAAGCTTCAGTCCAATTGAAAAAAATTGTGTTCAATATTCTGAAGATTTTTCTGTCTTTCGAGGGATTTAGGAGTTTGAATACTTTGGGTTATGGTGGTTCTACCGATATCCATTATTTCTAGTTATGATAGAATGAAGTATTGTAGCTTAAAGTCCCATGCAAGATACTTTAACATCGAGACGGTCTGATCAGGGATGATTGGATAAACTGGGTATCTGTATTGTTCGAAGAATAGTATAGTATAGTATAGTTGGAGTTGAGTTGAGTAATGGTGTTTAACATCCCAGTCAAGAATATTTCACTTATATCGAGACGTCTCCAGTTATAGACGAAAGTGCAGAAATTGTGCCTGTGCGTTGTGCTGATCATCTGGCATTACACAGCAGGAGTCTTTATCGTACCAAGCCTTCCGTGACACGGGACCTCGTTTATTTTAAGTTCCCATCCGAAAAACCGTGTCTTTCATTTCGTAATGCAGAGTGCTTGGCGAAAGAACAGTCAATACCCACTTTCATGTCTTGGGTCAGACCCGGTCTGGGTTCGAACCCACGACCTCCCACTTACGGAGCGAACCTCTACCAGCTGAACTACCGCAGTGGTTTATAGTATAGTTGGGTCGTTTTCCATTTGTCGTCTATCACCACACCTCCAAAAAATTTATGGCCGTCATTATAATTTTGTTGATAAGTATGATCTCTGTAACTAAAATTGACCTAGATATATTTTAGGATACGTAAGTTCCTTGCTTCCGGAGCACCTGCATTCATTTCCCTGGTGTAGGTTCACGTGTTTTACTTTGCTTTATTTATTGTGATTTGTACATCGATTAATATAATTTTTTAATTGCAATTGACTGAATGTTTCATTGTCGTAAACACCCGGTACCCATTATTACTACGTGCATCATCAACTTCAGGCTGGCCAATCAAATTTATTTATTTGTCCAGATCAGTACATTTTTAGTGCGTAATGTTGCCATATAAGTACTTTTTATCAAGTGTTTGATTTTGGTACGATTTCCATAATAAGTCTAATTCTTTAGTACTTTTACTTTAAAAAACCCTGTCAAAATGGAAAAACGGATAAATCCGTCGAATTGGTCAGCCTGCAGCTTTATATATGCCCTAAATTACACAATGGATAGGCCTGCATGTTTGAATATTTTAATAAAAGGTCAAACGTCCAGGTCCATTCTAACCTTTTTTATTTTGACATTTTTCTGGAGATTAGATTGGTTTTACCAATATAACTCAGTAAGCCATTTATTTTACATTTTTAGAGGTTGTCTAGCCAAGCATCAAAATTGTGTAAATGGACAGTGCTGTAGTGGACTTACCTGTACAAGGGCCAGAGACAGATTTGGCTTTGGCAAATATTGTCTTTGACCATATTGGTCAAAATCTAATACATGTATTGTAAGAGTAATCAAATAAATACACAATAATCGTCATAAACTATAAATGTGTTGTATAGTCAAAATTGTCTATAAAGGCCACCCAAGGCAACCAGTAAAAGTGACCTTTATGGGTAGGTGGCCATTATAAACAGGTTCAAATATTATGAATAAAGAACCATTGGGATACAATTCTTCTGGCCTTTATAAGCAGGTCGTCCTTATATAGAGGTGGCCTTTAGGCAGGTTGGGATATATATATATCATACAGTACAGACCTATCAAAAATAAAATACGAAAAGGAATCGAAGCACGATTGTCGAATAGCCAATACCTGCTATATTGTTATATGCATAGCCAGTGATCGGAACAGTAGCTGATGGTTGGATGGTTCAATGTTGCTTAACGTCGCATAAGCAATTTTTTAGCTATTCGCGACGAGAACTATTTTGTTAATCTCTATGGATTAATCTATTTTGTGTATGCATGTGAAGTGCGAGTGTGTTTTATTATCTGCTTTGTACTAGCGCGCATTCATGGTGACTTTAAGGTGCTAGCTCACCGAGTCAGTATGCCGCAGACAAGCATACCACGCACCCAGTCCATTATACTGATACCAAGTGAACCAGTAAAGGCCAATGGCAAGGGAAATTCACTTTCACACACGTGGTCTGAGCGGGACTGGAGTAAAATTTGCTGAAAGATAAGTTCTGAAATGCTGTCAAGATATAGCTAACGATGGATCTAAATGAACTAATATTTATGGGTTAGTTTAGTGTTAAACGGTCGAGCTTCGACTCCTTTTCGATAGATTAATGCTTAACTTTCGACAGGTCTGTAGCTGGATGGATGGATTAATTGTGCTTTACGTCCTATGAAGATACTTTCACTTATATCCGTTCTGGTTTATAGGAGAAAACCCGAGTGACTGATAAATAACATCAACCTTCGGAGAACTGAGAAAATTCTCACATTGGAATCTGTTCAAAAATGGGTTCGAACGTATATTATCCCACCCCGATCCTAAGCGCTGAGAGAAGAGACCATTCTGCCACCGAGGAGCCCCTCCCTTAGCTATTGATAGAACTCTTGTTTTTAGGATGCAATCAAGAGTAATATTACGGTGATAAAGACTGTGTAACTAGCGCCTTATAGAATAACTTGTTAATTGTTTTTGTCTAAGTGGAGTAAATCAAAAACAAACATACTAATCTATAATCAGATAGATGCAAAGTAAAACACTTTGAAACTGACAAGTTAGGTAAAACACGTCAACTTTCACCAGGGAAGCGAGACCGGGTGCTCCGGAAGGGTAAGCACCTCCTGTTTAGCTACATCCGCCACGTGTTAAAGGAACATGGAACTATGGGATGTCAAATGTATCCAGGAAAATCCTGGACACGGGAGACATCAAACTTAGCAAAATCATTGTGATGGGGTGAAGAAGAAGAACCTGTCTCGTCTTGTAATCTACATGAATTAGCGATTTCGGGTTAAAAGTTCACTAACGATCTGCGTGATAAGAAACGAAACAGCGTTACATAACAATTGGTCTTCTGACGTCACGGACGCTAAAGTGCAGGGAACATTTTTATATCCGGGTACAAAATCGGATGTAAGGCGAGACTTACCAAGCTCCGAAACAGCGCCCACCTCCTAGCTCCGTATGTCATAAAAGAGATACGAATGTTGGCCGCTGTTCGGAGCTTGGAGACTTACAATAGCTAATATAAAACGTGGTCCACTACAAGTCCAGATTATTTCATGTTGTTTAACGCTGTATCAGTATTTGGCGACGGGGCAAATTTACTTTTTTCAGAAGCGTGAAATCAGGGTGGATCACAGAGTCGGTACACCACAGACAAGTATACATATCCCTCAGTCACATTAATCCGAGTCTGGGGGAAAAAGTCGATACTGGCCCCGGTTTCACAATCATTCCTTAGCTAAGATTTTCCTTAACTTAAATTAAGCAATTTTTTGTAATCTCTTTTAGGAACTACTGAGTAATATTTTTGTCCAAACTGAATGCAAATGTTTTAATCCAGAAAAATATCTTAAAATTGACACCTTATATTCCTGAATATCTTTAAAAATAGCACAATTATGAAGATTTTTAATTTTGTAAGATTTAAGTAAAGGAAAATCTTAGCTAAGGAATGATTGTGAAACCGGGGCCAGGCAAAGAAGCAATATCTTAAATAAAGTCATATGTATGACCCGATCAGGGTTTGAACCCACGACCTCGAGACGGACGATCTACCACTGAGCCACCGATGTACAACAGGTGACATTTGAAGTCATTATGACTGATAGTGTTGAAAGAATTAGATAATAATATAATAAAATACTAACAACGGTTGTATTATCATGTCCTGTTAGTTTCGTGAATTCACGAGAAAATAATAAACCCACCCACCCTACCAAAAATCCAGATATATACAGTATACATGACCTTAAAACTTGATTTGTAAGATGGTGCCTTTTAATCTAATCTATATTGTCATTTCGACTTACAAATTTTAAATAACATTTACACTTTTCTGAAGCACCTGGTCTCGCTTCCATGATGGAAGTATAGTTTTTTTGTTTTGTTTTTTGGATTGTTGTTTGTACAAGAACCACCTGGTTTGAATCCCATTCAGAGCAGCTTGTGAGAAAAATTGTCAGTTCGTTTGTCTAGGGTAAGCAGTTTTTCTCCCGATACTTCGGTCCTCTACTCCAATCTATTCTCTAAAAGCCTTACCTATTTGCAGGACAGCATTATTACAACAGGCATGTGTATGATATAACGTGCGTCAAGTTTGGCCTGGCCGTTTGATCTTCAATTTCAATATATTCAAACAGCTAGACATCTACATTTATAAAATCCGTTGTATTGGTAAAAACTGTCTCTTGAAAAGTTTAAATATATTTTAAAAGATGTATATTACATCGAAAAAGAAATAGCAATAGGTAAAAATTAGTTAGAAAATTTTCAAAGAAAATGGCAACAAATCCACCGTATTGTTATATAGAACACAAAGAACAATCGTGTATCATAGTGTGAAAATCTCTCTCTCTCTCTCTCTCTCTCTCTCTCTCTAAAAACTATTCAATATAATTATGTTAATCAAAATATTTGTAATGTTGTATTGTCGTTTTTTTGTGTTATGTATATATTGAATATAAAATAAAGAAAATGAATATATAAAAAAAATTCAATATATTCAAACAGCTAAACACTCTGCCTTACCTTAATAGTCTATTAGCCCAATCTAATATTCAAAATAAAAGTCAAACGGCCAGGTCAAACTTGACGCACTACATAGGTAAATGATGATTTGTGAAAACAGTGATCTTTCCTTATTTGTTTATGAGGTAGGTTTATATATGGGAAATGAAACATGATCACGTGTGCGTGAAGGAAATACAACAGCTGCTGGAGCTTGATGAAACAGCTGTCTATCATATTTATATCAACAATTCAACAACTTGATTTAAAAAATGTTAAATTTATTATATTATTAGTCTAGATGTCATATACCACTTTTTGAATGTATTTTATGATTAAATTAAAAAAGTGACTAATGGACAACATTTTTGGTTTATTATATTTTACTTCACGTGTCCGTTTTCAAAGTTTTTACTTTGCTTTTGCGATTTTGATTTGAACACGGACCGGTATATTTTAATTTAATTTTAAAATTTTGACATTATCGGAAAATTGTCGAGTTGTTTTGCATTTTAATTATTTGTGTGTCAACAATGAAAGCTATTTTTAAATAGAATAAACATTCTTGTGTTGCTTTTGCCATATAATACTTGAAAATCTCAAGTTATTTTTTCCAAAAATTAAAAACAATTCACCGAATTTTCTACAAAAACTGGTTCTGATTGAAAAATTGAAAATGGTTTTTTTAATAACTAGAGGCATTTCCCTACAACATTCAACCTTCGGACCTTTTAGTCGGGTTCACCAGAATTTAGTGCATGGTCTCTTGGAAAGGATATTGCAAGCCTAGGCTTATCAAGGCCTCCAAAAGTTTTAATGCCACCTTTACTACATTATTGATAAATATGATGCCTCTATATCCAAAATTACCCTGGATATTTAACCATTAAATTGTCGTTTCTAGAAAGTTATATAGTTTGCTTTGCACGACACACTATAAACGTCATTTTTAGATAGTTCAATGGTTATATTCACATTTCGCATTTTTTTTAAATTTTATTTGTGTTTTTTTTCAATCCTGAAATAAATTTAAAACACTGTCGTGTACGACATGCAATTCCAATTGCTGGAACAGCCTATCAATGGCGTAAGCAAGAGATAAGTGACGTCACGTTAGAAAATGTAATTATAGTCAGATAACTTCATTTGGTCTCAAACAGAGTTTAATACAATCAAACACCATAAATGTAAATATATTACCATAATTCCGTGTTCCTTTCATTCTAAACTACACGCATAGCGGGTGTAGCTTGCTTAAAAGGAGGTGTTTACGCTTCCGGAGCACCCGACCTCACTTCCTTGGTGGAAGCTAACATGTTAAATTTAATAAACACCTTTCTACTTTGCTTTGGATTTTTTCGGACATGGATTGCTATGCTTGTTTTTGATTGGTTCTTTAAATACCATACACCAAACATAGTGAGCGTTTAGCGTAGTCAAACGATTAAAGTACTGTCGATTACTTTGAATTCGCGAGTATCACATTTCGCGTACTGACCCCTACGCGTTATTTTGCGAACATATTAATTCGCGACCGCAATCCATACCAATATTAAAATTCGCGATCGGTAGGCAGTTATCTCCCTTTCTTAAGACGTTTTGTCTTGTTAAATATGCTTTTTTCAATTTGGCTATTCTTGGAATATTTGCGTGATATATGAATTTGCGATCGAGAGTCCTCGAGAAATTACGCGTCAAAAAATCTCTCGCATTGGAAAAGTAATCTACAATATTGAATGTAACAGACCTTACAGGCCAGTAACAGAGGTTGTTTTACAGTTCTGGATCAGCTTTCACAGGCAAAAAAAGCAAGTTCTAGCAATTTTGTTACAAGCCAGTTGAGTTTGCTAGTATTTAGATTCAAAATTTACTGGCCTCGGGCCACAGTACCTAGATCCAGTTTCACAATCATTCTTTAACTAATATTTTCCTTGAATTTAACGATTTTTAATTTTGGCCATCTCTTTCGGTGTTATGGATAAACATTTTTGTTAAATCAAAATGCAAATGTTATAATAAAAAAGTTAAGTTGAGTTGAGTTGAGTTGAGTTGAGTAATGGTGTTTAACGTCCCAGTCAAGAATAGTTCACTTATATCGAGGCGTCGTCAGCTATAGGCGAAGGAGCAGAAATTTTGCATGTGTTTTGCGTTGATGGCATTATACAGCAGGGTTCTTTATCGTGCCAAGCCTACCGTGGCACAAGACCTTGTTGATTTTAAGTTCCCATCTAAAAGAACAGTGACCTTCATTTCGTAATGCCGAGGACGTGGCGAAAAATCAGTCACTACCCACTTTCAAGTCTTGGGTCAGACCCGGTCGAGGTTTAAACACACGACCTCCCACTTATTAGTTAAGGAATGAGAGTGAAACATTTCGATGACTGCAATTAGTGATATTGTTTCATCAAACATATTTACGTCATAAAGCACTTGATAAAAAATAAATTTTGAGTTGGTAATGAATTAATTTGTTACATTAGCCGTTTATTATCAATGAGTAGCAAAATTATCTTTTCAAATACTTGAAGTCGATCGCATGGCTATATTGACTGTTACAGGTGTCCGCGTTTTGCAGAATAACCAAAAAAAGTTCAGCAATTCTTACTATTTAAGTGAGGTATACTTTAACAGATATTCATACTTCACTTGCAGTTGACAGTGAAGTTCACCTACACATAGTCATAACTTGGTTTGTTGCAGTTCAGACTTCCAGAATCAAGATTCAAGATGAAGATATGTATGGTTGCCATGGTCATCCTTGGGACGGTTGCGCTGTCAATGGGTAAGTCATTAATTAACAATGAATGTCCTGAACATATTTGATGAACCAGAGTCAGCCGAGCCAAATATGTAAACCAAATACAATGTACAGTACAGGTCTCTCGAAAGTTTTACAATAAGCTAAGGAACCATTACAGTAGTTCAGTTGGTAGAGTGCTCGCTGCGTAAGTGGGAGGTCGTGGGATCAAAACCCCGACCGGGTCTTACCCAAGACTTGAAAGTGGGTAATGATTGTTCTTTCGCCAAGCACCCGGCCTTACGAAATGAGTCACGGTAAAGAACCCTACTTAATAATGCCATCAGCGCAACTCATATGCAAAATTTCTGTACCTGCGCCAATGGCTGGCGACGTCTCGATATAAGTGAAATATTCAACTACTCTACTCAACACTAAGCTAAGGAATTGGCGCCAAATTTACAAGATTTCGTCAGCTGTTTTCTGTTTCTTGGCAGCTTTTCCGTCACTATACCGAATAGACATCTGTCGAAAGTTTTAATACTGACTACACGAAAAGGAATTCGAGGCTTTGTTGCCGATATAGATATAGACTAGGCACATTTTCAGAAAAGACGTCGTTTTAAAGAGGAAGAGGCATTTTTTAGTAAAAGCAAACCATATACATTCTTACCTAATTTGGGTGTGCTGAGTCCGAAAATGGCGGATACCAAGCTGAAAAATTGCTCTAAGTAGGTCAAAATTTAAATACAAAATGGCCGCCAATATCAAAATGCATTTTTGCATGAAAGTTGATATAGAAGTTGTTTTGGTAGCAACAAACAGCTATTAATCAAAGATTGTGATATTTCAAGGCTTACTTGGTGTTAATGAACAGAAAATTTAAACAAAATACCCATGGGCCTTATTGCTCACCTGAAAACATTTAAAAATACTGAAATCTTAGGGGCAACAACACCTTCGTTTATTATCATACACAAAATTTGCTACGAAGTTAGATCTTGGCATGTTGATTATTTTTGCAACTTGGTGTTGTTATCTATTTTAATACTCTTTGAAAAAATATGGTCAAAAACACAAACTCGCAAAAAATTATACTCCAGGGTAACAACTCCTCTATGGATCATCGTATTCTACAAACATTGCTACTTAGTTGTTGTTCATTATTTTTAATGTCTACTTTATATAACACCAATAGTTTTCTAGTAAATAGCCTCAAAACAAGCACAATTTGTGAAAAAATCAAGTATTTTTCAGGGGCAATAACTCTGTAAAAGGGGTTTGATATTTATGAAATCAAAATATCTGGCATGCCTCAGCGTCTCAGGTGGCCTGGCGACAAAGGTCATTATGAAAAAATGTATAATTTGACTCATGAAAGAAGTTCACATGTTTAATTTAAGCCAGTTTTAAAGGTTTTCGCTTTTATTTTTGTATTGTAATTTGAACATAGGACTGTATGTTTCCGTTTAATTCAATGAATCAAGTATGGCACATAACATGCTAAAACTGATGTATGTAGTCTAGGGTGTGAATGAAATAGCTTACAAAATTGAAGCCTGTGTTTGCACCAAATGCTTTAGAATCTTTTTTGCAGTCGAAGAGCAAAGTAAATGTAACTACACTAGCCTTCTAATCTATTTAGGGGTGCTAAGTCATCACCGAGCAACTCTAAGCTGACTATTTGCTAAAAAGGTGAAGTTGATATTCAACTATAGCAAAAGTAATACTACATTTTGTGTTATTAAAACTGGTAAGAAGTAAGAGGGCTGAAAGATATACCGTAAGCCTTCTATTTAAGGAGATTAGCGCCGATGTCCCATTTCAACCCTTCTATCCCCTAACTATTTAAATCCGTGTATCTGAAGACCAGTGTAATTTTGTAAGTTAATATCAACAAGGTATTACTCTAAAATAAATAGACTAGTGACTTGGCAAATGTAAAAAATGGTGAAAGAGCAGGATCCATATTTGCACAAAAACGGTTAGGCACCTAAGGCTATCCATACTGATACGATAGCAACACTAGGGAAATATGTCCCTTCATAAGCAAGAGTAAAAAGGTGGGTGGCGGATTATGAACAGGAACAGGACAAGCAGAACATTAATGATGACCCCAGTCATAGAAGGTATGCCACTGTTGCAACCCCAGAAATGGTCAATAGAGCTTTGTTTTCATTCCATTCATGGTAGTCGAAATCACCATTGGTTGCTCATTTTTGAGAAATCCTTTTCTTTCAAAAAGAAAAAAAATGTTTTTGCAAATCTGTAAAAACAAAAATACTCTAAACATTTTCACAAATTTTGAAAGTCATTTAACAAATCATTTTAAAATTGTGGAAACGTAGATAAAAACCATTGTATTGTTATGACTGACGGGTGAGTTACAGAAATATAAGGGCAGTGAGTTGGCATTTCACAGAGAAGAGTACATTCTATTCTGACATCCTGCAATAAGAAAGCTTTTGGGTCTGTTGGGCTTCTGCAATTAATCAGAAGCACACACAAATGCACTTTGTCGCGTTTTAATCTAAACATTTTAGTGGTAGATTCTGCTAGCTCCCATAAGAGCTTTGTTTCTATGGAGGCAAAGTGGGACATTATTTCATCCCTGAGCCCAAATAACAGTCTAAACAATGGAATCACCTGGCTCATCTCTCGCCAAAAAAGGCAGAGAAAGACTGTTCCATCACCACAGTTAACTTAGATACTGATGGTATTCTGATGGTACATGTAGATTATTTCCAAAAGGACAAACATAAATGGCACATAATTTGTATTACCTTTGAGGCTGTTTCGGAAAAATATTCAACTCAAGTGTTGTGGAAAACTCAGTAAAGGTGTCTTGGTCCACTGACACAATTCTATCATTGCCTTGACTGCAGTTTACGATTGTGGCTTTAAATTTTAAATTGAGTGGCCAACTTTTTGCTTAAGCTTGTACATCAGTCTTGCTATTTACAATACCCAGTTTTATATTTAGACGATGATGTTATATATTCATTGGAGGACTTTCTGAATTTTCAAGAATATGAATTATTTAAAAGTTGAATTGAGCTCCTTAAACATCGCTAGCAAAACTGTATAGAGACCAATACTATGTTGTAAGATAATGCAATATTACCGTCGAAATTCAAACCACTACATATGAGGTTCACAACTTATTAATCGATATATGTTTTAAGTAATGGATGTGATTCTACCTATTAAAGCAATATCATTCTTAAAAGTTTGACGCATGACGCACGATAATTTGGTATTTTGACATTGCCAACCACGGGTTCTACATACTATTTTGCTAGAACATGTGGCAAACTCTGTATAAAAGAGTGTTCTTGAATATGCTCTTTTTGCATTTCAAACACAAGTTTCGATTTTGACAGTTAATTCCACACCATGAGCAGTATTTAAGTATGATTTTGGTTATAAACTCAATTTATTAGTCATGTAGATTTATCAGTGCACTATGCTAAAGACACACATAATGAACAAACACTTAACTATAGCCACCTTTTTTATTTTTTGAAATTGTTTTAAATTTGATTTAAACATTTATACTTCAGTTTAACCTTTTTCATTTTAATGTTACAACCCCAAGTCTGCAAATTATGCTAAAATGTTACAAAGTACCATCTTTTGCTAAAACATGCAACTTAAATAACTGAGGAATTATATGCCAATGAATTTAAAAAGTCGCCATTTTGTTTTCGGAATTATGGGTTCAAAAGCTCAAAATTTTAATTGGTATCCTTCATTTTTGAACTCGGAAGTATGTCAAATTAAGCATGCTTCTAACTTTTACTAAAGTTTGAAACCCCAAGTAAAATTTTTGCGATGGTACACTATAAGTCGCCATTTTGATTTTGGAATTATGAGTTCAAAAACTCAATATTGAGCTTGATATATGCCATTTGTGAATTCGAGATCCTTCAATTGTGTTAAATAAATCATGTTACCAACTTTTACTTAAATTTGAAACCCCAACTGACATTTTTGCATTTGGTACACCATTAATTTTAGCCGCCATTTTTGGAATTATGGATTAAAAAATTCAAAACTGATATTGGTATTCACAATTTTTGGAATCGGCATCGTCGAATTGTGTTAAATAAATCATGTTACAAACTTTTACCAAAATTTCTCAACCCAAGTAACATTTTTTTGCATTGTAACCATTAATTTTAGCCGCCATTTTGTTTTTGAAATTATGGGTTCAAAAACTCAAAATTGAGCTTGGTAGTCGCCATTTTTGAATTCAGCATCCTCAAATTATGCTAAATAAATCATGTTACCAACTTTTACTAAAATTTGTCAACCCAAGTAACATTTTTTTGCATTGGTACACCATTAATTTAAGCCGCCATTTTGTTTTTGGAATTATGGGTTCAAAAACTCACAATTTGGCTTGATATCCTCCATTTTTGAATTGGTCATCCCCGAATGATGTTAAATAAATCATGTTACCATTTTTTACCACAATTTGTCAACACAAGTAACATTTTTTGCATTGGTACACCATTAATTTAAGCCGCCATTTTGTTTTTGGAATTATGGGTTCAAAAACTCAAAATTTAGCTTGATATCCTCCATTTTTGAATTCGTCATCCTCGAATTATGTTAAATAAATCATGTTACCATTTTTTACCACAATTTGTCAACACAAGTAACATTTTTTGCATTGGTACACCAATATTTTTAGCCGCCATTTTGTTTTTGGAATTATGGGTTAAAAAACTCAAAATTCAGCTTGGTATCCACCATTTTTGAATTCAGCACCCTCAAATTATGTAAGAAAAGTATGTTACCAACTTTTACTAAAAAATGCCGCTTCAAGTCACATTTTCTGAATTTGTTCCTAGTCTAATAGTTAGTGGTCTGTCTAAAAGCTGTCAATTAATAGATAACAGCTGCTGAAAAGCTGTCGAGGTATAGCTTATGAAGATTAGCTGCCGATTCGACATTAATAAGTTAGCTTTGTGTTAATTTTTGACAGGTCTGTACTGTAGCTACCCATATCTCGGTCACTCAACAGTAGAGTTTTGACTCCTTTTCGTTAGCTCATTGTTAAACTTTCGACAGGTCTGTACTGCAGCTATCCATATGTCGGTCATTCGACAGCCAAGCTTCGACCCCTTTTTGTAAGCTCAGATCTGTACGTTAGCTAACCATTACATCTGATGTACATTAAGCAAGTCACTACGAAATCTTCAATGAGACGAAAGAAAATTTTAACTGCGAAACATATACATGTATTTGACAACAGCCAATGCAACCAATAGGTTCAGGTTTAATATGTTGCTCAGTCTGTTTCAATCGCTTCTAGTTGTAAGCGTTCTCTGTAGTTGCAACAGGTGGCCTACTCTTTTTCGAACTCTACAGGGATACCTTTAGCGTGCACTGAGACAGGAGACCTCGGTTTTGGACTTACTGATAACGAGCTTTTTACAGCTCTAGTCAATAACACAAAACAGTACAAGTTAATGATAAAACGACAAATGAAAACAATATAAAGTCAAAATAAACGCATCTTGACACCACTCAATTACAAAGTTCACTGGGAGGCCGCGGTGGCCGAATGGATAAGACAGTCTACAAATCCAGGGTCTCTCACCGCTGTGAGTTCGGGTTCCGCTCAGACCACATGTGGGAAAGTCAATTTTCCTTGCCGTTGGCCTTTACTGGTTTACCTGGTATCAGTATGGTGGACTGGGGGAGTGGTACGCTAGTCTGCGGCGTACTGACTGTGAGCTAGCACCTTAAAGTCGCTCTGAGTGCGCGCCAGTACAAGGCAGACCATACAACACACTCGCTCTTCACATGCATGTACACAAACTTGTTCATAGATTAATCCATAGACATTAATTATAAAATAGTTGCTGATGCGATGTTAAGCAACATTCAACGAACCAACCAATTACAAAGTTCCCGATTTCATTACATTCTGGACGCCCTAAACCTTGCAATGTGCGCAAGTTCAGACGCTAGTTGCTGTACATGCTGAACAAGGTCCGATTCCCACACCTATACCATATATACTGTATAGCCTTGTTCACTACCTCAAAATTGAAAAAAAAACCATGCATACAAGTCCAGGTTTAATCACAATTCAAAATGCAAAGTAAAAAAAATGAAATTTGATTAATCACGTGAACGTCTACCATGAAAGTGAAATAATTAATTTTTGCTTATTAGTGATGTCTTTTACGCTGTCATCGTGTCTATAGGCAAACAACTTTGACCTGTCCGTTTGACCTTTCATTAGGGATATTCATATACGAGGGGAAGTCAGAAAGTTCATAGAATAGCGTATGCAGCCAAGCGTAACACACATTTTCTTTACTTATTGAGACAAAACACAACATTCCACCATTTTAAACATATCAAGTTTATTTGTCACAACATATTTGTGTAATTCTCAAAAGCATTCAAAGTTGGTGACCATCAAGCAATGATGGAAAATCAGAATGTTGAGTTTATAAAGTTATAAAGTTCCTCACAGATTTAAATATTTATTATGGACGAGTAAATTTAAGTGATAGGGATCACGCGTGTATATGTAAACACTAATCATGGGTAAGGTATATATGCATGAACTGCGAATCCTAACACTACCTATGTATTGGGTGGACCCTCCTATATGAATATTCCTAATTAAAGGTCAAACAGACAGGTCAATGTTGTTTACCTATAAATATCACTATTCAATTATACAATTGACAATACTGTAATTCCAGGTGCTTGTCCAAAGAGTTGGAGATATTTTGACAATAACTGTTATCTTTATCAAAGTAGGGAGCTTAATTGGTATCAAGCAAGGGTAAGTGTAAGACAATGCTTACTTGGAAGCAAGCAAGGGTAAGTATAAGACAATGCTTACTTGGCATCAAGCAAGGTTATGCATAAGACAATGCTTACTTGGCATCAAGCAAGGGTATGTAAGACCATGCTTACTTGGCATCAAGCAAAGGTATGTATAAGACAATGCTAACTTAACATCAAACAAAGGTGTGTATAAAACACTGCTTACTTGGTATCAAGCAAGGGCAAGCAAGGGTATGTATAAAACAAAGCTTACTTGGCATCAAGCAAGGGTATGTATAAGACAATGCTTACTTGACATCAAGCAAGGGTATGAATAAGACAATGCTTACTTGACATCAAGCAAGGGTATGTATAAGGCATGCTTACTTGACATCAAGCAAGGGTATGTATAAGACAAAGCTTACTTGACATCAAGCAAGGGTATGTATAAGGTATTGCTTATTTGACATCAAGCAAGGGTATGAATAAGACAATGCTTACTTGACATCAAGCAAGGGTATGTATAAGGCATGCTTACTTGACATCACACAAGGGTATGTATAAGGCATGCTTACTTGACATCAAGCAAGGGTATGTATAAGACATGCTTACTTGACATCAAGCAAGGGTATGTATAAGGCATGCTTACTTGACATCAAGCAAGGGTATGTATAAGGCATGCTTACTTGACATCAAGCAAGGGTATGTATAAGGCATGCTTAATTGACATCAAGCAAGGGTATGTATAAGACAAAGCTTACTTTGTACCAAGCAAGGGTATGTCAGACAATGCTTTCTTGGCAGCAAGCAATGGTATGTATAAGGCATGCTTACTTGGCAACAAGCAAGGGTATTTATAAGACAATGCTTACTTGGCATCAAACAAGGGTATGATACATTTATTGTTCCATGTGCAATATTCAAAACGATGATACAAAATCATTTATTTTTAATCTTTATTTTTCGTGATGTCCCAACTTCTGTGTTTTCTTGGATACCTTTTTTGGAACATTTGGTAATTTGAAGTAGACAACATATTGATTGTGATTGGTAATATATGCTCCATATACAGATATATAGATGACGTTCTGTCTCTTAACAATTCTAAATTTGGAGACTATGTGAATGTCATCTATCCTAGTCAGCTTGAATTAAAAGATATGACTGATTCCTCACGTTGACTTATACCTGAATTATGACGTCCACGTAAGGCCACATTTGAAGATGTATGAAAAATGTGATGACTTCGATTTTTCTCTTGTCAACTTTCCTTTTCTATGCAGCAATATACCTGCTTCTCCTGCTCAGGGTGTATTTGTTTCACAATGGTAAAGCTTGTTCCCGTTACGGGAACTTTAATATACAAGGAAGCAAGCTGCTTACAACTTAATTCTTGGCCCAGGGATATTGATTTTTATTTATTTATTTATTTATTTAGAATGAATGTTATAAAGTTGGTACTCGTTTAGCTGTCATTTACAACAAAAAAGTTAACGAATTCATAAAGGAACAAGCAAACGCCTATGGTAAGTATCAATATTATAATAATCCATATACCGGTGAGAGACCTTAAAACTAATACCCCGTGTCACGGCAGGCGTTGCACGTTAATGAACCCTGCTTGTACATTACCGCCTGAGCGCACTGCAAAAATCAAAATTTATGTCACTTCAAATACAGTTGGTGGGGCCTAAAATCTCAATCAATCAATCAATTAATCATCAACAGTATTATCAATGCTTTGAGATTATTTTTTTTCATTTTACTTTTTTATTTATTTACTTATTTATTTATTTTTTTATGAGAATTAAATTATACATAAAGATATAGAACTTTCTGATCTATTAAACTTTTTTTTCAAAATGTGTTTTATAGGTTTTGCGCATTATTGGATAGGATTATCTGACCTGCGGGATGAGGGAAAGTATAGGTGGGAATCTACGGGACAAGAAGTCAATTACAGTGATTGGCACGCTGGGGAACCTAACAATTTTAAAGGCAAGGAAGACTGCGTTCATATAGTGAAAAAGTTCCGGTACATGTGGAATGACAATGGATGTGCATACAAATCTGGATTCATATGTCAAATGAGTTCAAAGGGTAAAAATTAATATTTTCTAAAATGTTTAATGTTTTCATTAAGGAACTGTAAAATACCAGTTTTTAAACGTATTTATGAGTAAAATTTTAAGAAAGGTACACAGTATAGACCTGTCGAAAGTTTAACACTTAGCTAACGAATTATAGTGTAGAAAACAAGTTCAAAACAGATATTTTGGTAATATATCTTTTTTTTTTATCCAAGTCATATAAATTAATACCATATACCATAATTTTTCACATTTTTTGCCGTACCATATATGTTTAAAAATTTTGAGAACAAAAGGGAAAATTAAAATTGTCATGTGCTACTTTTGAATGCATTATTTTACAAAAATTTAAAAGTAGCACATGACAGCATTGCGATATGTTCTATAAATTGTATCATTTTATGTAATAATGTTATAGCATTGTGTTATATTCTATACACTGTATCAATCGCCATGATGTATAAACCTCAGATACCACCTCTGGTGGTTTTGAGTGCAATAAAGAACTAGAAAAACTGTGAGTCACAAGCTCACCAAAAATACCCCCCCTCCCAAAAATCCATCGGATCACATTTTTAAATAGGAGGTGCACATCTACATTATATCACAAAGATTGTGTGAAAGTTTTATGAAAATCCATTGAAGGGTTTAGGGGGAGTTGCGGATAAGAGATAGGTACCCTAAGGTGTAACGGAAGGACGGACGGACACACGGACGGACACCCCTATCACTATATTCACCCCACTTTTTAAGCGGGGTATAACTAGAACATTACATATTTTATGGAAAAT
The DNA here is from genome assembly GCA_021292105.1 of Anadara kagoshimensis. Classification (NCBI taxonomy): domain Eukaryota; kingdom Metazoa; phylum Mollusca; class Bivalvia; order Arcoida; family Arcidae; genus Anadara; species Anadara kagoshimensis. Next base: position 26,490,773 of record CM037872.1, on the reverse strand, counting down.
TTCTAAAACACGCTGTTACAATAAGAGCGAGAACGACAGTAGTTTTTCATTTTATTGATTGATGTTTCCATTTCATACCTCGTTAGATTAAAGGGCTATTCGATAAAATAAATAAATAAATAAATAAATAAATAAATAAATAAATAAATAAATAAATAAAATCACATATAATGAACACTAATTTACGAATAAATAAATACCTGTATTTTCTATTTCAAGGAAAGTGCGATTATATTTTGAGAATTAGGCAGAATTATCTGCCTTTAACGATGGTAATTATTGCTAAATCTGCTTAATTTTCCCAGTACTAGACGGCTGTTTCGAAATAAAATTCCTCATTAGTAGGTTGGTCGCCTAACGTCGCATCAGCAATTTTTCCGCTATTCACGAAAAGAACTACTTTATTAATCTCTATGGATTAATCTATGAACAAGTTCGTGTATGCGTGTGACGTGCGAGTGTTTTGTGGTCTGCCTTGTACCCCAGTACCATCTCACACTCAGGGCGACTTTAAGGTGCTAGCTCACCGAGTCAGTACGCGGCAGACAAACGTTCCACTCCCTCAGTCATATTATACTGACACCAGGTGAACCAGTAAAGGTCAATTTCCCACATGTGTTCTGAGTTGGACTCGAACTCACAGCGGTGAGAGATCCTGGATTTGAAGACTAACGTCTTATCCATTAGGCCATCGCGGCCTTTAATTCCTCATTAGTAGTACTCGGCCCAACTTGACAATCTGATTTGAGAAAATCTGATTATGTGACGTTATTTTGTTTTACCTTGGCTACAACTAAAATCCAGAACTTGCATTCTTATTGTCTTTTATTTCACAGGTGCTCGACCCTGGTAGGACAGAAGGCCAGATTAAAGATGCAGCATGTTGAATTTAAAAGACTGTCAGAACATCAAGTTAAAATTCTGAAATATGTGAATGATTTTATCATTTTACGTAGTAATAAAAACGTATTCAGCATCGATATCTCTAGTTGATTGATTATGGAATAGGGTTTTAAATCGAGACGTCACCTATATATAGGTGAAGTGGTCTTTGTTGTGTGTTCAGGGTAATGTGCTGTGAGGGCTCTTTAACGAGCCACGCCTGCCATGACATGGGGCATCGGTTTTAAGGTCTTTCATTTCTAAAAATGTATATCTAGCAGTTTATATATCGGTAATAATACATGTTGAGTTGAGTAAGAGTAATGGTGTTTAACGTCCCAGTCAAGAATATTTCACTTATATCGACACGTCCGCGGCCAGCTATAGGCGAAAGTGCAGAAATTTTGCCTGTGCGTTGCGCTGATGGCATTATACAGCAGGGTTCTTTAGCATGCCAAGCGGTGCCAAGCCCACCGTGACACGAGGCCTCGTTTATTTTAAGTTCCCATCAGAAAGAACCGTGACGTTATTTCGTTATAATACATGTGCCTTATTTCTTAATTTCGCGGGTTCAATCTCTAGCTGGATTGTGTGATATTGCCTCCAGTAGACATTAAATTTAAAAGAGGTCCGGGGATTTCATAGGTTTTTATTCTAAATGAACCGTTTTAAACATAAATAAACATTAACTTCAATGCAAATGTAACGGTATTATTTTGAAATTTTCCTATTTTGCCTCATACAAAGGTACAATGTATATTTTGTTGGTATTTTTACAAGGTTGTCTATCGGAACCCCTTTAGTACCACAGTTAAAAAATATGTTGAAATCGAACGCATGATTAAAGCTCAAGCGCGACTTTTGAAAAAAGTTCGATTTCAAAGTCGTATGCTCCATTTCAAAGAAGTTTGTCTGATTTTGAAAATTCTGCTCTCGATTTCGAAATATTATTTTGTGGAAATAAAGAGGGCTCCGTACTACATTTTTCTCTCTTTTAATTACTTTAAATCATGTAAAATTCTGGATCAGATAAAATTTCCCATATTTTGATATCTCAATTATATTACCTAGGCCATATCGTTAATCCTTTAAACCAAAGCCCTAAGGCGGAACAGGGGTGGTGTAAGGGAGACAACTCTATCTTCTATTGTTCGTGATTGATTTGCATCAATCAAAGTCATTAGATGACAGATGACATAACTCTGTCAGGTTGATCAGTTGATAAGTAAAGCGTAACATTAGTTGTATGAACGTGTGTTTTAACAGTTTCTTTATATCTTACGGATTTTATAACCAGTTTATAAAAAAAAATGGAGGATATATAATATTTTATCACAATGAAGGTAGGTAAAAAGTTTTATTTCGAAAATTTCAAAATTTAATTATTTCTGTCATTTTATACCATTATCACCAATTTTAAATTTATCTTTTTTGATAAAATTAATATTATAGGACGTCAATTTGTAACCCCCTCTCCCCAGCCACCATTCAATTCTATATAAAATGTTTGAAAAATTATTCGCATGTTTCATAGAAATGTTCCAAATGGCTCGATTCCGTCACATTTCGGCTTTTTCAGTCAAAAAAGTCATAGTGGAGGGTACATTCTACAAATGGAAATCATTTCAAAATTTAATAAAATTAAAACTAATCTATGCCGGGTGCGAGATCTAAATGCCATGTATATTTTGTTTTACTAAGATTCCATTAAGGTTTTTTAAAGTGTGGTAGAGTGGGCTCGTTAGATGGCCGGGTAGCTTAGTCAATAGAACATCTCGTTATTATTCGGAAGACAGGCCCCGGGTTCGAATACCAGTTTAAATGCTGCATTTTCCTTTTCTGTTACATTAAAATGTAAAAGTATGGGCTGTATAAGGTCGTCATTGTGCAAGTTATGAATCTAAAATAAGACGAGTTTCTAAAAAAACAAAAACAAAAACAAAAACAAAACATTGGTTGAACAAATAAACAAAATGCAATTGGATTAATATAATACATCGCCTGTTGTTAAAGTAGAGAATATAAAACCCGAGGTCTAATACAGTGAAACCTGCTATGTGGCCACCTCTATATGAAGACCAACTACCCATGTGAACCAATGTTTTAAGGTCGCTTAAGCCTTTCTTCATATTTCAACAAAACAAAACTTCATATAAAAGCCACCTGTCCGCTAAAACCAGTGTTAAAATGCCCCTTGTTTTAAGTACCGACCCCAAAACCCCATCCGAATAATATGAAGAACATTTGTATATAAAGTCAATGTTCCTTAGGTCCCATACATATCAATACACATGTGTATTTACTATTTAGATCTTTATATATGCAGGATTTAACTACATTTTTATCTAGAATGAAATTAAGCGTTTTTAGCTATCTTGAAAATATTTTTTAAAAGCAATTTTTAATTTATGAAACATACAAAAACATGAGCATGTAATTAATGAGATCCCCTGGAGCGTACAGCTGATGGCGTATTCAGAAGCATGTGACAGAAACGTTTTAAGATTGACAACGTGATTAAGACACAGATAAGAGTTGTCATGTGTGATTTTTTAGTTTACATCAAGTTATTTGATTTAAAAAAAATCCCATGTGCTACTTCTATTTAAAACAAATCACAAGCCAGTCATTCTAGATTTAACTCTCTTAAAAACTAATTTGGTTACTTCAGCGCACACATCACCATTTGTGCCTCCATCGATTGTTGATCAAATACTTAATACACTTCAACCTCTTTTTATTCAGACTTATAAAATGTTTAAATATAGAGTCTTCGGCTGGGTTAGTCGTTCATTTTAGACATAATAAAACCAAAAGACATAGAATACTGTATGGTATGATTGATTGATTGACGTTTTAACTCCCAGTCAAGAATATTTCACTTATATCTAAATGTCACCCGTTATAGGCGAAGTGGAAGGAGTTTCAACCTTTGCAGTATGCTCAGGCCAATCTGCAGGGAGGGTTTTTAACGTGCCAAGCCTGTCGTGAGATGGAACATCGGTTTTTAAGGTCTCTTCTGAAGAACCCCATGACATTTATTTCTATTTGAGAAAGAATAGCCACTGTCCCTTTTCAAGTTGGCCGGGTTCCGACATCATATATATACGAAGAAAACACTATACCAACTACCCCGACCGGGTCTACCCCAAGACTTGAAATTAGACAGTGACTGTTCTTTCGCCAAGCACTCAGCATTAAGAAATAAAAGACACGGTTCTTTCGGATGGGAACTTGAAATAAATGCGAGGTCCCGTGTTATGATAAAGAACTTTGCTATGTAATGCCATCAGCGCAACGCACAGACAAAATTTAAGTTACTGATTATAAAACGCATTTACTTTTGGCGGGCACAAACACCTGGACGAGGTACATACGGGTATTTTGATACTTAATAGTGTGTAACAGTTTAGAACCACTAATCCACTAATTAAACACTCTTGTGTTCCCCAGATGAAATTCATAATTCGCACTAGGCCCATAAGTTTCACAACTATTTCTTAACTACATGTATTTTCCTAAACTTGTAAAACTAGCAAATTTGAAATCTGAATAATTTATAGTTTTCAAGATATTCCTGAGTTTAAGGTGTCATTTTGAAGATAACTTTTATTACATCTATATTCTAATTATGTCAGTTAAATCTGTTTGTCTATAGTAGCATAAAATATTGCCAAAATTTGTCAGATTTAAGTTAAGGGAAATGTTAGTTAAGGAATGAAATCTTTGGAAACCAAAACCGGATGATAAAGGATAAGTAAGGTTTAATGCCAATGCAGGATAGTTACTCTTGCGCATGTATTTAGCTGGTGACGTCTCTATAAAGGTTTAAAACACTGACCTCCAAATTGTTTGATGACATGTATTTCTTATTCCAGATAGCTGACACATGGTTTTGAGAAGAATGTCTAGATGAAAAATGAAACAGGACACAGCGATGAATGGACATGTAGGCATGGCGTCTCCAATTGAAACTGACGAGTCTACAAAAGAGGTGAAAAACAAGACTGAGAACGATGCTCAAAACGTGGAAGAACTTGGTGAAAAGAAGGATGTAAATGGTGCAATTGATGAACTTAAAGAAAACAATGAGGGCATCAGAGACGAAATTAAAAGGGAATCAAACATAGAGAGCATGAAGGAGAATGTGCAGGGTGAAATGGGTGAGCAGGGTGAAAATAAGGGTGAAATGGATAGAAAGAGTAAAAATGTGGATGAAAATAAGGAAATAGAAGTCAAAAACAAACAAGACTCACAAGAAGAGAAAAATAACCAGGATAAACAGGGTGAAAACATGAAACATGCAGAGGTTGAAACAGATAATCAAAGACAAGTTGACAAGGAAAGTGAGGGTGAAATAGAACAACAGGTTGATAATACAGAGACATTAAATGGTGAAATTAATAAGCAAGTTGAAGGTAGGAAAATACAAGGTGAAATGAACCAGCATGGTGAAAATATGGAAGACTGTCAGGGTGAAATTAATAAACAAAGTGAGAACAAAGATGGAAATCAGAGTGAAATATGTGGTGAAATATATTTACAGGGTGAAAACAACGGCACAGAGAATGAACCTATGAAACATGGTGAAAATACGGAAAACATAAAGGGTGATGAAACAAATGATTCTGTTAACAGTAAAATTGACATTGCCAATTTTTTCAAGAAATATGATGAGATAATTTTGAACAGTCCCGTACTAAGCGATACTGGAGAGGATGATGAGACAGGTCAAGGTCACGATGGTGATAAAGGTCAAGGTCAAACGAAAGGGAACATGCTCCGTAAACTTCGACAGGATAAGACATACAGAAGGAAGTTACTACATACAGTCTTCTTATGTTGGTCATTTGTTGTTTTGGTGAGTAAAGCTTGATTAATTTGACCTCTACATTTGAACTTTAACCCTTGCTACTTGCTATTTGACCTTGATGTTTGAAATAGGTTCAAGTGTTAGTCATTCAGTGTTTAGATGTATATAGTCAAGTGCTTTGAACTAGCTGTTTAACCTTTGCTCTTGCCATTTGATCTTTGGCCTTGATGTTTTGCATTGGTTACAGTCTTTTAATGCAGACCATTTACTGTTTTAGTTTTAGGTTAAATAAAATCAACCTTTTCATCTGAACTTTGAATGACTTTATTCCCATCATTTAACCTTGATGTTTCAAATTAGTTAAGTCTTATTATGTTACTCATTTGCTGTTTTGGTCAGACAACTAAATACATTTGACCTTGCCATTCAAAATTTGAAATATTGGTCTTTTCATTTGACCTTTAACATGTTTAACCTTATTAGTTTTATATGTTTTATATTAGTGTTTCTGTGTTTCTCATTTGTTGTTTTAGCACAGCTAGGTATTTGAGCATTGAAGTGTCTGTTTTATTTTGTTATCTGTTATTTGACCTGTCAGTTTGATGTTATGAATTAAGACTTGATTTTTGTTGTTTTAAATGTAAATCATGTTAAGGTTCCTTTTATTGTGAATTAACAATACTTCAATACAATGTTTTATAAACCTTTCCTTGGGTATATCTTAACTAAGTGGAAAAATCTTAAACAGTGAGGCCAACTATCATCTTTTACATCATATTTCATTTGAGTATTTATCTAGGCCTCGACTTTGGAATGTTCGTAATCATGCAATAAACAAGACTGCTTTAATTTTGCATTAAAGGGAAAATTTGTCATACAGAAGAACATGCTAATTATTAACAGGGTAGCACAGTGAAATATTGTTCCAAAGGATAGCTTTCACTAGTTATTTAGCTCAAAACAGAACAAAGCCACTCTTGTTTACATACATGTACTTGGTTCAAAATCACTAGAGATTCAATGTCATATGAAACAGGCCTGTAGCAGCAAATTTAAAAGTGGGTGAAGGGTAAGGGGGTAAAATTGAAATACACAATAATTGCAAAGCTGCCAAGTTGACCTGCGGGTTCAACCCTCATTTAGACATCAATTTCCGCTGACCCGCCAAGAAGGGGACTAACCCACAAATGACCATAGACTTTGGGAATTTGCAATGCTCATTCATTACCACTCAAATTCATCTGTAATTGTGGAGAGTGATTTACATGGGTGGACTAAGTGTCTAGTGGATTTATTTTGTGCCTGGTAGCAGGTGAAAAATCACTTTGCATTATACTCTATTCATTTTTTAAGAAATCACATGACAATGCACCATAAATTTTTTTATCCAATTTTCAATTCTTTATGGAGGGATGCACTCAAACACAATTGAATTTTGGTCGGACAGGCAATTACACAAGATAGGGTGTGCAGCTCTGTAATTGTGAAAAAAAGAAAGCATGGAACACAGTCAGTCAACATATAACCAGCTTCATGTAGGACATTAAGAATGTATTAGGACTGAACATATTAAGCAAATTAAAGCAAATGGTTTTTATCTGAGGTTAGATTGGAGATGTTTATCTAGTCAGTCACTTTAAGTTTGAATCTTCAATATTGAGTCGAGTTGTTATGGGGTTTTATCTCCCAATCAAGAATATTTCAACTATAATACTGAATTTTCCTGAATCACATATTTTAGAAACTGATCAAATTTTAGCAAAAAGTGGGAATAGTGTGCCTTCCCCTTTTTTCTATGTAGACATGTGGAACATTTTGATGTTGGAAAAAATTACGTTTAAAATAATACAACATATGTTGTTTTTTATTGACAGGGGTGGATAATTGGTCAGTTTGGTCCATCATTTCTGGATTTACAAGTGATAACACATACCCGATTGGAAGAAGGCTCGGCGTTTATGACATCACATTCCGTGGGATATCTGTTTGGCTCTTTGATAAGCGGGATTCTATTTGACAAATTTAACAAGCTTGTGTTGCTGTTTTTGACTATAGCAGGTAATGGTATTACGGTCGTTGTGATACCATGGTGCGTCCTGTATGAGATGATGATAGCTATACACACAGTTAAAGGACTCTTCAGTGGTGGTCTGGATGCATGTATGTATAAATGATATGACAAATTGATTTATTTATTTATTTATTTATTTATTTTCTTAATTATTTATTTTTGTGAAATTGGCTAATAGATTGTAAAGGATTTTTTTGTTTCTCCTTTTTTCCATTTTGTTTTTCATTTGGAGTCATTCAGAAAAATGATTTTTTGAAAAAAAAATATTTAAAAAACCTACTTAACCCTTTAAAAAGCTTTTTATCTGGTCGAGAAACAAATGTTTTTAAGTCTTCTCTAAGGCATGTAAAGTTATTCAGTTGATAAAAACAAACTGGTTTAACTTTTAAAGTAAATTAAGAGAGATTTTACAAACAAGATTAAAAAATTTGAGAAAAAAAAATTGATTAAAACTGTTGTCACATTCCATTCAAGAAAGATTAATAGGACAACAGTTTCTGTAATATGTTGCTTCATATGGCTTGCTGTTAATGTTAAGTAGATGATTACTCTTACAGATCACCAGTCTCATTTCGGATCACCCAGTCTCACTTCTTCTCTCAGCGGTCACATTTATTTTTCAAACTTTGATAAAGGCATTCCTAGTCCTACAAGTTTCACTTACATGTGATGTGAAGCAAACTGAATTATATGTGCCAGTGCATTATTATAATGATGAATCATGTCATTTTTTTCATAAAAGTTACATAAAATAATGTTTTTCTTGACATCATTAGCCAAAAGCTTTTACAAATAATCATTCCATTTCTTTTACAGTGGAAAAATGCCTATTTAGTAATGTAAACTAAAGTGTGTATCTAGCATATTATGATTAGGTACTTTTGTCCATTTCCTGATGAAAGTTTCATAAAACAATATTTAACACATGGTGGGCATAGCTAGCTAAACAGGAGGTGCTTACCCTTCTGTAGCGCCTGGCTTCACTTCCTAGGTGCAAGTTGACATTTTGAACTTCAATGACCTGTTTTTAAAGTTTTTACTTTGCTTTTGATATTGTGATTTGGATATGGGCTGGCATTTATATATTTGATTTTCATAATTTTTTTTGAAATTTCTTTTTACAGTGGGAAATGCCTATTTAGTATATGTTTGGGGAGATGAGAATGGATCATATATGCAGGCACTTCACTTTGCCTTTGCTATTGGCGGAATTATATCACCATTGGCTACAGCACCATTTCTAGTCCCACGACACCATGATGACATACTGCCTACTGTTGCTATGACAACACCATCAACACATTGGAATGCTACAGTACCATATCAAAATAACACTGTTCTATTGACACCAAGTTTAGGACTTAATAATATGACAAATTCATCTACAATTTCAAATGAAGAACCAGAATTTTTCAAAATAGAATCTCGAGTTTACATTGCCTATTTGATTTCAGCCATCTTGGCATTTTCAGCTGCCTTTCCATTTCTGTATATGCATTTAAAATCTGAAAACAAAAATGGAGTCAATTCAAAACAGGAAGAAAAGAGTGAACCAGATGATAGAAAGTTACCATTACGAATGAAAGTTTTGATTATGGGCAACATGATGTGCATGATGGGTATATACAGTGCGATAGAGGACACTTATGCAGGATTTCTTACAACCTTTGTGGTCCAGCAGTTACATTGGACCAAAACACTAGGATCGTTTGCTACATCATTTTATTGGGCGGCCTTTGGAACTGGGCGGTTTTTCGGGATATTTTTAGTAAAATTTTGTTACCCTGTTCGAATGATAAGCATTTATTGCATGTTATTAGTTCTAGCCTTTGTTGGTTTGTTATTCAGTTCTACAGCATATTTTGATGAAGGATTATGGGTATGTGTCCCGTTGGCGGGTCTAGCACTATCTATAATTTTTCCGACTGTGTTCACATGGACAGAAGAGGAATTGTTACCAGTGACAGGAAAAGTTGCCTCCCTTTTTCTGATAGCATCCTCTAGTGGCACAATGATAAATCCCATAGTTCTTGGTTTTTTAATGGATGAACTAACGCCTATGTATTTTTGTTATCTGTTGCTAGGAGAGAGTATAATTCTATTTTTTCTTTATGTATCAGCCCTGTGTTTGTCGCGGAATATTCAGAAAGGAAAAATGGTAAGTGAGGTACATTTAGACATAGAATTACCTGTAAAGTCAAACAGTGAACCCGAGTTATATAAAGGGGAAGATGAAGGATTACTAGGTAGATAAATCAAAAGTTATAGGTCACAATCAAAGGTCATAGGTCACATTCAAGAATATCCTGGCCTCTTGTTTCTCAACTACAGTAAAACATGAATATAACGAACATGTTTAAAACGAATAAATAGATAGAACCAAGTCAATTATTTGGGCCAACCGCTTCTCTATATAAGTCTATTTATAGCAATATAACGAAGTGGCTTTATAACGAAGTTAACAATAGAGTCCCTAGGGCTTCGTTATAAACGTGTTTTACTATATTCCTTCATTAAGATTTTCCTAAGCTGAAATCTGGAAAATTTTTATCTTAATAATTTTGTTAATTTTTAAGATATTCATGAATTTAAGGTGACATTTTGAAAATCACTTCAAGCTTTTAACATTTGTATTTAGTTTTGTCAAAAAAAGTTTAACCTTAGTTCCAAAAATGCTAAAATACAAAAAAATTTGCTAAATTTAGGTTAAGGAAAATCTTAGTAAAGAAATGATGGTGAAACTGGGCCCAGGTGTTATGATGTCAAATCGTGTAAAATATATTGTTAATTTGTTTGTACTGGTGACATATAAATTAAACTACAAATAAAAAGTATAAATTTATGAATTTTTGTTTTTAGAAAATTTAGTTTAATTATTTATGAATTTTTGTTTTTAGAAAATTTAGTTTAATTAATCTAAAAAGGAGCCTATGTAAAGAGGATGAGATATCTTAGAACAGCAGGCTTGGTCTACTAGTTTGCAGCCAGTTTAACAATTACTGTAAACGTAATATTCAATGTTGCATGTATTTATTTTCACGATTTAGGGAATTTAGACACATCCACATAGTTAAATTTTTGCATTTTAAAGCATGCACAATAACATAATAAGCATAATACATGTATAATTTTTGCTTAGTATTAATTTTCACGCAAAACAAATTATCGCGAAAATAAATATGTTTACATTATTCCACTTTGGTTCACTATAGCTGCAGCTTACACTGTAGTTGGGTTTACCAAACAATTGAAGAAAAAATTTAATTTTTTTAATGTTAGATATGACAATGGGGCTTGCCATGTGATACCCCATAATGTTTCTGCAGAACAAGTATTCCAAATGGGAATGGAATTGCTTGATTTCACGTTTTCCTGTAAAAATGACATTTTGCCAGGAAATTGTAATGTAAATGTTTCACACAAGCATTAAGGGGTATTGATCACAAGGTATGCTTGCAAACTCCATTGCCTTTACTAAAAGTTTAGTTCAGAAGACAAGTTTACTCAAGGTTCCATTTTGGCAAGTTCCAATGTAGTTCAGTTCGGACAGATTTTTGGTATACTGGTACTCAGAGTTCCCTTTTTGCATGCTTCACAGTGGTTCAGTTTAGAAATTTTTTTCTTCAGATTTCAGTTTATACATCTTTTAATGTAGTTCATTTTACAAAAACATTGCAGTTAATGAAAAATTCCAACATTGTATCAAGGTGAAGCCCATGAAAAAATCGGTTCATTCACGTTTATCCAACATTTGAAAAATCACTATTCACACTTATCCAACATTGGGTTTACGCACCATTGATTTAAGATATTTTTACCTGTAGTGTGATCAGTTAGTTTCCCCTACCAGAATAAAAGTTCCTTTAATTAAAAAGTATGTAATAACATGTCATATTTTTACTGAAAGTTTAAAATAGCCAACATTTTAACCAATATTGAATAAATATGTGAAATTTTAGAAATTCAAGTTTTATTTCCTACCTTCATAATTTCAATAAAGTTATATTTAAAAAATAATAATATTTATTCTTAATTGAGAATTAAAACTAACAATAAATAATAAATAAATATGTCACTTTTTAGTAATTATTTTTTCCCTACCTAACTAAATTTTGACAAATAAATATGAATTGTAATATATTTATTTTCACTGAAAGTTTTACATCTTATGAGTTTATATACAATATTATACAATATTTGGCAATGTTCGTAAAAATGGTACATTAAACTGAAATGTTTACAACAAAATAATTATTCTATAACATACAAAATGGTAGTTATAAAAACTTAATTTTATTTACAATTTTTGCCTAAACTTTAAAAGTAGGACTATGGAACATCGCTGTCTGACTGCTGAGTAAAAACCGTAAAAAATGACACCGACTGACCCATCTTTGAACAACAAGCATAGAAACAAGACAAGATGTACACCCAAAATGCAGCAGTGCTAGTCATTCAGAGGTGGGATAATACAGTAGGTGTTTGCTGAGGCAAATGTATTCATTTATTTATTCTTTCATATATTTTCCATCATGGAGTGATTAGAGGTTTGATTGATTGAGAAATTGATTATATTGCTTAATCATTTTAATTTCATGCGTATATTTAAAAAATATTACAAACTAATAATGAGTGGTTTTAAAATGATGTTACTGTTAAAAATGTGACACCTGTTAGATGCTTTAATCGTCTGGAAAAATAAAATATATACTTAATAAAGGTTATGTACTTGGAATATCTTTTTTTTTCCAAAATGGAGCATATTTGGGATTTTTCAATGAGGTTCCATTCTTGCAATGTTTTTTTTCCAAAATGAAGAATATTTTATATATTTTCCAACTGGATTTTTTTTGTTCTGAAATGGAGCATAATTTGGATATTTTTTTTTCAAATAAAAGTTATTTTGAATTTTTCTCCTATTATATTTTTGATATTTTTTTCCAAAATAAATCAGTTGGGTTATTTTTTTTTAATTTCTCAAAAACAATAAAAAGTAAATAAATAAATAAATAAATTAATTAAAAATTCAAAATAAAACTTCAGTTTTCATTTTACCATGGACCCAGTTTCACAATCATTCCATCATCAGATTTTCCAAAACTTATATTTAGCGAATTTTGGCAATCGTTGGAACTTAAAATAAACATTTTTGACAAAGCTTTATGTGATCTTCAAAATCACAAACTAAACTCCAGGGTATTGTAAAATTTACCAAAATCATTAATGTATCAATTTTGCCAGATTTAAATTAAGGAAAATCTTAATAAAAGAATTATTGTGAAACTAGAGCCAGGTATATTTAATCTTCAAAAAGGTAAAGGTATTAATTTCCATATTCACAGTACCCAAGCCAACCTATTGTTTCCATTTTCCTTTGATGTCATTTATCCAACATAAAATTTACCTTTCCCCATTTTAAAATATCAAATGTTGGATAAATGTGAAGACACCAAAAAATCAAACATTGTACCAAGGTGAAGCCCATGAAAAATTCCAACATTGTATCAAGGTGAAGCCCATGAACAATTCAAACATTGTATCAAGGTGAAGCCCATGAAAAATTCAAACATTGTATCAAGGTGAAGCCCATGAACAATTCAAACATTGTATCAAGGTGAAGCCCATGAAATAACAACTCCACACTCAATGTACTGTTATATGTATATATTTATGTATATATATATATATTGTTTATAATCTACAAAAGTAGATTTACATAAAACATATAACTAATAAATAAATAATATAGGTCATGTAAACAAGTCATGTATAATATATATGTGACAAAAATGCCATAAATTAATACTGTAAAGGGGATTATTTTCGCGGGGTAAAAATTTCGCGATTTCTGAAATCTGGCATTTCCCGTGGGTTTAATTTTCACGTAACCAATATAAGTTGGCGTGTATTCTAGATATTATGATATATGAAACTGTATGGTAGATATTTTCAGGTGGGTAAAATTTTGAGGGTAATTTCTTAAGCAGGAAATAAGCTAAAATTTCCCCCAGACGAAAATTTCCCTTTTACAGTATATACATGTATATGTGACAAAAATGACATAAATTAATATAAAAACTTTCGTCAAAATTTTAGACAAATCTTGGATACACATTGGTTTGATAAAATTTATATTTTTATTGTAACCTGAAGAAGCAAAAAAAACGACATCTCTTGTCACAGTAGGCATGGCACATTAAAGAACTCTGCTGTATAATGCCAACAGCACAGTGCAACTGTTCTTTACCCCAGCACTCGGCATTAGGAAATTAAAGCCAATGTTCTTTTGGGTGAGAACTTAAAATAAAAGAGGTCCCATGTCGCAGTAGGCATGGCAATTTAAAGAACCCTGCTGTGTAATGCCAACAGCGCAACGCATATGCAAAATTTCTGCACCTTTGCCTATAGCTGACGACCTCTAGATAAAAGTGAAATATTCTTGACTGGGATGTTAAACACCATTACTCTACTCAACTATGAAAAAGTTAATTTCATTATTTATTAGTAGATTCCAATATCAAATAAAGGTCTTATTATAATTATTATTATTATTATTGTTTACATGTATTATTATTGGTAGCTGTAAATAATTCTGCTTAATGAAAACAATATATCATGCTACATTTTTTTCTCTAAGAATAACTATTGACTAGTGAACACTAGTATGTGATTTGTTTAAAGTTACTACCGAATAAAAGTAGTTTCGCCAAGGAATAAATTACTAAAATTTCCCAATTAGACCGACAAAATTCCCAAAACAACAGTGATAAACAAGTATATCTATTTAAAAAAAGATTAATTTTTTTCCCAATTCAAAGGGCAGAAGGCAGGTTTTAAAAACCATAACAAAATCACTGCTAGTATTTGTGACATGTAAATTTGCTGTTAAGAAGCCAGGCAAAGTGGTATAAATTGTAAATCAACTAATTACCACGATGGCTATCACTGCCTAGGTTTTAATGCCACTCAGGCAGATCCTAGTATGGAAAGTTTGTCTATTTGCTTGCCAATGGTAGAAAGTTTTACCCAGGAAATGTGGTTTCCTCCACCATCTCAGAATTGAAGTCTTCGCTACAAGATAAAGACTCTTGACACCATTACTCCATTCTCCTCAACTGGCCTTTGTTCAATTTAGCAGAAAAAAAATTCACCGAATAAAAAAACATATACTTATGAGTTCTAATGAAATGCATGGATGAAAATAGTGCTCACAACAAAGTTATGTGACTGCTGTAAAAGTCATGTGACTGCTATAAAAGTCATGTGACTGCTGTAAAAGTCATGGGATAGTAGAATTGAAGTGAAATGAGGTTTGTAAATTTCATTATGTGATCAAAATTAGCATTTCTCAGAAATATCACTGTGTTTAAAATAAAGTGTCAAATGAAAGAACAATTGGCCATTTGACATACTGTAAATCTGGATATTTAAGAATTCATTTTATTTTCGCCTAAATTTGGGAGTTTAACAAAATGAGAAAAATAAAGCAATTGTGAATATTTAAAGTTATTGTGATTTACTCATATTTGCACTCACTGACACTCAACGACAACATTAATACCGGTATAATATAATGTAAAATAATGTGTATATAACGAAATGTTGCTACTCAATAAAATTAACTTACTGGTACACAATTAAACATCTCCAGATTTACAGTAACTATGGTAACAATATGAAACAATGATAATTGAAGTTCATCAAACTTAACAACTGTAAAACTATCAATAGCTAAATTTCAAAAATTTGTGAAACCGTCCTTTTTTTGTTTGTTTGTTTTTTACAAATTTGCTCAAGTTGCTATTTTTTGAAAAGAATTTCTTGGAAATTAGTAGCCAAAAGCAATTTTGTAGACACTTAAAAAATTTGTGAAAATATAGCCCTTTCATAAATGTGCTACAATAAGTTCCTTTTTGAAGGAATTTCTCAAACATTAGTAACGGCATTTTGGCTACCAGGATTAGAAAAACAGGACTTTGGGTTATCGGGAAGTTTTGGAATTCTGAACAACAAAAACAAAAACATTTATGACAAAATAAGAAAGTAGAGGTAACTACAGTATTTGAGATTATGACATACATTTCAAACATATTATTTTACTTCTTTGACAAGAAGAAACAAATTTATATCACAGAAATACAATACTTTATTATTACATATATGGTACACACTTTGTTTATTCATTAGTGTCATGACAAAAATCAATGGGCTTCATCATTGCATCATTTGATAATGGTTAATGCTTGTGCAGACCTATTGTTTCTACTTTTGTTTATTTCTATTAAAAAACTTACAACATATATTCCAAGTATAGTGTTGTTTGTTAACGGAAAACATTAAATTTTCCTCACTCATAAAGGTAAACAACATTGATCTGTCCGTTTTACCTTTCATTAGGAATATTCATTTAGAAGGGTGCACTCAATTCATAGGTAGCATTAGGTTTTGCAGTTAATACATATACACATTGTCCATAATTACCGTTCATATTCTATAGACAAAATATACACACATCATCCCTATTACTTAAATTCACTTGTCCACAATGAATATGTAAATCAAAGATCAAGGGGACAGGTCAATGTTGTTTGCCTGTATCCAAATGAGAATAATATAGTTCTGCATAAAAATTAAACAATATCAAATGGTGCATGGATGTACTCCATTTCTGCACCATATAAGGTTATAAATTAATAACTTATACAGCTATATGTTTACAATAATGCACAGTCAAACCTGTCTATAAAGGCCACCCAAGGGAAACAGTAAAAGTGGCCTTTATGGGCAATTGTCCTTTATATACAGGTGCAAATAATATGAATAAAGAACAATTGGGATACAATTCCTCTGGCCTTTATAAGCAGGTGGTCCTTATATAGAGGTGGCCTTTAAGACAGGTTGGACTTAATGACTAGACATTTTGACTGTTAATGTTTTTTACAATATGAAATAAAACAAACAAATTTACAACAATAATTACTCTTTGATTATTCACTTATTGGCTAAACTATTACTAAATAAATTTTTGAAAAATTAAAATGATGTGTATATCAAGAATGATTTTTAACTTAAGGAGTTGTTATATTGAAACTTGATGGTGACTTAAAATATAAAGTTTAAAATTGGACACCAGGGGTTATATCAAAGTTGTTATTTTGCTTGGTTTAATTCTTGTGGTATAACTGCAGCAGACCCGTTTTAACCAGTTACTCTCACTGTCTGCTTAAGACAGTTCAGGTCTTTCTTGTCCCTTTGATTTAGATAAGGGATGGGGAGTGACATTAAAATTGTGAAATTATGTGGCATTTTGCCTCATTTTTTAAAAATTATTCATTGCAAAACAGTGACATATATACAGTCATGTAAAACCATTTTTAAACTGTTACAAGTGTTTAAGTTTTGTCAGGTTTTTCTTTTAGTTGAGTCAGGTTTGCACAATACTGGAACCTTTCATTGTACATTGTAAGTTCAAGCTAAAACAGAAATTGTTGAAATGAGGATCTAAAATGGGGACGAGAATGGCCCAGAAATTTTGTCAATGAGAGCTTGGTGTTTATTGTTCTTTCTGAAAAATGCTCTGTAACTTTAATCCAGCATTTCTTGCTTCACAATAAATGCATGTACAAATGTAAAATTTATGATCAAGTACTTCTACTTCTACCAACCTGTATGTGCCATAAATCACTGATAATACTGCCATTTCCCAATTTTAAAAATTTTCCAAAAAAGTGCTGTACAGTTTTTAAAGTGAAAGTAAAAATAATTTGATTAATTTAATCAAGTAAGCGAGTCTTGAAGACTTCAGAAATTCTTGGAAGTTACCCGTAACAAGATTATGAGAGAAGGTAGCGAGGAAAATTCAGTCTGATGCACATAGTAATCTAAATGTATATTTTATAAAAATCTAATAAATAAATTTATTTAATAAAGTACATTGCACCTTATTTGACCTCTTGTAAACATCTTAATATTTCAACAAGAGCTGTGTTAGATCTATATGCAATAATTCCACCTTTATTGCACCATTTTTCTGCACCGGAACAAACTGCAGAAGAGTCTGATTGGTCATATCGTACTTGCAATTTCAAGCACTTCTCTGTCAAATCATTTTCATGATCCAGAAGTTCATTCAATCTATTATAATAGATGAGTCCACCACCGGAAGCTAATAAAATGGCATGTGGTCCACAAGCATCCCATTTATAGGTACTACTTTTGGACAAAACATATCCTTCCGCCTTTCCATCAAAAACACATAAAAATTTGTAGCCTGCACCGGCAGAGTGATGAATTGTGAACTGTTTACTCAATCCGTCCTGGACTTCTTGAGACTCACTGGAACTTGTGACAAGACAGGGTGACGTATTGTTGCTGATGTTGTCTGATGCTGGTTCTGTTTTTACTGATGCGACTTTTTTACCATCTATACAAACTCCCCATGACAGGTTTCCATGCCAACTAAAATGTAAAGATAAATCAATCATGATCAAAGTTAAAGTCTAGACTTTTTTCACATTAGATATGATTTCAGAGAAACTTCACTGCAATTATCATAAGCTTGTTTATCAGACTTCAATTTTTATACTTTTTACTGGCAATGTATTGATATAAGTGATAATTAAAAACTTTGAAATTTGAAAATGACTGTTAGTTGACAAACTTTCCCACACTGGGATATGATTCATGTGGGATTTGAACCTAGGCAATGAGAGGCCCTGTGATCCATAATCTGATCCTTAAGACCACTCTGCTATCAAAGCTGCCCAATCAACTGATGGTGGCTCGATATGACTTAAGTAATCTTAATAGGAACATATATATTATTACCTCTGACTATCTGCATCATAAGTGGCAAATGGTTGATTGGCTACACCTATTAGTGGTAACCCAGTGGTTTTACTGTACACACCGATCAAAACTGTTACACATTGTAGTCCTTCCGATACAATTCCCTGACTGTTAAACTCCCCTACATTGCCATCTATATACTGAGCTGTGGAATCTACAATAGAAAAGTTCAAAACTATTACATGTACATGTATAAAGATTGATTTACATTACATAAAACTGTTCTCAATTCTCTACTATTCTATTATGGACCTCTCCCGAGGTAACTGTTCTCCTATAGTGTTGTCTGGAGAGGTATAGTGACCGAGCCGATAGACAAGCTCACTATACCCCTCCAGACAACACTATAGGAGAACTGTTCCCGAGGGAGAGGTCCATAATAGATTTAGTACATCACATGTCATAGCTGGAGCAAGAATTAGTTTTCATTCTCTTTGGTTCAAAGATTTGTATAAAAATCACACAAAATATTTTGATTTGGTCGATTTTCATAGATCCAAACTCACGGTCCATTTTCCTGGCTCTCAGAAATTTATTTAAAAATGTAAAGAATACTTTGTGTCCTACTTTGTTGTTGTTGTGTTTTTTTTTTTTTTTTGCTTGAAAAAAGTTATTTAAACTATCTGAATTTACATAAATTTCGTAAATCGCGCGTTGGATGCCATTTTTTATCCCACGACAACAATAAACAGCGCCACCTCGACAAAAGGAAGTAACTTCGTTTTGTTTGCGGGGGGTCACGTGAGGGACTATACTTTGATGCCGCTGCTATGCGTTGTCAAGGACAGATGATTTCTACACAAAATAGAATTCATGTAGTTATCCAATGATTATTCAACAAATTAACATGTGATGTACTAAATCATTTTTATGTTACTTTACTTTACTATATTAGACACTTTCATAAGCCTTCGCCTTGTATGGGAACATCATCATTTTTATGTTACTTTACTATATTAGATACTTTAATAAGCCCTCGCCTTGTATGGTAGAATTTTAATCTTTGCATTGCAGTGTAAGTGACAGCCAGATTACACTAGGCTAACTAGATGTAACCATGACCGACAGTGTGTATTATGTTGCTTTGTACTAGTGAGGACACAGGGTAGTTTTAGGTGCTAGCTTACGAAGAGATCAGTTGCAGAGGTAACAGACTCACTGGTCCATTATCCTGACACCGAGTAGGACAGCAGCAATGTAAAATGAAGTTACTTCTTAAGGCCACACCATATCATTGGGATTTGAACACACAATCCTTATATGAAGTCAAACATTCTACCAACTGAGCTACTTGATTACATTTCATTTTGAGGGAGATTTATGTTCACATAAAATAGCAAATGAATTCAATCATAAATTTAAATGTCACACAAATATTTTCATAACAAAAATGTCAAAAAATAAAATGTCTTATGCTACAGTATATACTGGTTATCTCAAATTTTCTCAAGCCTTATGTACAGCCCAACCAGGGTTCAAATCCATAACCTCCCACTACCGAGGAGGTTGTTCTTCACTAAGTCACAGAGGGTCTAACTGTTATGGCTCAGCCAGCTAATCTTACCTATAGGATCAATCCACACTCCAACACTGTCCACACCTATGTCTAAACCATCAAGTTCCTTAATATTAGAATCTACATCCACATTAACTTTTTTATGGACAACATCCGCTAACAAACAAGCTGCTTCTGTATTGTTGTCAAGGACAACCGCTGAAATACACAATATTTACACAACAAAAATTATTAATCAAGCTTCTCTGTAAAACATCAAGTACAGTCAAACCTGCCTATAAAGACCACCTAAGGAACCAGTGAAATTGTCCTTTATGGGCAGGTGGTCCTTATATACAGGTTCAAATAACAGGGAATATAGAGCAATTACAGGGGTTCAAAATTCCTCAAGTCTAAGGTGCGGGACCTATAGATTTTACATTCAATTTGGGACCCTTGATATTTAAACTGTAAAAGTCAATTGGATCTGCTGTTTTTTACCAGGATAATGCTGCTTTTTCTATGTGATAACATATTTGCATATGGACCTTTTAATGTTGATATTGGACTTTCAAAACTTTGTGTGGAACTTGCCAAAAATAAAGGCAAAAGGTTCTGAACCTTCCATTAAAAAATAATTTTGCATCCCTGCAATAAGGATAAAATTTTACTGGCCTTTAAAAGCAGGTGACCCTTATTATAGAGGTAGTACATGTATTTAAGGTTGCGGTTTGATTGTATCTGTCTCAGAAAAGCTAATGATGATATATAAAGGGGTTCATGATAAGAAAATTCTTTTAAAAATGGTGACAACTACAGTAACTCAGTTGTTATTTGTGGCTGGGTCTGATCACAACAAGATACTAGTAGGTAGATCTTGGTCTTTTGCCAAGCATTTGGCATAAAGAAATGAAGGTCAAAATGATCTTTTTGAAGAGACTGACAAAAAAATCTACTTGGCATTGGACCTTTTGTGAATAAAAGTCCACCCGTCACTGGGCTAACTCATTCAGGAGGAGTGGGTAAGTGGTTTATCCAGGGCTTGGTATTGCAAGATGCTGGCTTATATGACACTTGTGAGAGCCAAGTGTTTATAGAAGTCTACTTGTCACTGGGCTGATTCAACTCCTTCAGGACTAGTGACTGAGTGCTTTTTCTGAGGCTTGGCTATTACAACATGCTGACTTACAAAATATTTGTGAGGACCAAGTGTTTATAGAAGTCCACTCATCACTGGGCTGATTAAACTCAGTAAGGACAGTGGCAGAGTGCTTCATTTGAGGCCTGGTATTGCAACATACTGACTTACATAACATTTGTGAGAGCCAAGTGTTTATAGAAGTCAACTTGTCACTGGGCTGATTCAACACCTTCTGGACAAGTGACTGAGTGCTTTATCTAAGTCCTGGTCCCAGTTTGACAATCATTTCTTAGCTTGATTTTCCTTAAAATAAATCTTAAAAAAATTTCAAATCTATATAACTTTATTAATTTTATGATATTCAGGAATTTAAGGTGTCAATTTGAAGATCGCTTCCAGCTTAAAACAGTTGTGTTTAGTTTTGTCTAAAAAAGTTATTAGTGGTTCCAAAATAAGATTATCAAAATTTGGGAAATCTTAGTTAAGAATGATTGTGAAACTGGGGCCTGGTATTACAATAAGCTGACTTACATAACATTTGTGAGGTTGCTTCTTTAGATGATAATATTTGTACAACTATAGATTCTCCTAAAGCATTCGTAAACTTGTTACTTTCTTCACCATAAATACTGTCACTTATACCTGGAAACTAAAGGATTAAATAAAAACAATTAATTTTTATTTTTTACTAAGACATCATACAATAGATTTTCATCTGTTGCCAATACTAGAGCAGTAAAAAGCTCATTACCAAAATAGTCTTTCGGATGAGACTCAAAATCGAGGTCCCATGTCTCAGTGCACGCTAAAGTAAAGACACCTCTGTAGCATCAGAAAAACAGGCCACCTGTGGCCACTACAAAGGATGCTTACAATGAAACAGACAAGATAAGATAAGATAATAAGGTTTAGAATTGGGAGTCACCAGAGAAAGAGAAAATGTGGAAAACAAAAGCAGAGTCAGCAGAGAACAGTGACAGTAGAATGGGTAAACCACCGTACCACTTGATCAATACCTCTTAACAAAATGTTATGGAAAACTTTATCATCGCAAATTTCCGGAGTAACATTGTTTTACATGAAAATATTGTCTTATGTGAGTTCATATCAATTAGAAAAAAAAGAGTTCAATTGGAATTTTTTTCCATATTATTGGAGTTTCCATTGAAAATTTGCACACAATTTCCCATTATGACTATGTTCAAGTAAGTCAAAAATACTAAATATTTTTCAAGATTACTGGGCTTTCTACGAAAAATTTGCATATTCACTATAACATAATACTGACATTGTGACACTGACAGTGTATAATACCTGTCTTCAGTATTCATTGTAGAAGGGGTTATGGGGCCATTCAGATCCCTTACTTTGCCAAATGACCATATGGTTGATGCCTTAGCGGACCATATTAACATTAACATTAACAGTACACACGACTGATGTTGTGGTGTTTTAGAGGAAAGTTTTTAAAAATGGTCCTGTCTGAAAGCTTCTACATCAAACACTGTGTCTTACCTGTTCACTTAAGTCATGACGGACCATTTCCTGGACCAACACATCTGCCAGAGTTTTGAAATCTTGTACAAATCTTTGGTTTTTCTGATTCCCTTTCTTTTCTTGTACCAAGAGTTCTAATAATGTCGACTCTGAGCGGATAATTCTGGCGATGTTAGCTCCTTTCTCCGATACATTTATCAGTGCTTGTACTATGTCGGTTACTTTCATTGTAGCTTAAATTGTAAAATAAAGAAAGATTTGAAAATATTTTAATGTAGACCTGGGATTTTCAAAATATACATTCAGTGAGTGGAATGGAATGCATTAATACTTTCATGCCCCTTTTACCTTTTTTGAGATAGACAGTTCTAGGCTGGTGAATAAACACACACATTACACACATACATTCAATGAGGCATTCATTCTGGGATTAGTATTTATTATACATACAATACATATGTTGATAGCCCTCCATCCAGTCCATAATCTTTCACTTATATTGAGAGAATCAGTTCTGGTATAGTTTCTGGGTTTGATGGCTTACAATCCAGTCTCAATTCTTTCCCTTATATTGAGGGATTAGTTCTGGGATAGCATCTGGATTCAGTGGTCAGCAGCCTACAATGCAGCCCAAATTCTTTCACTTATATTGAAGAAGTCATTTCTTGGATAGTGTCTGTCTTTGGTGACCAGCTTAGTTATAAACAGTGCCAAGGTTCTAATCACACTTGGGCAGATCCTAATGACAAAAAGATTGTCAGTTCAGTTGACAAAGGTTGGTGGATTTCTCCTGGCATTTCAGTGTCTTTCATTCTCCAATGAATGGTGGGGGGTGGGGGGAATCCTAAATCCTGAATTTGACTGTTATATACATTTTCCATAAACTTAAGACTAAACTAGAAAATTCACTATACATGTACAGTCAAACCTGTCTATAAAGGCCACCCACGAGAACCAGTAAAAGTGGCCTTTATGGGCAGGTTGCCTTTACTGTCAAACCTGTCTATTAAGGCCACCCAAGGGGACCAGAAAAACTGGCCTCTATGGGCAGGTGGCCTTTATATACAAGTTCAAATAATTTGAATAAAGAAGAATTGAGATACAATTCTACTGGCCTTTATAAGCAGGTAGCACTTATATGGAGGTGGCTTTTAAGGCAGGTTGAACTGTATATACAAATAATATGAATAAAGAACAATTAAAATAAATTCTACTGGCTTTTATAAGCAGGTAGCACTTATATGGAGGTGGCCTTCAAGGCAGGGTTGACTGTACAACTAAACCATGTAAACTACAACTAAACTTATACAGCATTTCCAGATAACAAAGGCAATGAGATCCATACAATTTTCCATATGGTTTACATTGGTTTTTCATAAATATTTTCCATAGAAGGAATATTACATACCCATATATTAAAATTGAATATTAAAATATCAAAACTTACATTTAATTAACAACACGATTTCTGGATAACAAAGACAATTAAAAATTTACTTCATGTCACAATAACATTTCCACATCAATGAATCAATCACATCAATAAGGATTCTATTAAATAAATACCCATAAGGAAGTATGAATTTATCTTGACTTCCTGTATATCTGTATGTATAACCATTAATATAAATAAACCACACAACTACCCACTATGTAACAGGGAGGTCAGTGCTTGATCCCAGGCAGAATCAGGTTAAATTATATCCCTTGCAAACTAGTTTGAGGGGGGTATAGAGGATTCACTGTGTCTGTCTGTGTAAAATCATGTCCGGACCATATCTCATAGCTGCTTTGGAGGACTGCCATAAAACTTCATATGAATAATCTTCATGGTCCAAAGACCTTAAACCAAGATCATATTGGAAAGGTTAAGGTCGTGAGAAAACATTAATGTTGGGGGAGGGGGTATTTGGCTCTCAGGAGACAGTTCTAGTTTATCTAGGAAATAGAGAAAAATAATGGCAGTCATTGATTCATTGAATGGGTTTTTACGTCCAAATCAAGAATATTTCATTTATATTCAGACATCACCATCTATAGGTGAAGTGTCAGAAATTTTGACCTTTCCAGTGTGCTCAGGACAATGTGCAGGGGGGTTCTTTAATGTGACACACCTGCAGTGACATGGGACAACAGTTTTTAAGGTCTCTTCTGAAGGACCCTGTGACTTTAATTTTTAAATGCTAAGTGCTTGGTGAAAGAACAGTTACAACCATTGGAAAATATCTAATGGTTATAATAAAAGGTAGAAATTGAAAAATTATATTTTTTGTACTTAATTTTATTCAAATTGGGAAATTTCCAAGATTTCAACACTTCTAAGGCCTGGCCGGAGTTCAAACCCACAACCTCCCACAGTCATTGACAAGAGATTCATATAGAAAGGGGGGGGGAGACGGTTCTAGTTTATCTAGGAAATAAAAATCAAAGTACTGAAGGTACTGAAGCATCAGCTAAACTGAGCAATTTGATAAAAAAAAATATGTGCACTTGAAACTGAGATTTGTCTAATGAATCAGTAACAAATGAAAATCATGCAAATAATAGATACTGTGATCGGGAAGCTTCTAACAACAAGTCTGCTTTTTATGCAAGTTGTTAGGTTCTAACATATAAATATGTTACAATGGTCAAAATGGACATGCCACGCAATGTTTATCAATTGAGTAAACTAAGTAATTCACATAAATATAAATTTTCAATTTTTCAAAAACCAAGAGAGGCTACTAAAGACCCGACCCCAAATCTGAGTGAAATATCTCAAGCGTAACGGAAAAAGTCCAGAGAAACCATCATTTTGATAAAATTCACAGTGAAAGGGGCATAACTCTACTAAAACGCAGTTGACTGGAAGAAAACCCAAACTGGATCTGTAATCACCACCATCATCATCATTATCACTCCTCATATCACATTTTGATCATCAACATGAAGATATCATCATCATCATCTTTGTCATTAGCAGCAGCAGTAGAACCCATGCCATGACAATCACCACCACCATTATATTAATCATTTTCAGAAATCCTCATGTTACATCATTAAAATGGTCACATCATCATCATAGCTCTTCGTGTCACATAATCATCATCATTATCAGCAGCAGCAGTACTGAATGTCATCATTATCAGCATGAAGACATTGGCTTTGTCATCATCATCATCATCATGAATTATTATCATCATAGACAGCAGCAGAACTGAATGTCATCACCATCATCACCACCATCTTCTTCATCATCATCATCTTCATCATCATCATCATACTATCGGCAGTGCTCAGCAGTACTGAATCTCATCATTGCCACCATCATCATCATCGGTAGCAACAGAACTCATGTCACCATCATAATCATCATCATAGTTTGTCAAGTCACATCGTCATCATCACCATCATCATTTATAGCAGCAGAGCTTATTTTCATCACCACCATCACTATCATCTTCTTCATCACGATAATCATTATCATCATCGGCATCAACAGAACTCATGTCATCACCATCATCAACATCATTATCATATCTCCTCGTGTCACATCATCATCATATCTCCTCATGTCACATCATCATCATCATCATCATCATTATATCTCCTCATGTCATATCATCATCATCATGGTGACATTATCATCATCATCGGCAGCAGCAGAACTGAATGTCATCATCATCATTATTATTGTCATCATCTTCACCAGACCATCATGCCACATCATCATCGACATAGTGTCATCATCACAAAAAAAACTTTCACCATGACCAGCTATTTCCCTTGACTTGCAATTGACAGATTAACTATTGATGATGTCATTAATTTTATTCATTGAATTCACAATTAATTTGAAAAAAAATAAAAATAAAAATAAAACCTTTGTTTTAGAAATAATTTAAATGTATTTAAAATTATTGTTGAATATATATAAATTGTCCAAGTGAGCTTCAAAAGC
Organism: Anadara kagoshimensis; assembly: GCA_021292105.1. NCBI lineage: Eukaryota > Metazoa > Mollusca > Bivalvia > Arcoida > Arcidae > Anadara > Anadara kagoshimensis. The sequence continues at coordinate 26,464,083 of CM037872.1, read as the reverse complement.
CTGAATTGGTATAAACCATCCTGACACAATAAGCTAATAATCTGTACCTCCCAATTACAGAATGTGTCCAGGCAACTGTCTCTTTCAAAAAAAGTTTGTTGACAAGAATTGTGTACAAAAGGGGGAAATTTCTGAATACGATTAATTGAAAATTAATTGATAATTATTTAAACAACTAAAATGTTACAATAAGATTACTTTGAATTTAAGAGAAACTGTAAGAGGAGTTGAGTTCACAAAGTAGGTACCCCCATTCTAATACTTGCTAAAAAGTGACCAAGTTTCAAAGTCTGGAAAAATGGAGAAAAAATCTTGAAATGTTTCCATAAATTCAGGTGCACATCTTCAATATACATGTATATATATAAACATGCTGTGAAGTTTCAAGGCTTTTGGTTGAAAACTGTAAGAGGAGTTGAGTTCACAAAGTAGGTACCCCCATTCAAATACTTGCTAAAAAGTGACTAAGTTTTAAAGTCTGGAAAAATGGGGAACAAAATCTTGAAATATTTTTATTAAGTCGGGTCACATTCTCAATATATATATTAACATTCTGTGAAGTTTCAAGGTTTTTGGTTGAAATCTGTAAGAGGAGTTGAGTTCACAAAGTAGATACCCCCATTCTTATACTTGCTAAAAAGTGACTAAGTTTCAAAGTCTTGAAAAATGGGGGAAAAAATCTTGAAATATTTCCATAAAGTCAGGTGTACATCCTCAATATATACAGAAACATTCTGTGAAGTTTCAAGGTTTTTGGTTGAAAACTGTAAGAAAAGTTGAGTTCACAAGATTGGTACCCTATTTTTCCCGCCCTTAGTTTCTGTTCTACTTCACCAACGGTGCTCTAGAAATCGGAAGAACTTAAGAAAGCACAATAACAGTTTTGTTTATGTTTTCCGGCATGTCCAGTGGCCACATTTTATGTGAAATAAAGTAATATTATGGCTTCATGAAAAGAAATTAAAGGTAGTAAAAACCATGGATTAAACTACTGACATCAACTTTAAATCGGATATCCACTGTAAAAACGATCTAATAAGGACTTGTAACAAGGTAAATAAATTTTATCTAAAAATTTTAACACATCGTTTTTTCACTTCAATTTTAGATTTTGACTTCAAGTTGTTCTTTCTTGTCGATTTATTTTGTTGATTCAAAATAAACAACTAGAAAAGGTATTTAAATGAACATTGATGATGAAATTGTCTGTCTTCGGAGACATATGGTGAGAAGTGGAGTGTGTGCGGAAGATCGGAAGTATGTGGCAGAGATTCGAGAATAAAGCATGTCGTTTTTATATTAAACTGATAACTGAAAAGGACAGGGTGTCATGATCATTTTAAAAGGGGCAAGGGTGTACTGGACTAAAAAGGTCGGTCACTACGCTATGTGAATACATTTGAGCAGGGGCATCGGGTGTCAAATGCAGGCATGTCCCCAAACACATGGCTAATTTGCATACGAACTACGGTATCGATATCCTACATAACTTCACGAGTCACAAACGATTTATCAACATAGCCAATAACTTGTAAATAAACTTCTTCTTTCAGTTTCGTATCACATTTTTGGGAATAATCTTTGATTTCTACTTTTTGTTTTCTTAATTCCGCTACCGGCAAACTGACAATACCCAATGACAGCGGGAAAATCCTCGTGACGTTATGATGAATATTAATGAACCAGGTCGGGATATCCCAAACACGAAATATTATTGACAATAAATTTTTAAAAAAATATATAATTTACCATCAAATGTGATCCATGTTTAAAGTTATTTTAAACTTAAAAACTGTTTAATGAGCATACTTTATGTTTATTTATCGATGTCACTTTGCGTAAATTAAAATAATCCAATATGGCGGCGACTATGTACAGCACTGTAGGTCAAAAAGAAGAACGTCGGCGCGAACTGACAAGATCGACATTTTTGTTGGGTTTTCCGAGGGGCGTATACTTAATGGATTTTTATGGTTTTTATCTTAAAATTATCATACAAAAGTGAAGAATTAAAATATATATCCAGCAAAAACAATTACGGACTAATACGCGTATGAATACATTTGAGATCATGATGAAAACATTGCTTTTGTAACTTTCCGGGAGACCCAATCACTCAGATTAGAGTTTATACATACCTGGGATACCGTATATGGAAATTCCCGTAATTTCAGTCGAAACGAAGGATTTGATTGGCTGTCAAGGTGAAATGAGAGCGGCGCTAAATACGAAAAAATCCAACGATCGCTATAAAGCATTCAGCATGGCTGATGCTTTAAAAAAATAATAATGTCGGCCATTATTACATTAAATGGGTTTTTACGTCCCAATCAAGAATATTTCACTTATATTCAGACGTCATCAACTATAGGTGAAGTGACAGAAATTGTTACCTTTCCAGTGTGCTCAGGGGGGTTCTTTAATGTGCCACACCTGCAGTGACATGGGACAACAGTTTTTAAGGTATCTTCTGAAGAACCCTGTGACTTTAATTTTTAAATGCTAAGTGCTTGGTGAAAGAACAGTCACAACCGATTTCCAAGATTTCAACACTTCTCAGGCCTGGCCGGAGTTCAAACCCACAACCTCCCACAGTCATTGACAAGAGATTCATATAGAAAGGGGGGGGGGAGACAGTTCTAGTTTATCTAGGAAATAAAAAGAAAAATAATGTCGGCCATTATTACACTGAATGGGTTTTTACGTCCCAATCAAGAATATTTCACTTATATTCAGATGTCATCAACTATAGGTGAAGTGACAGAAAGTGTTACCTTTCCAGTGTGCTCCAGATTATGTGCAGGAAAGGTTCTTTAATGTGCCACACCTGCCGTGACATGGGCCATCGGTTTTTAAGGTCTCTGAAAAACCCAGTGACTTTAATTTTTAAATGCAAAGTGCTTGGTGAAAGAACAGTCACAACCGATTTCCAAGACTTCAATTGACAATCATTGACAAGAGATTCAGATAAACAGAGATGCTTTTGCTTGTTTTGACAGGAACAAAAATTTGCTTATGTATTAATATGCTCACTGACAATACATCCATCAATAGCATGGCTTATATATGGCCACTGACTTTAATATGCTCACTAACAATGCATCCATCATAGACCTTCCTTGATTATACTAGTATGATCATCAGACTTTAAAAGCTCATGTATAATACACCCCTCATAGATCTGGCTCAAATACAACCACAGACATTAATATGTCCGCTTACAATATATCCATCTTAAACATGGCTTAAATATGGCCACTGACTTTAATGTGTCCGCTGACAATGCATCAATCACAGACATGGCTTAAATATAATCACAGAGTATAAGACATCGAAACAGTGAATGATTGAACAAAGAACTTATCAAAGATGCTCATTTACACACAAAAAATATACTGTAAACATATTTAATTTTGTGTGTATTTATTTTCGAAGTATATAATGAAACCTAGACATTTCTGCATAGTTAAATTTTGTGTTTTTTTTAAAATATGCACTATAACACAATAAGCATAATTTAATTTTCGCTTGGCATTAATTTCCGTGTAAAACAAAGGACTGCAAAATAAGCGAAAATTAGTACATCACGAAAATACATACGTTTACAGTATGTAGCAATGACACAATGCTTCAGATTTTTTTCAAAAGAAATAATCATAATATAACATTACAGAAATGAAATAATTTTTACAAAAGAAATATTTTTTCTTTTGCTATGGAAAAATGAAAGAGTTGGACATTTTTCACACTGCATAACTACACATGCAAAATTTACAATTTTTTTTTTTCAACGACAGAAAAGAAAAAATAATATCATTTCTTATTATTCAATTTATAATTGATTTGAATTTAATGCTTTTGCTTTTACAACTTTAATGTTTTAAAAATTAACATCACTATGACCCCTAAAGGTCAAGGGTAAAAAGGAAACCTTGGTGATTTAAAAATGCAACACATTTTTACATTGAAATTGATTTTGTAAAATTCCCACATGTTGACATTTCATTTTACATACATAAAAAAAGTTCAGCAGAGCGTCTAAATATAATGTGAAATTTAATCAATAATAATAGCTGTAGGTATCAAAGCTGTCTGAAAAATATTGAATAACAAACATCAATAATTCATTCTGCAAATGGTAACTCCCATAATATAAACCCGTCAATGATATATCCAAAGAATATTCACCTGCAGAAATCAGTGTCCCACCCCTTCTAATAATCATGTGGGACCTCACCAGAAAATGCACAGGAGTATCCATGATATGTGCGTGTGTATGTTTAAATTACAATGTAGCTTTTGAAGAGTTGTATACGATATACCACTACCTCTACATATACCCACCCACCCACCTTGAAATTCTCTCTCTCACAAATAAATAAATAAATAAATAAATAAATAAATAAATAAATAAATAAATAAATAAATAAATAAATAAATAAATAAATAAAAATAAAAATAAAAATCCTATTTCAGTATATACATGTACATTGTAGGTCAGTAACAAATTGCCATTCTGTCTTTGTTTCAGGATTTAACATCCACCAATGTCATGTCACAATAAACATCCCAACAAAAACATGTCTGATTGTGTTTTAGTTATGACACAACATTAAAACAGTGAAAAATATCCCCATTCCTCTTTCTTTCAGCTGAGTACCTTACAATAATAACTTATCACACAAAGGCATAAGTAACATTTGAACAGTGTCATATGACACCCATTCCCACCACAACACAAACAGGGAATCCAACCCCTAACCTACACACAAAAACACAGATCATCTTAAGACTTACCTGGTAATTTATCTGTATATCAGTGACACTCGTCTATCCGTGCTTGCCTTACGATGTAACATTTGAACAGCGTCATATAACTCCAACCAACTTCCATCACAACACAAACAGGCTATTCAACTCCTAACCTACACAAAAAAACACACATCATCTTGACTTACCTGGTAATCTTTAAAGTATATCAGTGACACTTGTCTATCCGTGCTTGCCTTACAATGTAACATTTGAACAATGTCATATTACCCATACAAACTCTTAACCCAACAAAAACATGCATCACCTTACCGCAGAATTCGCTTATATGTATTCCAGTTTTTGAGTTTGAATGGTTCCACATGACCCCCCCCCCAATCCTAACCCCACAAAAACACATCATCTTAAGACTTACCTGGTAATTTATCTGTATATCAGTGACACTCGTCTATCCGTGTTTGCCTTACGATGTAACATTTGAACAGTGTCATCTCAACCTGGAAAATAAAAATCAATATCAATCCATCATAAATTTTGATACAAATACGGTCGCTGACATTACGCTAAGTATGATCATCAACGTAATGAAAATCTGATAAAAGCTTATATATGTTATAAATCATGATACAGAAGGTAATTCCAATATACAATACATGGTAATAATGTTCCACATTCATTCCGCATCAACAGGTAGAACTGAAATCGAATCTTCAGTAAAGTAAAACCTTGTTTTAATGCTTATCAATGTCACCTTGCTCATTGTCAAGCTATTTTTAAAGTCAAAATGTAATTCAATGTAAAATAATGCTCACATTAATTCTGCATCAACAAGTAGATTCCATTCTGCAATACACTAAAACCTTGTTATAGCTGTGCTTATCAATAACTTTGCTATATTAGAAATGCTATTTTTAAATCCCAAAATCTATTTCATTTCATTTCTCTTCTCGAACCCCCCTTGATTTGTTGCTACCCCCTTTAAAACCAAAATTTTGAATAAATCACATATCAAATCTGTAATTCAGTAAAACTTTCTTATAGTGGTCATAAAAAACTTTGACATCCTACTTAAAGAGTACCTGTAACGATTTTTGATTTTTACATATGTTATTCCCCATACTGAAATATGACTTAATGCGAAAATTTTATAAAAATCCATGCCGAAATAAGGGAGATATCGGCGAGTTTGTAATACACCTCACGTTAGTCCAAATCAAAAAGCTCGGTTTTGGGGACCCCGTGCAGTGACGTCATTTAAGTAAGCAGACCCCACAGAATACTATTTATCTACATTACTTATATAATGGACTAGCTAAAAAATTGTTTTATATTTCACGATAAATTCATTTGATGAAGTGGAATTTACATCCGAATGACACTTACCAATAATTAAGCAAATTGTTTTTTGTCCACCTTGATAAAAAGTTTGTTTATTAGACATTCCTTAGATTGAGACCGTACATCAACAGGATGTGTTCTTACAATTAACAAAATTGATTGACAGGTGTTCGGATAGAGTAATTTTATGACACCTGTAAATATACTATCTGAATCGTTTGATGTTGTCTTGGATTTAGAAATTCACATAGGTAAACTGGTTGTGAAAAGATAATTATGTATGAAAAACTAGAGTAACGGGAGTATGAATAGACTGATAACTGACAATATTATCTAATTTTGAAAAATAACATTTTAAATAAAACTTTACCATCGGTCATTTGATTTTTAATGTTTAATAAATAAATAAATAAATAAATAAATAAATAATTTTTAATTTTTTAATAAATAAATAAATAATGGTACATCATAAGCCAGATCAGGATCATAGAAACTTGATAGGTTTTGATGTTTGATTAATATTATTTGAACGACCAGACGTATGTATGAATTTAATGACAGCATTTACTTTTTATCAACTTTCTAGTTTTCGTTGTCTTCATGATCGGGAAAATTTGGCCTTTGAAATACATTGTATGGAAATCTGGACTCTTTTCGGACTTAAAATTGTCAACATCACATTTATTTATTTATTTATTTATTTATTTATTTATTCCCATTATATACTGAACTTTTTTATTTATTTATTTATTTAGTTATTTATTTATTTATGAGCATTATATACTGAACTTTTGTCGATAAGTTAACTTAGTAAAAATATTTATTTATTTATTTATTTATTTATTAGCATTATATACTGAACTTATTTATTTATTTATATTTATTTATTTATTTATTTATTTATTTATTTATTTATTAGCATTATATACTGAACTTTTTTATTTATTTATTTATTTATTTATGAACATTATATACTGAACTTTTGTCAATAAGTTAACTTAGTAAAAAATATTTAATTGCGTGAACGACTGCCTGTGTTGTATTTGAAGTCGGTGCAACGTTTCACCAATGTTTGGTTGAAAATTTTGCAGGGTGTGCTGTCTGTAGCAGGTTCTGTATAATTTAATATTAAAATTTAATTTATTTTAAAATTATAACAAGTGACAATTAATTTTCGTATATTTAATAAATAATACTTGTCTCATGTATTGGTTATGTCTAGGCTAACATTCAGAACTCAGTTTGATCGCATTCTCGCGGTCTGTTTCTAGATGGAATAAATACAACTGAACGTCAATTTTATCAATTGTAAGGTTTTCTATTTCTTCCCAAAATAATTACGAATCATATTACATATACAGGTGCACGTCAGAGTCGTTAAATTTGTGTCCATTCATCATATTATACGTCGCTACATCAGCATTATTAGTACTGTCCACCATGTTAGTTACTACAAAGGTTACTTAAATGATGTCACACATGGATCAGCCTCGATATGAGTCGTTTCACTTACAGCTACCCAGAAAAGGACAAATTCAAGGCCTTCAAACCGCTATAACTTTCTTATTTTGTCATCAATTTTGATGCGGTTTTCGATATTGTGATATTAAAATGGTATTTTAACATAAATATGAAATAAAAAATTTTCGTTACAGGTACTCTTTAAACTTTCTTATAGTGGTCATAAAAAACTTTGACATCCTACTTAAACTTTCTTATAGTGGTCATAAAAAACTTTGACATCCTACTTATTGTCACAGTATTTTTAAGTCACAAAATCTATTTATTTAATTTTTCTTCATCAGTCTCCTTTTTGTTAAACTTCTTTGTGTTTGTTGTGGGCCATCAGGACCCATTTAAATTCAAATTAATGATTTGTTTTACTGTTTCGATTCCTGGAAGCTAAAATTGCAAATGGCTACTAATTTCTGAGCAATTCTTTCAATAAGTACTAGTAATCTATTTTAGCAAATTTATTAAATTAAAAAGGACTAATCACTATACGTGTACTTTTATCACAAATCACTTTTGGAAACTTGGTTACTTATAATTTTAAATTTGTAGAAATGTGGATAACTTTGCCACCTTACTTAAAACTCCAGTATTTTAAAGTCCCAAAATCTATTTCTAGATTTATTGCCAATTACTCTTAAAAAATTATCTTAATCTGTAATACAGTAAAACCCTATTATACTGCTATATTACTGGTTCACCCGGTGTCAGTATAAAGTAACTGGGGGAATGGTTCGCTTGTCTGCCGTGTACTGACTCGGGGGCTAGCATCTTAGAGTCACCCTGAGTGCAAGCTAGTATAAGGCAGACCATTAAACACACTCCCACTTCACATGCATACATGAACTTGTTCATAGATTAATCCATAGAGACTAATAAAGTAGATCTCATTGCGAATAGCTGAAAAATTGCTGATGCGATGTTAAGCAACATTCAAGAATTCTTATACTGTTATGTTTCCATTCCTGGTAGCTAAAATTGCCATTGGCTACTTATTTCTGAAAAACTACATTTCCCTGTTTCAACAAAATCAAAGATTCTTGCTGTCTGTTTTCTACGATGTTCACAACTATCAAAGCAGAGAGTAAACACTATTCATAAACATTTGGTTCTATTAATAGACATCAAAATTATGGAAGGTCTATGACCTTGTCTTTATTTTTGGCAGATCCAACATAAAAATATCAACATAAAGTGTTTATGTACATGTATATCAACAAAGCTGTATTATCCATGGGACTATAACAGTTTAAATATGAAGGGTCCAAATGTCACATCAAAAGGCCCGGATCTCGGACCCAGGGAATCTGAACTCCTGCTGTGACCAATCATGTGAATATTCAATCTCATTTGGATACCTTATTACATGTTGAATTCATAAAACAGATTCCGTACCCATACAAACCTCATTTACATGTGATGTAGTTACCTGGTAATTATCAATACAAGAATGTTTATAACAAACTAGTGGTAAGGCCAAATAAAATTAATTCCTAGATTTTCACACACACACCCCCCCCCCCCCACACATTTTTTCGGCCGGCCCCAGAATATTTTATTTGTTTATTTTTGTTGTGTTCTTAATAAAGTTTATTTCAGATACTTTCTGTTGTAATTACTGCTATTTCTTTTGAATCTGAGAATAAAAAATAAAAAATAAAATTTGCCCCCCCCCCCTTTCCTAATTATGAAAAAATTGATGAAAATCTAGGAATTAATTTTATATGGCCTAATACACCAGTACAATGTACTGTGATTACAAATGTTGTGTTTTTCACAGGATTTAGTTAATATATTTTGATGCATTTTTCATTGTTGAAAATCAGTCTAAATTTTCAATTAGTTCATATCTTTATAACTTCAACATTTTCTATTGTGGTATATAGAAGACAATTGAAACGTAACCAGTCCTTACGAAAAGTAACCAATCTCGGACTGTGATCTTTGTCTTGATAAATGCAACATTTTCTGTTGAGGCATAAATGAAACTATTGAAAAAGTAACAATTCTTTCTCAAAGGTAAACAGCCTTGGACTGAAATATACAATTCTTCCTAATTTTACAATTAATAAGGGCCCCTGTCAGTAACAATGAAGCAATTTTTCAGATATAGGGTTTATATTCAAGTCTGTTTGAAATCTTTGATTTTGTTCCCAGAAACATGTATATGACAAGAATTTAGGACATATGGAAGGACGGACGGACGGAAGGAGGGACGAATAGAAAATTGAATTTAATATCCCCCTCTTTCTTTGAAAGGTGGGGATAAAAATATTCTCTGTAATATGAAGTCAAAGAACAAACAATGTTGTTGGTTAAGTCAGATGTTCGAATGTTTAATGACATCAATTGATGTAGTTTCTGATCACATCTATTTTTCTTGTGCCCAAAAATTGCAAATTCATGCTGGTCACATGACAATACCTTCAGACTCTATTTCAACTTTTTTGTCAGTGTATGACACGTCCAAACTGAAGCAATAAAACAATGTAATAAAATGCTAATTCATATAAGCTTTTACCTTTGATCCTAATAAACACAGAGCAAACAATCCTTAACAAAAGTTTAGTTCTCGCTGCTGTGGTTTTGACCCCAGTCAAATGCAAATGAAACAAGCAAATTCAGTGCATTAGGATCCCCCACCAGCGAATTCATTTCTTGTGATTTGGGCTAATGATTAAAGGGCAATAACTCCCAGAAAAATGAGCAAACCAACTTGGGTTAACAATATGCTCATCTAAGTCTCGTGCAATAGTGCTTTGTAGTTTTGAAGGATTTTCGAAAAACTGACAGAAACTCAAATTGAATATCCCCCTCTTTCTCAAAAGGAGTTAATATAAAGATCTTTTCCTTGTCATATGTCTCTATTGGTTGGCTTGGTACTATTATAATACATTAAATGATTTGTATTGTTTATCAGCAAAATTGTGGGCTAAATGTAGGATTATTGTATATGGGTAATACAAGGGCTAGTCAATAAGTAACCAGCCTATCCCATTTCCGATTGTCTGACATGCTCATGATTTCGGTACGTTGTTTCAATACATGTTTTATACTGGATACAAAATTGCACTTGTATCAAGCCTTTACATCAAGCCTGTCACATTTGCAGGGATTGAATTTCATTTTTTTTTTTTTGTCACTGGCATAAATCTACCAGTGTAACAAAAATCAACTAACAAAACTGAAAAACTACTTGCATATTTATAACAAGTCGTTAAAAAAAGCAACTCGCAAATTGCTATGATATCTTCAGGAGAGTTTTTTTTCTTAAACTTATCTAGTATTTGCTGATATGGATTTGGTTACTTCAACTAAATATATATCTGGTCAGAAGAACAATAATCATTGTTTTAATGGCCAAAGTCGAAGTTATCAAGTGTACCATCATGTCTTATTTCGACCCCTCAAAACCGATATAAATAATCACTGATGCAAGTCCAGGCTGGTTAGGTGCACTCTTGGTATCTGTCTTTGCATGGTTGACATGTTTTTCTTCATAGACACAAGTAAGTCATGGTTAACTCTTTTTTATATAGTGATACATTTTTTATTATTAATGCTGAAAATGGATAACGGACATAATCAGGTTAAAACATCAGATTACATCCTCTATTTTCAATACATTTATTTTGTGCACACATTTCATAGTTGACCAAGTATGGTCAGATAAGTTAGTTTAAAATACCATACAAGGAACATTCAGTACTCACTGTCTTCAGACAAACAAAGTGATAGTATATAATTTGAATTTGCAAAATTTTGCAAACTGGATACAAATTCAACTTGCAAAAAGCAAAAATAATGTGCATTTTCCGAGTAGTGACTATTTCGAACCCTGATTTGGCACTGATGTATGCAACAATCTGGATAACCTCTGGATGATGAAAATGTCATTGTATCTATAGAACTTTACCCCACAGGCACTGGCACCTCATGAGAATGGGTATACTTTTCTCATTTCAATCCACATGACCAAAAGACACAGAGGCCAAGCAGCAAAGAGAAAAAGACAGTTGTACACTAAAACCATAACACATGTAGATGCAAAACTCTACCAATCTGATATATTTTCAAGTCTTGGACCTGACTGAAATGTCACTTTGGTAGATTGATTGAATGAATGAATGGAGTTTCACATCCCAGTCAAGAATATTTCACTTATATTGAGAAGATGAAAATGGCTGGGCCATGTTTTGAGAATGGGAAACAACAGGTACGCTAAACTGGCACTTACCTGGACACCAAAGCGGAAGAGGAAAAGAGGACAACCCAAAGAGATTTGGAGAAGGACCATTGAAAGAGAATGAAAGAAACTATAATAAAATTCATGGACTGAGGCAACAAAAGTAGCGACAGATAGAGGAAAATGGAGAGAACTTGTAAACAGCCAAATTCTCCTCACAGAGAGACAAAAATAAGTCAAGTAAGTCATATTGAGACGTCACCAGCTATAGGTGAAGTGGCAGAAATCTTAACCTTTGAAGTGTGCTCAGACCTATGCGCGGGGACGGTTCTTTAACATGGCAAGCCTGTCGAGTGCTTGACCAAAGATCTGTCACTTCCAATTTTCAAGTATTGTTGAGATCCATAAGTGGTTCGAACCCACGACATCTAGGCTCTAGATAACATTTGGTGGAGCCCCCACTCCCACCCACCCACGTAGATTCCCAGTTCACAATAAAGCCACATTCAAAATTTAATTTTTGGCTGTTGAACAAATTTCTAAATGTAATCACAATGATTTAAAAATGTATTTTAAAAGTTAAGTTATGAACTGTCAAATTCGTTTCATCACCTGATGAACTGATCACACCTAAAAAATCACCATTAAATCTCTTTTGAAAGAATCTATAATGTTACCTGTCATTAATCACTTTTCTTGGATGAACATAACAATTAACACTTCTTTATATTTCCTTCTTGAAATGTTCAAAATTTAATAGAAGCAGTCACAACACTTGCTACATGCTTGTCAACTATACTTCCGTGTACGTACTACGTCATCATTTTGTGTGTACCCAATATGCAATTCGGCATATTTCTTTTCTAAAATCTCGATAATGTCTCTCGAATCAATCTGAAAAATCGAGTGCATTTTAGCACCATCAAAACAAAATTTCAGTAATATATAAAAGATAACATATTCAAATCACAGAAAAAGTATATATTTGATACAAAACCAAGATAAATCAATCATAAAGTTCATTTGAAATACAATGATACGTTCGGCTGTTGATAAACGAACATTTTACTATTTAGACTGAAAACGATGAATGTCAGCGGTTTATACTAGTTTCTTTTGGAACATAATGAGATTTTACAAGTAGAAATCTATTTATTTTCATGAAAAAGTGAAATTATTGCAGAAAACGCAGAAAAAAGTGAGATTTATTGGCGACATCTAGTGTTCAAGTGTATTTGTGAAGACATTCAAGTGGAGATAACTCTGGACAAACATGCAACATGAACGTGTTATCAAGTTGGGAGTGTAATTTTTCAAGATGCCACGGAAACCGCACAACGCAGAAGTGTATGACGAGTATGATGCGAGAGCATATAGACATTTAGTAGAACAAGATCGTGGCTCGGTCCCAAAGAAAAAGAAGAAGCCGAAACAGAAAAGAAAACGACAAAAAGATCCGGAAAGAGTATCGAACAGAAATTCTTCAAGTGTTAGTTCCGACACTGCGGTTCGAGGTAAACCGAATTTAGTTGACTATGATGATGTTAGCTCAGACTCTGACATTTCAAATGGAGCAGCACCTGCATCGCCACCGGCACCAAGTCGTATGGCAACAAATAGCAGAGACAGGGGAGGGAGGGAACCTTCTCCTGCTACTGCTCTTAGGACTTACATGTGTGAAAGAAGTCATAGTAACTCTCCAAGAGATCCAAGTCCATACAGTCATGGTGGTTATTCTAGTCGGAAAAAGAAACGACATGCATCACCAGAGCTTCCTGTGAAAGAATACGCTAAAAGTTACGGACCACCCAAAGCATATGCTGATCCTCCCAAAGCTTATGTGGATCCACCTAAAGCGTACAGTGGTTCATATAGAGGCCACAGTCCCAGTGATAGTCCTCGTAAAAGATACAGGTCAAGGTCGCCATCACCACAACACAGCAGGAAAAAGAATAGGTAAGAGAACTTGTGGTAGGACAATATTGTGTTTTAATCCCCCAGTGAATCTCTGCTTTCTCTGTTGAAGACGGTGTCTTACAGATGACAAATTGTAATCAACGTGACATCAGATTGCATTAAATGTCATCAAAATGTCATCATTATTACACGTGGTACATTCGTCATACAACAGAGAAGATATTCACTGGGAGATTAAAACACGACATTGCCTGTAATTAAGTTTCAGTGTTTTTCCCGTTGCTCATACTATACTGTAACTAATTAATAGTCCGAGATCGACAACAAGCTACTTTTCAGACAATGTGTTGTTGTTGGACTCAAACAATATAAGGTAAAAAGGGTGTAGCTTGTCCCAACCAAATCTTGGTCGTAGACTCTTGAGTCATCAGAGTGATACACAGAAAATATTGTTTGAAATTTAGTACTTGGATGTTAAACATGCAATCTGATTAGACATACCCCTAATATAAGTCTCTAACATCTGTAAATATAATTGTACTGAATTCTCTTCAATAAACCTTTTGAGAGCAATTGGCGATATTAACCAATAACTTAGGTTGGTCACGTATGACCTTCCATCCATGACCTCGCTTGTTTGTTTCCTTTGGCACTGCCATTGACAAGTTACATAATGTAGCAGGGTTCATTTGACTTCATTAAAATCTAATGTTGAAACTTTGATAGGCTGAATAGGTCAAGACTCCGAACACAGCCCGATTTGGACCTAATTCGGGCATTGTGGCATTCCTAGGATTGAAAGATTGTACTTTGATTGTACTGAATTTATTGGGTGATAACTTCAGTTGGTCACACACAAATTTTGTCATGAATGTAGAAGCCATTCATTCAATTTCCATGTGACCAACTGAAGTTATTACCAAATAAATTAGGTACATGTACAATCAAAGTTCAATCCTTAATTATCTATCAATCCCTCCTCCAGACTATTGGCACAGCCATTTTGAAATAGAAAAATAAAAATTACAGATTGCGCCTGGAATTGATGTTCAAAAAGATGGAAAAAAAAACCAAAGGGTATACACAGCCAAACTATTGATTTTGTTTTTTTGAACATTGTTTTCACTTTCCAAGTATGATCTGTACTTTATATTTTCTATTTCAAAATGGCTGTGCTGATAGTCTGGAGGGATGTAGTAGATAAATTTAAATATTTACAGCTGTTAAATGTACTATGTAGGAGTGGGATGATAAATTGATAATCAATTATTATCGATATTTAGAATTACGATACATATATCGATACAAGCTGTGAAAAAATCTATATATTGGCAACTCTGAATTACGGAACATTCCATGTTCAATTTGACTTTCATACACACCGAAAGCAATGACAACAGGACAGTCAAACAAGAAAATTGATACTCCTCATTGAGTTATTGCTATTATAGTTCTATCAAACTCAAAGCCTGATGTATGGGAGCATCCTGTATATGAAAGTAGTTGATACATGTCGTCATACCACATAGTTGACAGGTTGAGAACATTATAAATAAACATTGTAAAATGTATTTTAAAGTGCTTTATGCATACACATGTATTACCAATATATCGTGATACGTATCAATCATATCTCAAGCAGTGTATCGTATCGTGGCATGTCAATTGTAATCAACGTGACATCAGATTGCATTAAATGTCATCAAAATGTCATCATTATTACACGTGGTACATTCGTCATACAACAGAGAAGATATTCACTGGGAGATTAAAACACGACATTGCCTGTAATTAAGTTTCAGTGTTTTTCCCGTTGCTCATACTATACTGTAACTAATTAATAGTCCGAGATCGACAACAAGCTACTTTTCAGACAATGTGTTGTTGTTGGACTCAAACAATATAAGGTAAAAAGGGTGTAGCTTGTCCCAACCAAATCTTGGTCGTAGACTCTTGAGTCATCAGAGTGATACACAGAAAATATTGTTTGAAATTTAGTACTTGGATGTTAAACATGCAATCTGATTAGACATACCCCTAATATAAGTCTCTAACATCTGTAAATATAATTGTACTGAATTCTCTTCAATAAACCTTTTGAGAGCAATTGGCGATATTAACCAATAACTTAGGTTGGTCACGTATGACCTTCCATCCATGACCTCGCTTGTTTGTTTCCTTTGGCACTGCCATTGACAAGTTACATAATGTAGCAGGGTTCATTTGACTTCATTAAAATCTAATGTTGAAACTTTGATAGGCTGAATAGGTCAAGACTCCGAACACAGCCCGATTTGGACCTAATTCGGGCATTGTGGCATTCCTAGGATTGAAAGATTGTACTTTGATTGTACTGAATTTATTGGGTGATAACTTCAGTTGGTCACACACAAATTTTGTCATGAATGTAGAAGCCATTCATTCAATTTCCATGTGACCAACTGAAGTTATTACCAAATAAATTAGGTACATGTACAATCAAAGTTCAATCCTTAATTATCTATCAATCCCTCCTCCAGACTATTGGCACAGCCATTTTGAAATAGAAAAATAAAAATTACAGATTGCGCCTGGAATTGATGTTCAAAAAGATGGAAAAAAAAACCAAAGGGTATACACAGCCAAACTATTGATTTTGTTTTTTTGAACATTGTTTTCACTTTCCAAGTATGATCTGTACTTTATATTTTCTATTTCAAAATGGCTGTGCTGATAGTCTGGAGGGATGTAGTAGATAAATTTAAATATTTACAGCTGTTAAATGTACTATGTAGGAGTGGGATGATAAATTGATAATCAATTATTATCGATATTTAGAATTACGATACATATATCGATACAAGCTGTGAAAAAATCTATATATTGGCAACTCTGAATTACGGAACATTCCATGTTCAATTTGACTTTCATACACACCGAAAGCAATGACAACAGGACAGTCAAACAAGAAAATTGATACTCCTCATTGAGTTATTGCTATTATAGTTCTATCAAACTCAAAGCCTGATGTATGGGAGCATCCTGTATATGAAAGTAGTTGATACATGTCGTCATACCACATAGTTGACAGGTTGAGAACATTATAAATAAACATTGTAAAATGTATTTTAAAGTGCTTTATGCATACACATGTATTACCAATATATCGTGATACGTATCAATCATATCTCAAGCAGTGTATCGTATCGTGGCATGTCCATATCGTCCCAGCTCTAGTTAGAGGCTTTATTTTTGGGGTTTGTCTAATTGGATCGCATGTTTAACATATAAACTTGGTACTAAATTTCAAACAATATTTTCTACATATCACTTAGATATTTGTATATGATGACTCTGACCAGCTACACGTTTTTGAGCATAAATTGTTGGAGTCTGAGAACGGCACATTGTCCGAAAAGTAGATTGCTGTTGATCTCGGACTCTAATTAGTTGAAACAATTATTGTCCCTTCATGTATTTCATTTGCAAAAACAACTGATGACCTAGTTTTCACTGCAATTTTTTTAAAATAGTTGTAGGTGGTTCAAAGTAAAACAAAAACCTCCACCAGACATTTGGTTCATAATTTTGACATTTTCCAGTCATGCAATCCATCAATGCAAAATGTACATGTTTGTTCAACAAGTTTCTGTAAAGTCCTGTTTACATGGAAAATACAGTTTCCTCCCCATGAAAAACCATGTCATGTTAAATGTAATGGAAGGTCCATGACATTTTGCCTTTAAGTTTTGGCATTCCCCACAAAGTTTTAAAAATCTGATACCATCGTTAAAAAGTCCATGTGCAATTATGACTTTTGTTATTGGAATTTGTAAAAATGTATAAAATAATCGATGGTTATACCCTATTGTGTTATAACACAGTTAGTATGATGTTTATTGTTTTAATCTTATTCAGGCACCAAGGGAAGAAATCACAGGGTTATAATGAACAGTCTAATCAAAGGTACACAAAATTTAACTCGCAGGTGTTAGACACTAAACTAATTCATTAGTAGTATGTCTGATCGTTATATTCTTGGATCACCCACTTCTAAATATTCAATTACTTGACAAACATGTTCTGTGAATTTAAAAATACAGTTGAACCTTGTTATAATGTTCCTCAGTAACTTTGCCACTTAAAGTGACTTATCTATATCCAACTGTATTTTGAATTTCCCAATTCTGTTTCATTAACAGTGCTCCAAGCAGGTTTTGAAAACTGGTAGCCACATGGCTAATAATTCAAAAATTTCAGTAGCCATTTCAAGATTTTTGTCGCCAGGTAAAATTCTTGGTGGCCAAACCTTATAAATATTCTTTCTAATCACAGCGCCTGTCGCTACTACCGATTGAATGGTTTAGCGAGATCCTTGGATTGGTCCCACCACGGAGGGCACTTTCGAGGTGGAGCGATGAGAAGACAATCAAGCTTGATCATTGAGAAAGTAAAAGTCATAACAAAACCCAAATCAAAAAGTGATTTTGCCGTTTTGCTGCCATTATGCAAAATTAGATCACAGTTATGCGCTTTAAACTATAAAGTCACCTGCTTTGATTCAAGCACTTTTAAGATATTATTGATGGGAGACTATTTGTCAGGTTGGGCGACGGGTCATGAACAAAATTTCCGGATTTCCCGATTTTTAGTGGCCAAACTCAAAAAAATTATTTGACATAATTGCGATCGTCTGACAATTTGTAGTCGCAATATCCGATATTTGGTTGCAAATTTTGAGTATTTACTAGGCTACTTGGAGCACTGATTAATTATGTGTGTCTTCCTTGATTTATCTTCAAAACCTCTTGTTCGTAGAAATTTGACTGAACAAATGTTGGCAATAAATCAAGGCTTTACTGTATATACAGTATGAAACTAAAGCTGATAAGGAAATGCCACCAGAATATGTCAGATTACACCATTACACATCATATTTAATGAGTCAAATATCATGCACCCTAGGTGAGCATGTTTGAGTGTTGGTGTCCAATATATGCTTAAATTTTTAAAAACATTTATTCAAAAGCTTTTTGAAAAACTGGATTTGCAGAGAATCTTCACCGTTTTGACACATTGTAAAAATTTGTATGCATGCCCCAAACTGCTCTAGGTTAAGAGTTTCTGGCATTTGTTGACCATTATCACATGGATAGCTAAATTTTAAATCAACATTAATTTACACTTGTGTGTTTCCTGAAAAATAAGCAAAAATACGGAACAAGTTAGTGTCAACTTAGTAACTGTTCTTTTGCCAAGCACTTGGCATTTAGAAATATATACATTGTAGCGATGAAGATGTTATATCCATGTAACTTTATACCTTTCTCAAATAACTCTTTAACCTTTACACAATAAGCTGAGAGACCTTACGTAAGGAAAAGCATTTATTTTTAAGTAAGAAAAAATGGAATAAGGAATCATGTTAATTTTAGAGAAAGTAAATAAGAATTCTGAACAGGTGTAGTTAATTGGAAAAATTATGAAAATACAGAAATATATTTGCAGATAAGTCCATTACCAATGTTCATGTATATTTTTCACCAGTCAAGTTTGAGTATGAAGTGGGACCGGGATAGGCACATGCTAGGTGATGCTTTCATCAGCTGACCAGTTTTTATGATAAAATTGAAAATAGTTTAAATTTATAAGTGTAAACTTGAGTATTTTTGTATAAAAAATAAAGTTAGTGCTTTAATGATTTTTAAGGACTACAACTTTACTTGTCTGTATCATATTTAGAATTGGGAAATCCGTTGATCAGAAAGTTGGTGTCTAACCCTGGCTAGCTAGATGTCAGATCTATCACATTGATACAATAACCCTGTTTGTTTTTGACAGATTTGTATACTAATTTGTTTGATCTTGTTACTAATAATTCAGTGTCACATTTATGTGACATACCAGTGTTATATCTGATTTAAAATTGTAGCTTCTACCTTAACCGCTGGGTATAGTGTCATATTTTACCATCAGATTCACGTAAAAGATTCAAGGGGCCCAATGGTGCCTTATTGGGTCCCTTCTAGAATGAACACTGTTTATCTCCTGGAATCTTGCTAATTGAATTTGATGACAGAATATGCTGACATACCCAAACCATCTAAGCTGCCAGAATATTGATGATATCCCAGGAATTATATTCTCACAGTTTGCACAAATTAGTTATTAGTTGCACTGCCAGTGAAACATATTTAACCACATTTGCAAATTGTATGCACTGTATTCAAGCTCCTTATACAATGTTGTATTGTTTGATGGGTCTTATTATGTTCATTGAAACAATGAATATTATAAATTTTGAGTTGAGGCAACTTATGCTAAAATGATGCATATAATAATTCTATCTTTGATGACTGATGATGTCATCATCACAAATATGATGTTGGAACATCTTTTATCAATTTAGGACTCTTTTTGGTAATTAATACATGTGTACCGGTATGTTATATTGTTTTCCCGTTCGGTAAGTATGAGTGCAAATGAAAATTTTATATAAATTTTATACTTTGTATGATTATTGATTATGTTGAAACAAATCAATTTTGAAAGTATAAAGTTTGTTATCGATTGTGCTCTATATTTGCAGAGTCAAAATATGTTTATCAAAAATGTCTGAAAATTGCATAAAGTAAGAACAATTTATGCCAATTTCAGATATCACTTGTCATATTTATTGCATCTCAACACAATAAGAGAAATTTCATAAAACTTTCTGTTAGATACCCTTTAAACTTAAAGTTTGATACATGTATTTTAAAAGTCATGAATACATTGTATATGCAATGCTGGGACGGAGAGAGGGTATTTGTTTCTCAGTTGAATGCTCTAGTTTCAATACCAAAAAAGTAAGACTCACTGACTAGTATGTTTTGAATTGTAAGTAAACTTGCCAATTTAATATTCTTTTATATTCTTCATAATGACATTTCAAAATTTGATGAATACAAGTAGTTGTTTGATTGGTGGTTTATAAAGTCTTTGAGATTTGTGCAATTTCAGGGGTTATGGGCCTTTGGGCATCATAAAGAGAGAACTTTAAAGAACTTAATAGTAGCAGAACAGTGTACATATATATTCTGTTATTAATTTTCTTGAGACCTTTAATTTCTTATTGAAACAAGGCCCAATTGAAGAAATGGCAACAGACATGGGTGAGGGTAATTCAAAATATGTCCTCACAGGGTTCATAAAACTTATTTTGAAAATAATGTGAAAAGTCAAAAAGAGAACCAGAGGTTCTCTGCCATAATCAGATGAACAAGTCAGAGATCACTCTGGTTTTCATCTATAAGATGGACTCAGTATATTTAAAAAGTTACCAGTTTGAGACCTATAGGTAAAAAATGTATTTTTCAAGCCCCACTAGTCAGAAATGTTATGTAAACTATTTAATCATTTCATACAGAAGGATCCAACCAGCATATTCAGGGCTTACATTGTAATGTCGCAATTTGTGACACTTTTTCAGGGATTTATCAGGGTCTTTTGGGAAAAGGCCCTTAACTAAAAATTGGGAAAAACTATCAACTTTGACATCATTTTTGATGCCATTAATGATTAAATCTAATGCTTTTAGTGTATTGAGTTGATTGAAGATTGAGAAAAGCAGCCACATTTATGGCAAGACCTCAGCTATGTATCTGGTACAATTTTCTAATTGGGAATTTTTTCAGCCCATTTTGGGAAAAAATCCATGTTTTTCCATTGGGAATGGGGCCGAATTTCGGCCCTAAATAGGCCCTTGATAAATCCCTGTTTTTATAAGTTGCGACAAAAAATTCATCTCTAAATAGAAAATATGTTTTAGAAGACTTGAAATTTCTACTTTTGTTTAAAATTTGCGACAGTGTGAACCCTGATATGGGCCATGCTAGAATTCGCAGTTTATACACAATATAACATTTAATTTAATTTTTTTTTCTTCTATTTTCCAGTAGTCGTTATAAAGACAAGTATAGAACTGATAAATATAATAGACGTTCGTTTAGTAAAAGTCCTAGTCCACCTACCAGATACCGTAGAAGTAGGTCAAGGTCACGTGGAAAACAATATTCTCGCAATCAAAGACATTCTCCTTCACGGAGTCCTCCTAGAGGACACTCATCATACTCAACTAGTTCAACTTCTAATAAAAAAATTAGTCATTCAACTGTAAAATATGCCACAAGTCTTGCAGCAGAACTTAGTAAACACCGGCGAGCCAGAGAAGCTAAGGAAGCTGCTGCGCTTGCCGCTAAGGGGAGAGAACAGAATGATGCATTAGATGATAATTCTTGTATAATTGTAAAAGTAGAAAATAGTCCATTAAAACGAGACTCTTCTAGGAGATCACCAGTGCCTTCATCACCACATTCCTCTCGCAAAGATCGACCAATCATCATTGATGACAAAAATAGTGTGAAAAATGATCTTATGAAGGAATTCAGGTCAAATGATGTGAAAAAGCATGATGATTTTGCTAGGACACAAGATATTGATAGAGTGCAAAAATATGAACAAGGGAAATCACGAACTCCTGAGCGTATACGGGATCAAGAACCTCGTGACATGTATAAACGTTCCGAGGAGGAATCCAGACGACCTCTTGACGAGGACCGAAAACGTGATAATAGGAGACATTTAGCTGAAGATGAAAAACGATTGTCTGACAGGAGGATTCTTGATGAAGAACGACGAAAAGTGGCTGAGGATGAGAGAAGGCAAGAGGAAGAACGGCGTAGGGCTCTGGAGGATGAAAAACGGAGATCAGTTGATAGTGCTAACAATAAAGACTGGAATCAAAAACCAAAATCTAATCAAAGACAGATTGACTTGCCAACACTGCCAAAATTACCACTTCCTCAGGTATCACCTGGTGAATTTGATAGTGATAGTCCAGACAGGTAAATTTATTCTCTCTATACATTTTTGCTCTATCCTCCTCTCCTTCTCCCTCTTCACCTCTCTCTCCCTTCTTCTGCTTTACTTTTAACATTTAAAATCATACAGAGTAAATTAATGGTGTCAGTCTCAATAAAATTCTTTCACATAAAAAGAGGTGCTTAGCTCTTTGATGGTTGAGAAAACCAGAGTACACTAGAGAAACCCTCAATCTAAACCAACAAACTTTCTTGCAGACATTCTATGATCTAATGCTCCAGTGGAACCTAATGATAAGGCACTTGTGAGCCGGTGCTTTCATCTATTGAGACCACAAGAGGAAAAAAACATTTGTGGGTTTCAGAAATCCAAAATTTTGTTAAAGATAATTATCTTTTCACTACTTAGCTACAGTGTCATATTAATGTCCCCTTGTAGTGATTACTCTATTTCTTCCACGAACATTTTGCCTGCCACTCTTGTAAAAAACTAACAGATATTTATATTTCACAGGAACAGTCCATAGGTGGAATAAATGTGACTATTCTTCATTTGACAATAAATATGCTAGGTTGGTAAAGAGATAGATTTCCCAGTTATTTTTGGGGACACTTATGAAATAGAACACATTTCAGTTACAACTTAACTCCATTCAACCCCTAGCGCAGGCTTTCACTTGTCTATTATTGAGTATTAAATAATTGTATTCTGTTATTCTATCTAAAGTTACAAAGAAGAAGAGCCGTATACTAGAACATCCAGAATTACAGCTTTACCTATGCCTCCAGTTATTGATGAACCCGAGCCTGAGTTTGAACCTGATCCTGAACCAGAAACCAAAAAAGATATCAACAATAAAGAAAACTCAAAGTTTAAGAGACCAAAGTAAGTATGGAAATTAAAAAAGATGTCAAGAGCTACATGTATTATTTATACTATGAATACCGTTTTGATGTTGCCCTTACCATTAGCTCTATTTAGCAGAATCCTTGACTTTACTAGTGCATGTCCAAAACTGACATTAAAAACTTTAGCAAAAGACCCCAAAAAAAATATTAGGTTAGGTAGAGAAAGGGAACACAATTTTCTTGGTGTTAATTAGCATTAATTAGTAAAGTGGAAAAGGCATTAAAAGTAGTTTTATTTGATCAGTGTATCTTAATGCATGTCATATTTAACATGGCATATGTTTGCTGATGACAACAGTTTCAGATTGGCATCTCTTTGCTAATTGGACAACCATTAATTATGTATTTACTGAATTTCAGGATTTGTCAACAGCGACGTCTTGATGAACGTGTAAAGGGTGACTGGGGCGAGAGATGTGTAGATTTATTTAAAATTATACAGATTGTTGGAGAAGGGACTTATGGACAAGTTTACAAAGCAAAGGACACATTCACAGGTGAGAAATATGTTCTTCACAACTTTTATATATAGAACGTGATTGTGTATGTAATTCAGAGATATTTGTTTGCCCTCATAGCGAGTCGGACACAATTTCATAAAAGTTTGACTTTTCATTATTGGAAGATGTTGGAGGTGAAAGAAACATTTGGCTATGTGTTGGAGCATCAAACTTAGTCATAAGGGTTATGAGATCAAATCTTAGGGGCATCATGACCTGAGACAAGTCATTTCATTTACATCTGATTTGTCAGTCAACAGCCTTAGCAACTTTTCGATAAGCTAGTACCTGAAAATCAGTGTTTGTGTATGAAAGAGATATACCCATATCAGTTATCAGTATCATCAAGTGTGATCTGAAAAAAATATGATCACACTGAATTGATTTTTACCTAGAAATTGCAAGTCAGAAATTGATTATTCACTTGTCACTCATTCAAACAAGAAATAATACTGTTCAAATGAGAGCTTTATTTTCATGCACTTAACTTTAGCCAGTGTGAGCCACATGTTATAAGTATAATAATTGATATTTTACAGATGAACTTGTTGCCTTAAAGAAAGTTCGTTTAGAGAACGAAAAAGAAGGATTTCCAATTACAGCTGTCCGTGAGATAAAGATCCTACGCCAGTTAAATCACCCTAACATTGTAAATCTGAAGGAGATTGTGACAGATAAACAAGAAGCTTCAGATTTCAAGAAAGATAAAGGTACAGTAAGCTATATGTAACAACTGCTTATACATTTTGGCAGAAAATGTGTTAAAACTAGTGGAATGTGTCAAAACCAAATCCCAAGTAAACCATAAGAACAAAGAAAAAAATATGTTATCACTCTTACAGATATTAGGGTCGGTAGGTAGGCAATTAAAAAAAATTGAGTATATGGGGCAAAGTTGTCAGCATAATGGTAGGCATAAAGATTTATGGTCACATGGGTAAGCAGATACACTTACCGTAAAAAAATTTGGGGCGTAAAGTTAAACCTGTATAACTGAACATAAACTGTTTATGTGCTGTACCCGCTTTATGTCCATTATTAATAATGATAACATATTGAATGTACAGCTATATCAAATTTCGTCCTCTTTTCACACCAAGTTTCTTACTCTATAATAAACTACTGGTTCGGAAAGAGAATACAAACAAGTTAAAGCTTACTTGGCTTATTTTTATGCATAAACTAGAAAAACAAAGTTATTCATATTAAATTCCAGTATTGAAATTTGAAATGAATAATCAATTTCTAAATTTTGGCAGTCCCACTGTTATTTTCCTGAAAGATGCCATCAATACATGTTGTATAAACTAAATTTAGTTTTTCACATGGTTTTGGCTATTTTCATTAGGGACATTGAATAACAAAGTTTGATTTTCCGAACATGGCCTCAATGTCTATGTAAATCATATCTGAAGCCAGCTTTGGCATGATGATATTGTACATGCATATCCATGTAGGATAGGGAAATCCAATACTTGGGATTAAAACTCATAACGGATTGTTATATTAGTACACACCTGGCAGATTATATGAAATTATTACATATAAGGTAATGTAAAAAGTGTTGTAGTTGATTACTCCAATATAACTGTTGAAGATATACTACCAATACCCTATCTTTGCTGCAAGATGATGAATTTCTTACCTACCATATTTCTTTACCTTTTATTCAGATCTATGATATTCTTTACATGAATTTATCAGCAAACCATAGAGTTATGACCTGATGAAAAGTTTAACTCAACCTGACAATAATTACTTCCAACAAAAAATAAAACCATTGTTAATCAGTTTTATACTATTGTTCTATTGTAGGTGCTTTTTATCTGGTGTTTGAGTACATGGATCATGATTTAATGGGTCTCCTGGAATCTGGGTCCTGTCATTTTAAGGAGGAACACATCGCTTCATTTACAAAACAGCTGTTAGATGGTCTACATTATTGTCACAAGAAGAACTTTTTACACAGAGATATCAAGTGTTCAAATATCTTGTTAAATAACAGGTCAGTATTCATTTATTAAAACCTTTTAATCTCCTATATGGGGTGCCGCGTGCACCAAATAATTTTGTCTATGACCCCATAGATAGAAAAAAATTACAATCATTCCTTATAATTAAATTCAAAAATAAGTTCAATATTCATAACATTCATGTAATCTTTAAATTATACACATGAAACAAAAAAAACTAGCACATTAAAACAAAAAATGGCGCATTAATCTAAAAGTGGAACACAGCTGATTGCCAATGGCAACCGCCGTTAGCTCTGCACAATATGATGTCAAAAAATTCTGTCTATGGGATCATAGATACAAAAAAATTTACAACACTGGATAGTATTAAAATTTAATTATGTCTATGTATTGGCACTTTCCATGTCATTGGCTCTGATACAACCATTGCAATGTGTAGGTCGGCAGACCCCATTGATGATAAGAAAATAAGTTTTTGCAGTATCTGAAAGGTGTACCTTACCAAATATTTTCCAAATCTCAACATTTCCAGTATTGTTGAAGATATGCATTTAGTCATTCATTAATTATGAACATGAATATTCAAGAAACAAGTGAATAAATTTAATTTCGTCACTTAAGTAATTGGGCATTAGTATTCAAATGCACCTTGTCTCACCACTGTGGGTCAGACCCTAGTTAACTACAAGTGAGAAATGTTGGCCTCTACTGGTTAAATCTGTACCTGTATAATGGATCAAGGGTCTGCAATGTTGATCTGCGACAGTGTGGGCAAGTGTAATTGCACCCTAAAGGTTGCTTAAAGTGTGTTTTAATTACTAAGTTGATAGGAAACACCTGCATTTGAGTCTTGAGATTAATAAGAGAAATTGTTTTGGAACAAATAGCTGATGCTTCTTAAAATAACATTTAACCAACCAACCAAGTAAATAAATTCTCTCTGTGTGAAAAGAAATACATGTATGCTTTAAAAACAATATTCTTGTTATGTTTTACAGGGGTCAGATAAAGTTAGGAGATTGGGGTTTAGCCAGATTTTACCAAGCTGAGGATAAAGACAGGTTATATACTAATAAAGTAATTACACTGTGGTACAGACCTCCTGAATTACTGCTCGGAGAAGAGAGATACGGTCCAGCCATAGATGTTTGGAGTATCGGGTAAGTTGTTCAAACTTTTATGCTTGACTGAAAGGATTTGCAGGCCAGCTGATGTTTACCCTCAATGCAGCACAAGTCCAGACTTTTAAGACCATTCTTGTTCAACCCCACATACTACCACCCACTTCCCACCCCGCTACAAAGCTCTGGAGAATATAATGTTTTTGTTCTGTCTGTTGGTCAGAAATTCTTCTATGGATTTTAATAAAACTTGGTATAACTGTAAACCAGCTTGCAAGTTTTGTGACGTAGGTTAAAGGTCAAGACCACAAGGTTTAAATCTTAGAATTTTGTGTCTGCTCTCTTATCTCCAAAATGCATTTTAATGAAAATTTGTACAAATGTAAACCAGCATGCAAGGATGTGTCAAGAACCATTGTTCAGTTATGTAGGTCAAAGGTCATGGTCATGAGGGTAATGTGGAAGTGGAAGTATGTGAGTTTGTTTTTCCTCTTGTTATCCATTGCAAAAAATAGTGAAAAATATCTCAGATTATACATGACAATCCTGTCGTAAACCTTTTCTCTCAACATCACTTGTTGGTCTTCTTCTACTGATACTGATTGATTGCTGAATTTCGTGTGCGTTGCTGTAAGAATGTTGGAATTTTGGATGCTGTACCCGCTTTATGTCCATTTATTAATAATGATAACATATTGAATGTACAGCTATATTAATAATTCTCCTCTTTTTCACACCAAGTTTCTTACTTTATGAGAACCTACTGGTTCGGAAAGAGGCAACAAAAATAGATTTACTTCTACATGCATATAAACTGCAAATAAATGCAACTCATAGTAAAAGGGGTGGAATTTATCATAAGAGGTGGAGTCAAAAACTTAGATTTTTTTGAGGGTGAACATTTTGGACTAAATTCTATACTATACAGAGGCAAAGTTGTAAATGTGAAACGCAACCCTTAATGATATATTAGGCTGAGTCTTGTTATATACATAGTCAAAATTTCTGGGTGTTTTTTTTTTTTTTTTTTTGAGAAAAATCCATAAAACTGAGTGGAAACCCTTTCTGATTAAACTTTAGTAAAATGTAATTTATATGTTTTCCAGATGTATTTTGGGAGAACTGTTTACCAGGAAGCCAATATTCAAAGCTAATCAAGAGTTGGACCAATTAGAAGAAATCAGTAAGACATGTGGATCTCCATGTCCTGCTGTCTGGCCTGATGTCATCAAACTACCTTTGTTTCATACCTTCAAACCTAAGAAACAGTACAGGAGGAGACTTAGAGAGGAATTCTCTTTGTAAGTTATACGTATTTACCTTTATTTATAAATGAAAGTTGTGGTCACTTTGGACATGACCTTAAAAAACTAATGTATTAAACTTCACCTATACAAGTGAAATAACACTTATGGAAAACCCTTTTTAATCCATAATTCTTATCATTAGAAATTAGAACTTTCTGTAAATGGGTGCTGTGGTGAGAAACAGCAGTTCAAATTTTACTGCACTGTTATATTTGCATCATCAGTTGACAATCATTGAAAGTTCCTTATATTTGAATTAAATATTCCCAAAATGGCAAAAGTATTATACATGCATTTCGTTATTCTCACATATTCACACAAAAATTTTCCAATTTACATTATTTTCTTTAGTTTGAACTTGGTAATGTATATTTATAAACAATGGCAGATTGCTAGCATACCACATGACCAGTGCTCTATTGTGTTTGTGTGGAATGCTTTGGAAAACATTTGTTGAAAATTCCCTGAATAGTGTTTTTACTTAAGTGATTCTATATACAATTGAAATACAAGTTCTGCACAAATGTTTTGAGATATCCCATGGTACATTGTTATACCCATTTATGTAAAATGTTGGCCAAAATGAACAATAAACTCAATCATCTCATGTAAATTTCCAATTTTTGCAGCTTACCTAAAGGTGCTTTAGATTTGATGGACTCCATGTTGGAATTAGATCCATCTCGAAGAATGACTGCTGAACAAGCTTTAACATGTTACTGGCTTAGAGATCTGGATGTCAACCAGTGTCCACCACCAGAGTAAGTAGCTATATGAACTCAACTAAAGTTACTCGGATAAATATTTTCAATGTTCAAAACTCGCTAAAGCTCGCTCTGGACAGGTAAATATTTATCCTCATCTGAGAGATATCTATCTTGCACTGCTACTAGTGTAGGATTCTGTTATTCTCACCTCCTAGGTTCGAATCCTACTGAAGACAGATCCTAGTGACAGAAAAGTTGTAATTTAGCTGGTTTCTCTTTTGGCACTTTGTTTTCCTCCTTCATCCCAGAACTAACAGCCTAGGTATAAATGAAAGAATCTTGAATGGAGCCTAAAACTCCATTACTCCACTGCACTCCGAATCCCAAAAAATTCAATGGCTCTTTTTTTGCACTTAAAACAAATTTTTCAGGTTTGATTAAAATGTGACAGGCCATGAGCCTCTGGACTGGTGTGAATTTGTAAAAGTTTCAGCTAAATTTTTGATGGATATTTTGGATTATTATTACTGTTCTATGTCTGTGAGTTCTTAAGGTCTTGTCTTGCGGTCTTGTCTTGCTGTACCCGCTTTATGTACATTACTTTATAATGATAACATATTGAATGTACAGCTATATAAATAATTTACCTCTTTTCACACCAGTTTTCTTCATGCATAAGAATTCACTGGTTCGGAAAGAGGATACAAATAAATAATGCACCCTCAATTTCCTTAGGCCTTGTTCTTGTCTATATTCTGTTTTATATTGCCAATTAAATGCCAAGAGAGAGTTGTCAGCAAGGTGCCCTGTTTCATCCTGCCCTTGTTCAATGTATACAAAGTTTTTGATGCACATCCCCCAAACCAAATGACATATCGCTGGCCATGCCTTTAATGTTCCGACACTGGCCACCATCAAGGTAACAAATGACGTACTAGTGTCAGTGATGTCATTAAATAGCACAATTCAGGTGGAGTTTTCATTCTTTTTGTGTGTAATGCAAGCATGCCAATTCTTTGTGGGAACATTATGAGTGTGGCCGGGGATCCATTAATTAGACCTATCATTATAAAATAGTTGTCTGGTAAGCTATTTTATCTTGGTTGGTAGAGTAATTGCCCAGTTGCAGGCTTAGAAAATGAAAATTGGCAGTGATTGTTCTTGGGACAGCCAGGCACTCAACATTTAGAAATGAAAGTCGTGGCATTGTTTAGATGGGACCTTAAAACCAGTGTCAGCTCTAAGGGAATAATGCCATTGTTCAGTGTCACAAAATACATGACAGAAAACTGCTCACTGCAATAATCAATGTATAAATTGTTTCACCTAGTCTGATGAGTAGTGTCTAGACACAAGTAAAATGATTTGTCTAGGTTGTTAATTTTATAATATCAATAAATTGTATATGTGCTGTACCCGCTTTATGGCCATTTAATAATAATGGTAACATATTGAATGTACAGCTAAATCAAGTTTCCCTCTTTTCACACCAGATTTCTTCTGAATAAGATTAAGATTCACTGGTTCTGAAAAAGGGTACAAACACAAAATGTTGTGCTTCCATATATCGACAGTATTCCCCATAGTTGGTACACAAGTATATATTCCCCATACATGTAGTTGAAACACAATTATATATAACATGTGTATATTACTTTTACATGTAACTTTAATTTGGAAATAAGGTGTTGTAAAATGAGCGATTTACTGTATTGATTTATATACACATATATATGAACAAGTACTAGTATCAATTTCCTTCTCTACAAAGTGGTTTTGCTGCATTTCTTCCATTTTCGCTTCTTCTTACACATCAGCCCCTGTCCAGAGCATTTCTCAGGAAATAGTTTATCAGATAGTTTTGAAACTTCATAAGAATAATAAAGATAGAGGTTGTTATGTTGGTTTTTAATTTAGTACATTTTTTGCCCCAAATTTGTATCCAGACGGTTTTAATTTTGGGGATATAATAATGACATTTCTATTAATAGTTGTTGAAATTTATAGATTAAACTGACATTGTTTGTGTATTTCTCTTTCAGTCTACCAAAAGATCAAGATTGTCATGAAATGTGGTGTAAAAATCGTAAGAAAAATATGAAAGATGTTCGCCAACGTGACAATGATTCTAATGCTCCTAAAGGGGTTCCTCTGCCGGAAGGGTCTTCACAAGGTCAAAGTTATAGCAGAAGCAGTAGTTCTGGCAGAATGCCTGCCACAGTTAGTAAACATTTAAGTAATATGGAAGGAGGGGGAGGAGATAAAAACAATGTTAAACCGAAAGGTGTACCTCCTCCTCCTCCACCAAGTTCAAAGCCACCATCTCAGTCTGGAATATTTTCTCAGAAAAATCGAGATAGAGATGGCCAGTCTATACCAGGACTTGATTTACCCCCAGAGAAGGAAGAGGAAGAGTTTATTACCAAAGAGAGTAATAAAGTGGACAAGAAATATTTATCGTCTCGAGAAAGTGCTAAGTCACAAGACATTGATATGGCAGTCAAAAATGAAAGTGCAATAGGTCAAAGTTCATTAGTGCCAGGTCAAAGTTCATCGTCAACAGTTTCTAGTAGCACTGCTGATGCCAATTCTGCCTCTGTAAATCCACAAAATCAATTAGCCCAGTTAGTTCAGATGTTACAACAAGGCATGACTGTAGATCAGGTGGCAGAATCTATGAATATGAAACTAGATGAACAGACAATTCAATTAATGAATAACTTAAGTAGTCAGTTAATGGTAGCTGCTTCTCTTAATAAACGTATTGATTCAAATTTAGTGGATTTAATGTTATCAGAAAAATCAGATTCTGGTTCTAAAACTGCAACATCTTCAGAAGTAGTAGATTCAAGTTTTCAATCAGGATCTGTGCGATCAGATTATCAAAATCAACCCATGCCAGCAGCTCATGGAAGTAGTATACGTGACCCTGCAGATGATTTCAGTAGTAGTAGCAATCAAAGTTTTAGTAATGATGGTTTGAGTAATGTACCTGGAGATCAGACAGGATATCAGTTTGGAAATGGAGCATCACAAAATGTTGGTGGCAGCGGTGGAACTGGGAGTAATGCTGGTGTCAAGGCTGCTTTGGCACAGTTGCTGGCCCAGCAAGGTGTGAGAGTCGCCATGGGAGGGTCTGAAGTTCCAACGGAATCGGATTCAACTTATGAAGAGGAGAAATATTCTGGAAATAGTGGAAATTATTATCCCAGAGGAGAAAGTAAAGACACATTCCCTAGTGCTAGATATATGACACAGAGTAGTGGTGGTATGTCATCAAGTTCATCAGCAGGTCCCAGACCTCTGATGGATATAAGAACTGAGGCTACTGCACCATCATTATCGCGAAGTTCTTCATTACAAAAACAGCATAGTTATGGTAGTTCTGAAGGTGAAGATGGTTTTGGTGGTGGAAGTGGTAATTATTATGGTCAGTACGGTAATTCACGATCATCGAGTCAATCTTCAGGACCAAGACCTCTCCTTCAGACTCCGTCCAGTTATTCTTCAGGGGACAGGGGAGGAGCAGGAGGATCTCAAAAAGGAATTCTAAAGAATAGAGGCATATTGAAGGGCTCAAGTCAGTCTGGATCTAGTGGTCCATCAGGTGGTGGACATTACACAGGTCATGGAGGCTGGTCTTGATTATAGTTAAGAATAGAGGCTATAAATTTATATAATACTATACTACCGGTATATATTAAAAAAAATAACTGTGTATGTAGAATTATTTGCTGGTGTAAACTTTCACAATTTTGATATCGAAAGAAATTTCACTATGAACTTATGTAGGTTTTGTGATAGTATCATTACTACCCTATTTCATATCCGACATGGATATTTATGCTGCTCCCTCCCTCTCTCTCCGACCCCCTCTATCCCTCCCCCTTTCCCCCTTTCCCCAGCCTCCCCCCTCCCCCCACTAAGATGGTGTGGGGGTTTACTTAATTCTTTCACCAACATTTTCTGACACTTCTTGGAAGACTATTTAGCAGATATTTATGACACTTCACACGTACAATCTTTGTGTGAAGTAGATGTGTCATTGGCTATTTGTATTTTGATCCTGTACATGGTTTGGAAAACATGATTTCCCAGTTGGGGTTCACTTGAGGAACGCTCTTCAGTCTTGAAATGGCATTCCATTCAGTTAAAACTTGTACATTTTGTGAATGTTGTGAATGTTTACACACAGGAAATGTTTTCTACTTATACTGTGTACATGAATTGATTCTCTAGAATTATTCAGTTTTGGTGCAAATTAACGGTTGTATATACATGTATATGTTATTAAAGAATTATTGCAGTAATTATTGATATATATCATATTTAAATAAATATTTTTAGTTGCAAGCCATATATATATAAGTAATTGATGATATTGTTAAGTCAATTTATTTATGGCATTATATTCTTCTCTTGACTGAGCAAGGAAAGGCCTTGTTTACATCCTAGATTTAATTTTCTGTCAACTATGTTGTAAACTTTTCATTTTCTGTCAAGATATGTCTTAAGCTTTTTGTTTTAGTTTCTAAAATTAGTTTTTTGTCAAGAAAAGCCATGCACTTTATTTCAGTTTTCACAGTTATACTGTAAATGCACCTAATGTCAGAGGTTTAAATTTTCCGTGGGTTTGTAATTTCCAACCTTTTCACTGGTTGTAATATTCACAGATTCTGAAACGGACTATAAAATCAAGAATATGTATTATTTTACATGTGGTACACATTTTTGTGGAAAAATTTTGACCGCAAAATAAACAAAATTAGTACACCGCAAATAAAAATTACACTTGCAGTAGTAAACAAAAGTTATATAAAGAATATTCACCATTTGATATGATATCTTGTTGTCGTTGGCGTCAAGTAAATCAGTATTGTCAGACACTATAACATCATGAAAAAAAGATTAGTTATCAAATAATCTGTTGTCATGGTGACAAGTTTGTTGTCCAGTGATTGATGTGTTGAAAATGTTTCACAAATTAGAGAGAAATTGGTCAAATTATTTTAAAAATCAATATTGTTTTGAAGTATTGTGTTAGAAAATTATAAAAAGTGCTATCTCTCACAGTCATATATATGTGATATATTTATGTTTATATTTAATGCTATAGAAAAATTAGTTAATGCTACCCCTTTTAAAAATGACAGAAAAAAAATGTAATCTTCTATTATGAATGTTGGCTTTATTTAGTAATAATTACAAGTCTTGAGTAATTCTTTAAAAAATCAACATTTTGAATTTGTATTATAAATTGCACATGTAAGAATTTGTTCACATGAAATAGCCCACACTCTGACAGACAAATCTTAGTGTGAAAAAGTCGGTTTATTTGCCAAAGGTCATTGGTTTTCTACAGTATCCTCCACCCTCACAAAACTGAACTCTCTCTTAGCATGAAGGAAAGTAATGAACTGTTTAAATATTTATGTTGTAGCAGTAGACACATACTGTATCAGTTTTATTTTTCTTTGCACCATTCAAACAGTAATTTGATTAAATATTGTCATTTGTTACATTTGAGACCTTATTTTCAATTGTATTTAAAGTAAGTTTTAGTGTATAAATTATATACTGTTTATGGCATTTGCCATAGTTCATAAATTGGTTATATTTATTGTCATATATTATGATCCTTTAAATAATGCATAGAGAGATGCCACAAAATTTTCTACACCTCATTTTCCATGTAAAGAATTATGATATTAATTATCATAAAGACTGTAGTCATGTAGGCGTGGCATGTTAATGAACACTCCCTGCACATTTCCCTGAGCATACTCAAAAGGTAAAAAAAAAATTGCCACTTCACCTATAGCTGGTGGGTGACATCTGGATGTAAGTGAAATATTCTTCACTGAGACGTAAAACCTCATTCAATCAATCAATGTAGTCAAAGTACTTTGAACAACCGATGTGAGAGTTTTTATGGTGTAATTCTGAGTTTACTTAAAATTATGGGAAGGTTAAAAATTGATAAAAAGTATTTGGTGTGTTGACTAACACAAATTAGAGGAAACCAGTTTTTTTGCCTTGAAACAGGCAAGGCGAAGTTATTTGTCCTTGACAAGGGGTTTCATTCATTCACCAAACTTCATCAGTGTTAATTGACCTTGATTCTTTGTCATCTGTCCTGCATATTTTTAGTCAATATTTATAGTAGGTGCTATGATGAAATCTATTTGTCAAGTTTCTCTTTTCTATCACTTTTGGTTAGAGATAACTGTAACAAAGCTAGTTGGAAAAAACTTTAACGAATAAATTTGGGCCAATATGTATGGTGACTATGACGTCTTTGTTTCACTTTTTAGGCCGAAAAAAAACAACTTATCACAATGAAAATTATAATGACTTGTGATAGAAAATAAAGAGTGGCTATCACAAATTTAAAATGTATTCAATTTTGAGTTATTTCTTAAGAATTTTTATATTGTTTATAATGGTATTTATGCAATGTGTTTATGTTCGTAGTAAATGAAAGTATTGTTTAAGAATTTTTAGTACAAAGTCTCCATTGGTAGTTAATCAAATATTGTTTTGTAAACTGAAGTTTTATTTATGTTGTCCATATTTTTTCTTAATGATGGAATTTAAGTTTGTTTGTATATATATATGCAGTATAAAAGCTATGAAATAGCAGCTCTATAGTTTATAGGCAAGACCTTGGTGGAATGATAAAAATGTGTTTGTTCTATATACATATAGTATAGAACCGGGGATGTTGGGTAATATTGTTTGGTTTCATATGAGAAGTTGGTTTGCTTTTCGTGAAAATGTTGGCAGTGAGTATTCCCCTTCTATAATTGCCACCATTTCTATAGTTGAAATGAGGCATTATAAATTAAAATGAATGGTTTTCACTAGGAAATCTAGTTTCATTTTGAATATTAAACTGATTAGTTTAAATACGCTGGAATTCTGTTTTGTACAGCCCAAATCGAAAATCTGTACCAGTACTTTCCAACATTTTCAGCGAAAAATTTAAAGCTTTAAATTGCTTTTTTCATTATTCCACAGTGTGAAATTTGAAAATGTGTTTTATTTTGCGCGAATAGGTTTAAGGTAAATTTGCAGAAAAATGGTTCAGAAGATAGAGGAACTGAACAGATGAAGATTGTATATACATGTATGCACACATTGTAGTAAAAAAAGAATGAAAAAAGACATTTCTGAATGGAAGAAGATTTAGTGAAAAGTTCCATAAAAAGACATGTTAGTAGGTTCTGTAAGTCTTGTCTACTCTAAACAACATCATCCTCATAGAAAAAAAAAGCTAAAATCTAGTAAATTTGAATATTTTCATTATTAGTTAATTCTGCTTTTATTTAAATTCAAACTTTTTACTCTTCTGGCAATGCAGTTTATAATCATCACGAGGGTAACATGACAAGACCTACTACCCTATTGCACTGTACTGAATTTCGTAGAAATTTGGATTAAAATTGACTTGTACTCTGCAAAAAATTGTTTGTGGATTAGCTTTTAATATATAAAGTGAATTGTAAGTTGTTGAAATAAGCATTTAAAATGAATTAACATTCGTCGTAGAAAAGCAGAGTATGGATGTGATGCTTATTTACTGTGATCTAAAAGCCCTCTTAAAGCTTTAAGAGGTAAAAAAGTAAGAAATATTGTGAGAAAGAACAATGTGCTTTCAAAGTACATAAATATACCATCTTGGAATTGTAAATAATTGACGTCACCTTCGGAGGAAATGCCTGTAGCAGATCATAGTTGAAACTGTATATATGTTTAAGAAGAAGATTATGAACAGTTAACAATTAAGTTATTCGAGAATTTTGCAGAGCAAAGTTTTATGTTTAAATATTTGGTAATGGACAAAAAAAAAAGTTTACAATATATATCTTGGCTAAAATTTGTGATGTTGATTGTTAATAAAAGGAAATTCTCACAATTAAAGTATTTGATTTTTTCTTCGCCATTATTTGAAGAGCTGCTAAAAATGGGTGTTTTGACATGAAACCAACTTCTAAAAAGATATATCAATATTTTCATGAAAGAAAAGGGGAAAACCTCAAGTATTATCATACAAATGAGTTGTTTGCCTTTGAATTGACCTTAAAAATACTTTGGAGCAAATTGTGATCTTTTGTAATGCAATTGACTGTTCTAATGTTTATTAGAAGTTTTACAATTGAACTTTTATCTATTTTGAAGTTGGTAACATGCAAAAGCAATGGGGTTATATATTATATACTGAAATCATTACACATGAACACTACACACTGAACTTGAAAAAAATGTATGTTTATTATTAGAATGTCTTGGATATGAATTGTAAATTAAATGTGTTGAAACTTTGTATATTGTATTGTAAATGATTGTAAAATGTTGAAATTCATTGTAAAAATGCAAAAAAAATTAAACATGCAATTGATTACAGAGAATCCAGCCAAATATTCATTCATATATTGGAGAACCGTTCTGTGGACAGTTGAGCCTTCACTCCAACAGACTAATGAAATGGTTAAAAACAACTCAATTTTTGAGTTATATACCATTAGGAGTAAAGGATTTATACAAAATGTGAAAATTTAGAACAGAATATCCATATCTTATGACAGGATTAGAAACATTTCCTCTCTTTTGGATAAAGATTGTTTCCTGTTTTTTATATCCTGAACTTGCCTTTGTATGTGGATTCTGTGTTCATTTATTTTGTAATGGTTTGAACATCAACAGACATTGAAATAAAGGAAGGCCTCTGGAGGATGAATCTTTAGTCAACCACCTGTACATGTTCTTGTTACTTGATTGTGTATATATAGAAGTGATTTCATCTTGTCGCCATATGTGGAATTTAATTTAAGTACATGACATTCTTCTCATGTGAGGCTTAACAAAGGTTTTCTTGTTCTCATTTTACCAATTTCCAAATTGTTTTAAAAGATTTGTCTATTACAGTAAAACCTTGATTAATCATCACCATTTTTTCCATCAAATTTTGGCGATAAATTGAAAAGGATTTTAAGGAAAAACATAGAAGACTTGGATTTGGGACATAATGGAGTGCAATAGGTGAGGTTGCATTACGAGGTTTTACTGTACCATAGTACATTTTGATAGCACTCAGTTTTTTTTTTTTTTTTTGGTTTTTTTTTTTTTTTGTCTCTCAAAAATTGTTTCTTTGGATTAAAATCTATTGAATTGAGCAAGGAAACCAATGATGTCCTTAAATGAGAAGTAAAATGTATGACAGTACACATTTTCGGATTAAAAACACTTGACAGAAGCAGATTTTGAATGAGCCGAAACAGATTAAGATTCCTATTGTGTTATTTTACCAATGGATTTACATTTCATAGGAAACAGGAATAGTTATAAATCGGAATATTTAGAGTGTTATGCAGTGATATTAAAAATGGATATTTACGTTGCACAGAACTTTTTAAAGAAGACATTTAGAAAAATGTTGCTGTTTATACCTTCATTGTGGATTATTTGAGACAGAATGTTTGAACGGACACTTAACACCTACAGTTAAAGGACTTGAAAACACTTGCAGTTGAATGATGGGAAATTTTCCAGATGGGTATACTAAATTCTACAAGGCATTTAATCTTGCCTGAAAATGTCCATCCTGAATGAAAACCTTGAAATTCTGATTTTGAGGTAAAGGTGGGTTTTGAACAGAGATATATGTACACAAATTTTCCTTTGGGATTTTAAGTAACCTATTTTCATCAACATAGACATAGGGTTAGCTAAATCTTGACAAAATCTCTTTGTCTTAAAAAGCAGAATTCAAATGTGAAATATTATTATTCCTAGCTGGTACTGAAACAAATTACAGTATATTTTATAACTCATAATTATACAAATTTGTGTGCAAGTTTACCTATCGGCAAATTTGGCTGTTTAAGGAAGCCATTTAGGGTTCTAAAGGGGGTAATTTAAAAGAGAGAAAACAGCATGTTTCTATAAGATATACTTGGACATATGTCTTGGAATAGGAACTATTTTTAAAATGCAACAGTTGAAGTGTGGGAATCTATATTTTGTCTGGATATCAGGGGAGATAACTTCTAAAACTATGTCATGCCAGCTTGGAATATGATTTCACATGAATTTAATATCTATAATAATTGGGATTTGCCACAGCAATCCACTTTGGGTGGTTGAGAGAAAAAGAAACTTGTATCTGTTTTTTAAGGAAAAAAATCCATATGATGGGTAAAAGAAATATTTAATAGTCGATGATTTCTTAAACATGATAAAATTTTGGCTAGATATAAAATTGAAGATGGTAAGGTTTGAGCACATTTCTCATAAATTGAATGCAAATTAATTAATTTGTTACTTTAAGAGCATTTAACCATTGCTGTATTGAAGATTTTATTAAAAATAGAGATGTTTAACTAGATGCAGATTGCAAGTTTCTTTTTCTTTCGGCCACTAACACATGATAAAACAAATAAGGTCTTGTCATTCTAAAACACCCCCCTCTTTCCATTATCATAAATTATGCATTGTTCAAAGAAACCCTGGCTGTAAATTGAATTGGTTTTCTTTTAGTATAAATATGAAAACAAATACTTTTGTACTCGACATGTACTGACTTTGAGATTACTATAGTGTCCTTACTAGGATTTGTTTAGCACAGTTTATCTTCACTGGGTTTCTTTGAAAAGGTCTATGGACCAGGATTTAATTTTAAAGCTTTCCTGTTATCGGTATTATACAGTACATATATATTGGCATCATAAATTCCACATGACTGAGCTACAAGTTCATGTTCCTTTGGTCGAAGGTCTGAAATACCTTGATCCTCTGACAAGTATTTTTCCTGTTATATATAAAGTTGATCAACTTGCTCCAGCTTGGCAATATTAGTTCATTCTAGTCCAGATAACCCTTTTAGAAATGACAAGATCTAAAGAAGTAAGGCTCATACTTAGATATAAAATATGTTTGGAATTGTATATTGGAAAATTTGAGAATAAAAAATAAATATATAAAGTCTGACCAAAAAAAAGTTTTCCTCCAAACTAGATATATTTGAACTTCAGTGTCTATTAATATCATTAATATCGCTAAGTTGTAAAAGAACAATTAAAAAATGTTTTGTGACAGATAGTTAGCTTTGGTTACAATTGATTTACCGTAGGTTGTGATTAGGTCCTTTGACACATCTAATGTGAAATTTGTCAATAAAATTTTAGGAAATTAAGAAAACAAATAATCCTAACCTTATTTGTGGTTCAGAAAATTTTAGGGAAAATTTGAGAAAAGCACAGAGCCTTACTTCTATAACGACTAAAAACTAAAAATGCATGAACAGAAAGAAGATTGAAGAACACGGATGAAGATACAAGATGGTGGTTGTGGCAGCCTGAAGTAGCACGTATACTGTAACCATAGTGACCGGTATTGTGATAATGTTTGCTGGTATAGACTTTCACTGTTATGGTGTCTTATCATCTGAAAAAAATTTTGCTTCTACATGTATATATGGCATTCTGGGATATTTAATACCATGGAAAAAAATTTCAATTGGGGGAAGGGTTGATTATTTTTGCTTTTTGGCAGCAACAAACAAGAAAAATTATACACAGCAAATATTATGATGTATATGTGTTATTGTTACATGGGGTAAGTACATAAGGTCATGTCAAATATTGTGTTGATGCTGAAATTGGATATGGTTTTGGCCTTATTTGGACAAAAATCTTAAAACTTAATTTTTTCAAAAAATTCACACTAGCAATATTGTTGACTGAAATAACTTTGGCATAGTTGAATCCATCAAACAATATTATTTTGAAATAACCAGTTCTTTATATTAGTGGGGCCTCGTGATCAAAAGAACCACCTATGGATTGTGGTGTTTCTTGTCGCCTTGGTTTTCCACTTGTTTGTTTGGTCCAATAACTGCTAGACACTCAATTTGTAGGTTTGGTCTGATATCTGCTAGCTTCTCCACTTGTTGGTTTGGTCTGATATCTGCTAGCTTCTCCACTTGTTGGTTTGGTCTGATATCTGATAGTGTTTTCACTTCTTGGTTTGGTCTGATATCTGCTAGCTTTTCCACTTGTTGGTTTGGTCCGATATCTGCTAGCTTCTCCACTTGTTGGTTTGGTCTGATATCTGATAGTGTTTTCACTTATTGGTTTGGTCCGATATCTGCTAACTTCTTCACTTGTAGGTTGGTCTGATATCTGCTAGCTTCTTCACTTGTTGGTTTGGTCCGATATCTGCTAGCTTCTCCACTTGTTGGTTTGGTCTGATATCTGATAGTGTTTTCACTTATTGGTTTGGTCCGATATCTGCTAACTTCTCCACTTGTTGGTTTGGTCCGATATCTGATAGTGTTTTCACTTCTTGGTTTGGTCCGATATCTGCTAACTTTTCCACTTGTTGGTTTGGTCCGATATCTGATAAGTGTCTTCACTTGTTGGTTTGTTCCGATATTTGCTAGCTTCTCCACTTATTGGTTTTGTCCGATAACTGCTAGCTCCTTCACTTGTTGGTTGGTCTGATATCTGCTAGCTTCTTCACTTGTAGGTTGGTCTGATATCTGCTAGCTTCTTCACTTGTAGGTTGGTCTGATATCTGCTAGCTTCTTCACTTGTTGGTTTGGTCCGATATCTGCTAGCTTCTCCACTTGTTGGTTTGGTCTGATATCTGATAGTGTTTTCACTTATTGGTTTGGTCCGATATCTGCTAACTTCTCCACTTGTTGGTTTGGTCCGATATCTGATAGTGTTTTCACTTCTTGGTTTGGTCCGATATCTGCTAACTTTTCCACTTGTTGGTTTGGTCCGATATCTGATAAGTGTCTTCACTTGTTGGTTTGTTCCGATATCTGATAAGTGTCTTCACTTGTTGGTTTGTTCCGATATTTGCTAGCTTCTCCACTTATTGGTTTTGTCCGATAACTGCTAGCTCCTTCACTTGTTGGTTGGTCTGATATCTGCTAGCTTCTTCACTTGTAGGTTGGTCTGATATCTGCTAGCTTCTTCACTTGTAGGTTGGTCTGATATCTGCTAGCTTCTTCACTTGTTGGTTTGGTCCGATATCTGCTAGCTTCTCCACTTGTTGGTTTGGTCTGATATCTGATAGTGTTTTCACTTATTGGTTTGGTCCGATATCTGCTAACTTCTCCACTTGTTGGTTTGGTCCGATATCTGATAGTGTTTTCACTTCTTGGTTTGGTCCGATATCTGCTAACTTTTCCACTTGTTGGTTTGGTCTGATATCTGATAGTGTCTTCACTTCTTGGTTTGGTCTGATATCTGCTAGCTTCTTCACTTGTAGGTTGGTCTGATATCTGCTAGCTTCTTCACTTGTTGGTTTGGTCCGATATCTGATAGTGTCTTCACTTGTTGGTTTGTTCGATATTGCTAGCTTCTCCACTTATTGGTTTTGTCCGATAACTGCTAGCTTCTTCACTTGTAGGTTGGTCTGATATCTGCTAGCTTCTTCACTTGTAGGTTGGTCTGATATCTGCTAGCTTCTTCACTTGTTGGTTTGGTCTGATATCTGATAGTGTCTTCACTTCTTGGTTTGGTTCTGATATCTGCTAGCTTCTCCACTTTGGTTTTTCTGATATCTGCTACTTCTCCACTTATTGGTTTGTCCGATATCTGCTAGCTTCTTCACTTGTAGGTTGGTCTGATATCTGCTAGCTTCTCACTTGTGGTTTGGTCTGATATCTGCTAGCTTCTCCACTTCTTGGTTTGTTCTGATATCTGATAGTGTTTTCACTTATTGGTTTGGTCCGATATCTGCTAACTTTTCCACTTGTTGGTTTGGTCTGATATCTGCTAGCTTCTCCACTTATTGGTTTGGTCCGATATCTGCTAACTTCTCCACTTATTGGTTTGGTCCGATATCTGCTAACTTCTCCACTTGTTGGTTTGGTCTGATATCTGATAGTGTCTTCACTTCTTGGTTTATTCTGATATCTGCTGGCTTCTCCACTTGTTGGTTTTGTCCGATATCTGCTAGCTTCTGCACTTATTGGTTTTGTCCGATAACTGCTAGCTTCTCCACTTGTTTGTTTGGTCCAATATCTGCTAGCTTCTCCACTTGTTTGTTTGGTCCAATATCTGCTAGCATCCTCACTTCTTGGTTTGGTCTAATATCTGCTAGCATCTTCACTTCTTGGTTTGGTCTAATATTAATCTGCTAGCCTCTCCACTTGTTGGTTTGAAAATCTTCTAGTCTCTCCACTTGTTTGGTCAGTTATTTGCTAGCCTCTTTATTGGTTTGGTCTGATATCTGCTGGCAATATCCACCTGTTGGTACCAGTATCTGCTAGCATCTCTACTTCTTGGTTCGCTCCAATATCTGCTAGCCTCGCCACTTGTTGGTTTGGTCCGATATCTGCAAGTCTTTCAACTTGTGAGTTTGTTCCAGTATCTGCTAGACCCTCCACTTTTTAATTTTGATATCTGCCTCGAGTCTCCACCAGTTGGTTTAATCCAATATTTGCTAGCATCTCCATCAGTTTGTTTGACCCAATACATGTATCTGCCTCTATCTTTGGAGTATTTTAAATAATTTTGTTTTGAGTTCTCTATCCAAGTTTGGGGTTTTATCGATTGAACATCCAAGTACAATGCCCCAATTGCACTAAATATTTTGCCACTTCATCTAGAGCTGAAGTTTCAATATAAGTGAATTATCCTTGAAAGGGATTTCCAATCATTTGGATATCTGGTGTTTTCCACAAGTTTGCCTATATGAGGGACATTTTGAAGTTATAATAATTGTATATTGAATCTTTTACATCCATTTAGTTTATTTGGATCTGGTATATGTAGTAATTTCAATTTGTTTTGCTTCTGGTGTATGGTAAACAAATTTGTCTGGGGTTTGTTTGTTCGGCATCTGGTATCCTTTCATACTTTTGATTGTTATGCTCCAGAATCTGATATATTA
The DNA here is from genome assembly GCA_021292105.1 of Anadara kagoshimensis. Taxonomy (NCBI): domain Eukaryota; kingdom Metazoa; phylum Mollusca; class Bivalvia; order Arcoida; family Arcidae; genus Anadara; species Anadara kagoshimensis. Next base: position 26,420,090 of record CM037872.1, on the reverse strand, counting down.
GCTCCAATAACTCAAGTTTATTGGGGTACGTACATAGATTCACACGTCTACTTCAATATCGAGAAAGACTGCTCAGTTTTAATGTTGAATTTGTTTTCCAACTGGTATTCTTCATGTGTGTTAATTTTATTCCATTGTTGGCTGTCTTTTTCAAAAATAATGAGTTTGTTGCAATATTGGGTAGCCTCTCCATGCGTTTTGCATTACCTGGTAGACTCAAATGTTACAAAACGTTGGTTGGTTCTGTCATTCTTTGTATTCCCTACTTGTTGCTTGATGTTGCAGTATATATATATGAAGCCAGTATTTAAATCCATCTGTACTTGGTTTCAAAGAGCTGTTTGCCTCTTTAAATAATTTGAACAGTTTGTTCATTAGGTTTACTGAGGTACTGGGTTAATAAATTGGAACATTTTAATAATTGGAATTGGTTTTTTTTTCAATTTTGATCAGAAAATATAAACAAGTATATGACATGATCTTATGAGGGTAGCATATAAACCCATTATAATTTTTATACATAATGAAGTAAAATTCTACTGTATGATATTGTATAACCTCAATTCATTAGAGTCATTTCCGCCATCAATAAAATTTGACTGTATGATCTAGATAATTAAAACATCAATTTATCACCCCCAATTCAGGCAAAAAAAGAGAAAAATGTATTTTCAGCTAATGCGTAACAAAAGTTAGGGTCAGTAGGTAGGCAATTTAAAAATATTGGGCCTTAGTCAAATTGGGGCATTGTAAACGGGCTAAATCCAGAAACTGTCATTTAGATCGATGTGGAAGGGACACTATAATTAACTATATCTAGCATGTCTAGTGAATTCTAATTCTCTAATACGCCATCTTAGAAAACCAATACACTTCTCCATTGTTTCTTTGTTACTAACAAACTTGCTCAATGAAAATTTCTAAAATCTTATTTTCTTTCCAAGTAAAAATTAATATGGCTACACTGAAAATCAAAATTTGATTAAAATAAACATACCGTTATAGGGAATACAAATTACCCCAGGCCTGGATCAGTGGGCATTGTGCAACTTCACATATAGCTGGTGATATATTGATGTAAGTAAATGAAATAATCTAAACATAGATAAATCCCATTAAATCAATAATTTGTTGTAAAGAAACTATGACAACTTGTTCATACACCAAGCTCATTTCTCGGTGTTAAGAGGTCATGGAAGCCAAGTTGTTAAGAAGCTAGTCTTAAATTTAGAGTTGGGGTAATGGTGACCCAGTCAAGAATATTTATTTTACTTATATTGAGACATTGCCAGCTATAAGGGAAGATGCAGAAATTTTGCCTGTGTGTTGCACTGATGACATTATATAGCAAGGCTCTTAATTGTGTAATTTTGTAATGCCGAGTGCTTTGCAAAAGAACAGTCACTACCGACTTTCAAGTCTTGGGTCAAACCCAGCCGGAGATCAAACCCATGACCTCTCACTTACAGAGCGAGCACTCTACCAACTGAGCTACTGCAGTGGTTCTTCAAATTAAGGAGTCTTGATACCAACACTTTTGCCCTGTTAGATAATATTTGTTGTTGGCTCATATAGATTGGCTTGTTACCAGTATACATTACTGACTTGATAATTTTATGTCAATAATCTGTCATTGTGGGCCATTAAAATAACACTATAAAACCTTCAGACTTGTGGCAAGATTAATCACAGCAATTTCACTTAAAAATCTTAACAGTATTGCAGTAGCTGGCTCTTAAATCATAAAATCACTAAGAACATGAAAAATATTAGAGATTTATTGTTTAAGAGGAGAACTTCAAGTTGTACTCTTCAATTGACTGAAAAAGTTTAATTATGATAAAATCAAGCCAATTGGAACATTTCTATGAAAAATAATTTTTCGAAAATATTACCAGTACAAAGAATTTTATAAGTTCAAAAGGAAGCCCTTCTGTTTTTGCCGATTCATTGGTTTTAAAACTTAATTTCTTGATAATGAGGTTCCACTGTACATGATGCATAAGGGTAAAATTAACCAAGCACCATCAAAACTGATCTTAATTCCTGTATACTGATTTACTAGCCAAAATATTGTTTGTGAACTGTTTAGAGAAAATGGGCCATGACTACAAAACCTTTCTCAATTCAGTGTCTCTCAACACCCAAGGTTAAAATCCCACTAGCAGATCATTAAATGTTAAGTCTATCGTTTGCTACTCCAAATCATAACTGACTGTATGGATATGAGAAAAATAATCTTAATTGAGGCATGGAACTTTGTCACATGATAAAATAGGCAAGTTAAAAACCAGTTTGTTAATCAAATAAGTTCTTACTGATCCAAGGCTTTTGGTAATTGTTAAAATAACAGCATATGTACACAAAGGTCAAAGCTAGATCTTGACCTTCACCTCATTTTACCTTTAAAGAAACTTTCATGAAAATCTCCATGTCAAAAATCTTTACTTAGTAAAGATATCATGCAATAAGCAAATTAAAACGGATTTCACAAATGGGATCATGCCCCTCACTTTTGACAAGAAAACTCTGCAACAAACCTGAAAATGTTAAAATCTGCATTATCTTTTAAAAAAAACTAAAATAATGACAAAAGTACCATCGTCAAAAATCATGACCTTAACATTTGACATTGGCTCTATTTAGAAGGTCATTTAAACTGAAAAGCCCATGTCATTAAATCATTAACATAATCATATTTCACAAACAGGACAAACCAAGACTCTAAGGTCCTACAGAATGTAAGTATCACATCAACATCAGCCTCCAATCAATGTTTTCAGCCACTTTGACCCCCTTTTGATTGCTATTGTGAAGCCACTAAAACATTAGAATTGCCCTGTCAAAAACATACCTCCAAGTCTCATTGATATCTACCTAGTAGTTTTGAAGAAGTTGAAATTAGGTGATGACAATGCTCATGCATATACATGCTGTGCTGTGTTATAAACTAGCTGAAATGGGGTTTTGGAAAGACGAGTAACAAATATACAACTAAATAGCAACAAGGGTTCTCATTTTAAACACATGCAGTCTTGTCCACACAATCTGTCTAAATTAAAAGCCTGGGTTTAAGTCAACTACTAAAATCTAACTTTTCTTAGGTAACTAAACTCTGATAACCATGATAAATATGCAGTACATTTATAAAAATTTAAGTATTTTTACAACCACAATGCTCTATTTATCAACAATGTTTTTAAGATAAAATGTAAAACACATAAGAACTAGGTACATGTATTAACTCCTAAAATTACTAACTGGATCGAAAAGGAAAGTAGCATATACTTGACAATAGTCTATGCAACAGAGAAAATGAAACAAAATAAACACATTGGGTCATTGTGTTTAGACAAAAAAATCTACCGTAATAGGACAAAAAAATTTAAAAACTCTCTGATTTAACCAAACTAATTCTCTCATTGAACCTAAATTAACATTTGATGGTGACCAATGCAACAACCCTGTATAAATAAAAAGAAATTAGAAATGAAAGTCGCAGGTCCTTGGAAAGATATCTTGAAACCTGATGCCCTGTGCCATGACAGGCATGGTATGTAAAAGAACCCTCCCTGCACATTGCCTGGAACACACTGCAAAGGTTTTTTACCAGCTGGTAACGTCTCAATATAATTGAAATATTCTTGACTGGGATGGTAAACCTTATTCAAATAAAGATTTTCCTTAACTTAAATTTAGCAAATTTTGACCATCTTTTATGGAATGATGAATAAACATTTTTGTCAAAATATAAGCTTTTGTGATCTTCAAAATCACAGCTTAAATCCCCAAATATCTTGAGAATTCATTATTAGGTTTTCAAATGCCAGATTTGAGTTAAGGAAAATTTAAGTTCAGAAATAAATCTGAAACCAGGGCAATAATAAGTTAAGTATTGATAAATTGGCAGTTAACCAGATTGTAGTATTTTCATAAATTAGATAAAGTCATGGATGAGACAACTGCGCTAGCTCAGTTGGTAAAGTGCTAGCTCTGCTGTAAGTGGGAGGTTGTGTGTTCGATCCTAGGCCAGGTGTGACCCAATACTTGAAAGTTGGTAGTGAATGTTATTTCGCCAAGCACTCTGCATTACGGAATGAATCTTTCAGATATGAACTTAAAATGAAAGAGGTCCCATGTCGCAGCAGGCATGGCACGATAAAGAACCCTGCTGTATAATGCCATCAGCACAACACACAGGCAAAACTTCTGCACCTTTGCCAATAGTTTGCAACATCTCGATATAAGTAAAATATTCTTGACCTGGGCGTTAAACACCATTACTCAACTCATCCATGAAACTTTAAAGGAAAAAAATTGTAATTAGATACAATGTAATTACTAAATCCCAATAAAAATTACGAAAGTTGTCATCTGGAAATCAACCAATTAGATCATAGCAGTATGCTAATTAATAATGCTCAAATCCTGTCGCATCAATTTTCAATAAACACATTGACTGATAACCATCCAATCGAAAGTAAAGTTAATTGTTATCTAGAAATTGTCTACCAATCAAACTGCAGTATGAATGGCCTTTGTCACACCTAAAACTTTAAATAGGTACTTTAATGATAAACACACTGACCAAGTTTCACCAAAACTTCCAACCAATATTGCAAGAAAAGTCTGAAACCAATTTGAAACCAATCAGATTGCAATACATTGTATAATAATTAATTATGGGTTTTGTCATATGTCGAACAAAATCAAGATACACATGTTTTAAATATTAAACTTACTGACCAAGTTTCATCATAATCCAATCTATATTGGGTCATAACCTTACTTACCAGTCTGATTGCAGTATGCTAATTAGTTGTACAAAATTTGTCACATATTGAACCTAAAGACAAATTTCCATAACAAATATGCTGACAAAATTTCATCAAAATTTTACCAATATTACAGAAGTTATCATCTAGAAACAATCAGTGAATGAGATTGAATTACAGTCAAACCTGCCCAAAAAGGCCAGCAAAGGGAATCAGTAAAATCTGCCTTTATTGAAGGTAACCCTTATATATAGAGGTTCAAAAATCATACAGAACAATTCAGATGTCCTTTAAAAGCAAGGTGGCCTTTAAGGCAGGTTTGACTGTATATGCATATTACTTATGTGTAAATTTTGTCACATATCAAACTTTGTCAAGGTATTTCACTAAATACAATAGAAATTCTGAGGTTTTACCTGATGACCTTCACCCTACATAACTCAACATGGTTCATGAAAAAGCATCTATTGCTGATTTACATTTTCTGTTAAAATTCATCTAGAAATGTAGACGAATGGAAAGAGTCACTAAATGGTGATAGACGGACATGGCTTTCGAAGTCAAGGGTTTTGGGTTTGAACCTTACTCAGGCCTTGGAAGTTTTCTGAGATGATTTTCATCTCCTGTCCACACCAAAGCAGTAAAAAACTCATTACCAAAATAGTCTCAGATGAGACTCAAACTGAGGTCCCATGTCTCAGTGTACGCTTAAGAAATCTCCATAGAGTTTGAAAAAGAGTAGGCCTCTACAGAGAATGCTTACAACTAGAAGTGAATGAACAGACTGAGCTAGAAGATAAGAATAAAGGGTTAGGGACTGATGTATTAAATTCACCACAACTTCATTCATGGGGTTATAGTAAGTCTACAAAAGGCAATAGACCTTGATCTAACATTAATCTTTCTTTTATCATAAGGGCCTCAGAAACAGAGTGGCCTAGCTACAGTACTAATCTCGGATCACAGTGTTAATCATTGTGTACAGTAGGCTCAAATTATTCCATCAAAGCTGGTGGCCAATAGAGTTGCCTTATGATTCTTTGCCAAGATGTACCTGGCCAAAGAGTGAACCAATTGAACTTAAAGGCATTCAATTACATGTAATATCTTAAATGATAACCAGGAGTAGCGCACTAGTGCATGTACTTTTAAAGGCATATAACAACTTTCTACTCACCCTGATTTCTTTACACACACAAACTGGACTAGGCAGTGTAACAGTGCCCCCTCCCCCACTACCACACAATAAATCTTGACTATGCAAAGTAACAGTGTACCTCCCTCCCTCCCTCTTCCACACACACACACAAACACACACACACACACACACACACACATACACACACACACTATGTCATAAGTATGGGTGGAGACGCTCAATGCTTGGAATCGAAACATTAAGAAAAAGTTAAATGCAAGACAACGGCTGTCACATGCCTGGATAGGAGAATAAAACGTTTATACATATCACCTCTAGTTAACACAGTGCCACTGGTGTATTGGTCTTAACTGACTGGTGATGGTTCAATTCCATCTGGTACTTTATATGAGGATATTGTAAATGTTTATTCCTTTTATCCAGTCATATTGTATGCATTAAACAATACAGATTTATACCATTTGACCTTTGCCATTAAGATTAAAATTTTCCTGCTTTAATATGTATATTAGTATTGAGAACAAAAATGCTTCTATAATAAGGGTGCTTCTAACACGAGATGGTCCACTATCACCAAACAATGAGGCTAACATATACTCTTGTTTAGTGCAACCCAGCATTGGCCCTTGTTTGGTGTAACACAACATATACCCTCGTTTGGTGCAACACAACCTAACCCTTGTTTGGTGCAACCCAATATAAGCCCTTGTTTGGTGTAACACAACATAAGCCCTTGTTTAGTGTAACACAATATATACCCTTGTTTGCAGCATATACCATACCAAACATATACCTCTGTTTGGTGTAACCCAACATATAACCTTTTTGCTGCATATTCCATACTCTTGTTTCGTGTTACCCCTGTATCCCAGCTGGCAACATATACACTTGTTTGGTGTAACCCACTGGTGTGTAACCCAACATATAGCCTTGTATGGTGCAACCCAATGGCAACATATACCCTTGTTTGTTGTAATTTAACATAAACCCTTGAAAAAATCGGTGTATCCCAACTGGCAACATTTACCCTTGTTTGTTGTTGCCCAGCTGTCGCGACAGCATCTACCCTTGTATGGTGTAACCCAATGGCAACATATACCCTTGTTTATTGTAACCCATCCAGCTCCATATATCCTTGTTTAGTGTAACCAACATATTATACGCTTGTTTGGTGTTTCTTAACACATACCCTCGATTGGTGTAACCCAACTAGCAACATATACTCTTGTTTGGTATAACCCAACATATACCCTTGTATAGTGTAACCCTACAGAAGACCTTGTTTGGTGTTACCCAATGGCAACATATACCCTTGTTTGGTGTAACCCAACTGGCAACATTTACCCTCCGTTGGTGTAACTTAACATATACCCTTGTTTGGTGTAGTCCAAAGTACATGTATACCCCGTTTTGATGCAATCCAACATAAATCCTTGTTTGGTGTAACCCAATGGCAACATATACCCTTGTTTGGCACAACCCAACATATACCCTTGTTTGGTGTAACCCGATATATACCCTTGGTTGTTGCAGCCCAACATAAACCCTTGTTTGGTGTATCCCAACTTGAACTTGTACAACTGTTTGGTGTGACCCAACTTATACAACTGTTTGGTGTAACACAACATATACTCTTGTTTGGTGTAACCCAATGACAACATATACCCTTGTTTGGTGTAACACAATGACAATATATACCCTTGTTTGGTGTAACAATGACAACATATACCCTTGTTTGGTGTAACCCAATGACAACATATACCCTTGTTTGGTGTAACACAATGACAACATATACCCTTGTTTGGTGTAACACAACATATACCCTTGTTTGGTGTAACCAATGACACATATACCCTTGTTTGGTGTAAGCCAATGACAACATATACCCTTGTTTGGTGTAAGCCAATGACAACATATACCCCTGTTTGGTGTAACCCAATGACAACATATACCCTTGTTTGGTGTAACCCAATGACAATATATACCCTTGTTTGGTGTACACAACATATAAATAATATACCCTTGTTTCGGGTTATAAGCGCTTCATCTGGGAAAATGGCTAGAATTATTGATTATTACTAAATTGACAAATATCATCAAAATTGGCTCTGTAAAATTGGAGATGATTAAATTGTTTTGTAAAAATATTACAAGTGGATTGCAGATGGTGATATGGTATACCTAATATTTTGGGAAAGGTGGCTAAAAACAATGATACCAGAAAACTGTTTCTGTACTTAAAATGACTTGATTCAGAACTAAATAAAAAATAATCTAATATTTATTTTTATTTTCTATTAAATTGATATGATACTGACAAAAATATTAAGTTGAGAAAATTTTATTCAGATAAAAATTTTGTGTACAAATATAAAATATTTTCAGCTGTTTCTATTTTCAAAAACAAATTTCAGAAATTCTAATACATATAAATGAAGTCGGACAAAATACAAAATGTACCAATTATACAAATACATGTTATGAGTGAATTAATGACATAAAAGGTTCAGAAATTTTGTAATTTTGGAAAATGTATAACAGCATATCATTAACAAATATTTAATTTCCTGTGTAGTTTTTTTTTTTTTGATAAAATTTCAAGATGTTTCTTGAGTTACAATAATTCTTGAATTACAATAAAATTATTTACAATTTTTATATTACATAATATTATTTATACAGAATAATCAACAAATTATATGTTAATTTAAAAGTAACAAATACAAACAATAATGAATTTAATTTTGCAATCTTCAGCCATTCATAAGCTTGTATGCATATAATATTGCCAGTAGTTAAATAAACTTAAATTTTACAATTGATGTAAGAGCCAAAAACTGTAAATTCAAACAAATCTAAAAGTTTATACTTCCATTGCTGGCAGTTACCAATTTTGACAAACTTCAAAAAGTACTATATTTTTTTGTACAAATTTTGAAAATTTGGCTACTTATTGTTTTAAAATTGTAGAAACCTTGAAAATCTCATTGATACAAGCCAATTCAGTGAATTAGAATCCCCCACCAGCAGGTTCTTTTTTTTTAGATTTGCACTTAAGTTCAAAGGGCAATTACTCTCAGAAAATAAGCAAACCAACTTGGGGTAACAATACGTGCATAGCCTATCAATGTTGATGCTTTCACCAAGTTTAGTGAGATAGTGCTTCAAAGTATTGGAGAATTTGCCAAGACAAGAATTTTGAATGGACAGACGGACAGAAGAAAGGACTGACAGACAGAAATTCAAATTTAATAAACCCCCTCTTTCTTCGAAAGGCGGGGATAATAAAAACTTGAGGTGTATTGAATGGCCTCAGCATAAAAGCAAATACCAAGATATCTTGATACAAAATTTATATGCACATGTTTAAAATTTGTAATAATGTGTCACATGTGTAACACATGTATATTAATTGCCACTATTTTAAGCCTAACTTTCAATCAAAAACTTTGACAAATCACTGTCACATTAAATTGTTATGGAAGTGGTTTTGTTGCTGGTTAACGTTTGTGGGTGATCAGAGGATCATGGTGGTCTTAAGTGATGTAAAACCTCCAGAAAACTTAAAAGTTGATGATGAAATTCATAGACCAGGACTTTTCTTCCCTTTCTGTAAAAAAATGCCAAATAATCTAGTCTTGCCATATGGGTGTTATACATACAAATGTAAAGTCTGGTTTTACCTGATCAAGTTTTTTGGGTGCAATGGAACATTCTGTGTTTAGAAAACTAGACAACCATTAAAGGGAAGTAATTCTAACACTTAATCTGCATTGAAATAGCATCTAGGTTTCATCAAGACCATAAAACTAAATACTAGTACAGTATAAGGTCATATACTTATGTGCAAAGGTAGCAATTTATAACACTTATTTTTAATGTGGGACATAAAATATGATCTTGAAATAGAAATTATGCTTCTTTCTCCTTCTTGTCAAACACATTAATCCAGACAGTGGTATGGCTCCCAAAAATGGTTTACGTTAATACTGAAATCATGAGATATTACAGAGATATTTGTTACTCTTCTCGCATGGTGATTAGTTAACTTGCCAAGGTACATAGAACTATGTTCATGAATCTGCCAGGGCGCACAACATTTAGTGGTAAAAGGGAAGTGACTTGTATATTGCCGAACTCTAGTTATGGTCTACAAACATGTTGAAAGATGTACAAAGGTCACAGAATATGAAATCAAAGTTAAACGGACCAAACCAATACCACTTTGAAGGGTGACAAAAACGTTATACAGGGTTTTTGCAGGTTTACATGACCCCAAGTACCCTGTCAAGATTGATATACCCTTCGTCTGCGGGTCCGGGTATTTTTATTATATTACAAGCCATAACCATGGATATTGAAAAGAAAACTATCATAAATTGTATATTCATCAAATTTTGACATGTAAACATCTAAAAGAACTGACTGATCTGAGCAGTACATATATTTTGACATGTAAACATCTAGAAGTGCTGACTAATCTAAGCAGTAAAGTATGTATCTGGCAAAGTAACACAATCAAAAACCGACATAAATTCCACAAACTAATGAAGTTTACACAAAATGTATGAGATATTTTTTTTTATGATATTTTAATTGAAAACTATGTCATTTGATATTCTATATATATATATGAAATTCAAAATGAAATTGTAATAAAATAAAATGTATAATAAAACTGTTAAAAACAGAGCTGCCTGGGTAATAAACAGCTGCATAATAAAAGTCATAATAATGTCTCTAAATTCCCTGAATCAATATTGTTTAAGCTACTGTAATATAATTCCCTGTCATTGATAAATCTGTAAAAACAAAATTGTTGCATAAAATCGTCGAGGTCTTGTAACATATTTCAACTTCTTTTGCCTCTATAGTTTGTCAATAATTTTTCACAAGAATCCTAATACATGTAAACTGTAAGCATATTTTAAATGCAATTCAATTATTTTGCCTATTCAAAAATGCGATGATTCCATGATTAATGATAAACAATTTCACTTATTTCAATTCTTCACTTAATCTAAAACATATTTGATTCAATTTTCTTTTCAAATTTCAATAATTCCATTGCTCTGTGGTAACTTGAACTTATAAAATTCCTTAGCCATTCATTATTATACTTGCTATTTTATATCAAAAATAGTTTAATAATAAAATCTAGTTTTTTTCTCTTTTTTTTATGTAACAGCCATTGGACTTTGTGTTGCGGGTACGGGGGTACAAAATTTCCAGGGGTCTTCTAACATACTGGGGTGGTAATAATCTTCAATTTTACTGCTTCCTCCAGGATTACAATTATAATCTCTCCTTGGCGTCTGTAAATGTTAAAATTTAAATATTTGTGTCTTAAAAATTTAAAAAGAAATATCAAAAGCTTTTTTCAGAAACATTATTGGAAAAGGAAAATACAAAAATGACTAATCAAGTTCAGAAACAAGAACATACATACAACTTTTTCATTGAAAAATACGAAATTAAATAAAATATCTAAATATTGTAACAAGTTTTTAAGTGTGAATGAATAAATAAAATAACCTGTATAGAATGCAAGATGTACTAACATTATAATATCGCACGTTAAAAATGTACCAAAATTATGGCTTTGCTCGTAAAAAATGTTCCATTCTGGAAAAATTACTAGAATTGATTGGTCAGCCTGTGGGTGTCAGTTTTCGTCAATCTTTCATAATGCAAGAAGAGATGCATCAATGTTACATTGCATCCATGAATCCTAAAGAATGGACCAAAATTATAACAGTGATTATTTACTATTTAGTAATTTTTATACAAAAGAAATTACTACGACCCTAAAAATTTCCTTCAATTTTGAAAAGGATGTTAACTATAGTACCAAGAATTTCTTTTGGTATTAAAAAAGCACACATTCCAGTTAATTACAAAACATTTAAAAAGCTTGTAACCATGGATGCAAATTTTCTGATTCTATCATTCTAGTCGTTATTGTCAAGTAATCCTAGATTCACTTGACAGTAACTTCAAGTAATAGATCCAATAATTTCAGATTCATCCTTAGTATGGCTATGGAGAATAGCATTTTATCATATGTTATGCTGTTCTTTTGGTTCCGAAAACCCTGAGTTAATATAAGGAATGGTTACTGTTGGTATAACTATGTTTGTGACAGCATTTTCTGGTAAATTTTTCTAAAATGAGCTGTCACAGATACAGAACATTTACACATTGGAAAAACTAAATTGTGCTTCAAGGTAATGATGAGAATTTTATTTTAAAATAATCTACCTGTCCAAATTGCTTATTGAAAGATTTTCTGCCATTGCCTCGACCTCGACTTGAGCCATGTGAACCTGGGGGTGAAAATGGTGAATGTGGTGTTCTAAAACTACCATCATTTGGACTTTGATATCTATAGTTGAAATTATGCCTAGGACTAAAGTTCTGAGAACCTGGCGTGTTGAAAGAGCTATTTCTAGAACTGAATTTCTGAGATCCGGGTGAAACAAACTGTCCTTGTGGCATTCCGTTACCACCACGATGTGTGGGGCTCGGGCTGAAACCCCTTGCTGGTGTCCCCCATCCTCCTGTGGCTGGCGACCCCCAACTTTGCTGTGAATTCTGTGGAACGTTCGTAAAACCGCCGGATGGTGATTGTCTATATTGCATATTCTGAACTCTTCCGTTGTTCATGTTTTCAGTGAACTTAATTTTGAACCATAACAATAACAATAAAATCTCTAGTAATGACTTAAATTTTCCACTTTTGGATCACATCTTGAACAATAGGAACCGGAAGTGAATTTTCTGAAACGGAAGTTGTAGTTGTACACAAGAGACGTACACAAAATCCAATGACGTTTACACAAATTTAGTTCACACTTCTTGAAAAAGAGAACACATCAAAGAGAAAGTAGGAAATTTTAGCAATCTTCCTAGTAGTGACGATTAGCAAATGTAGCTATTTTACAACTTTATAAAATGTAGATTAGCACCATGGTACGTTGTTACCCCAACACAGCACAAATTAAGTATAAACTACCTGGTAACATCAACTTGTGTATCTGTCACTTACAGATGTAGTGTCGCATCCAGTGACACGTGCCAGTGATATCCAATTAAACAATTTTCAGACGTCACGCAGTGTTAAGTACACTTTGGCAAATCACGTTTACAGTGACTGCTTTGATCTCGCCGACCGTAATCCCAGGTGACTGTCATCACTAGACCCTGACTAGTATTCAAGATTTCTTACCTGAGGTCATGGTCAGGTGAAGACACCCCTTCAATTAACAATGACATTAGTCAATACCCCAGGTGATGAATGCCTTAGGGAATATACTTGAATTTTTAGGGAAGGTGTTAATTAGTGAATTTAACTTTGCTGAAACCAGACAATCAACTATTCTTTGATGTGTCTCAAAGAGATTGGTGCCATTTATTTTGACTGAAACCAATTCACCCAAGCATGTTTTTATTGCATCCACGCACCAATTCCAGTTCTTTATTGTATGCCAATAAACCATTAAATACTAACAGACAATTGTTACCAAAAAATAAAAACAAATAAAAACTCCTGTTTTTTATTTGTATTTATATTTAGGTTCATAAAGAATTTCTAACATGAATTTATATATTTGAAATGTGCCTTATTTATTATTTTAAATATGAATTTATTTAATACAGATAAACATAATGAATTTTAATTTTCAAGGTTTTTAAGGATTTAATAATTGAATTGGTGAACATTTCTTTTGTAGTTTTAAATACCGCCAAAGTTTGATTGTGTGGCCATTAACAAGACAAAAAAATGGTTCAATATTTGCTTTCTAAAATACTTTGTTAATAATTATCAGGGCTTTTACTTTGCTGATATTGTACCTCATTCACAATTAAAATTTTGTTTTCACAAACACCAAGCTGATTTGAAAAAAAAAAATATAAAAAATTTGACAAAAAATGGTATACAGAAATTCATGTCAAAAATCAATATGGAAACAAATAAAACCAATATATATTAGTATTTTAGTGCATTAATTAATCCTAAAAAATAAGATAATTTATTGTCATTTGTCGTGTGTAAATAATTACAATCAACTTTTAAAATTGCACATCATTAATTAAAAATAATTAATTGATTATGAAAAATATTATTAAAACACATGTTATTAAAAATAAGAAACATGCTTTAGAGTTTTTTAACAATAATAGTGTTTTTCATTTGAACGATTTTGGCAGTGATGTTGCTAATTTTCGCAATAACAATGACCCTGGCCCCATTCACAAAAAAAAATTGAGAGACAGCCCCTGATTATGATATTTTTATCGGTACTTATATATCTATGACCCCTTTAACATAACTTAGCAATTTGACATTTAAAATTAAGTTAATTATATGGCATGTTTGCAAATTAATGTAGCAGCTCTCTTCAGAAAATGACATGATTATTGATTGTAGACACTGTAAAAATTGTGTATACTCTGGATGGCAACTATATCCTCAATATGTGCTTGTGTGAATATTTAAATATATAATATGAGAAAAAAATCAAATAAAACAAAGAAAAAGTACAAATTAAATTAATTAATATTAATAATTCTAATAACTGAATATAAAGAAATAAAAAAAATATATTAAAAAATTTATAATAAGAAAAATAATTTGAAAAAAAAACTGTTAACAAACTTGCACAAATCTTGGCTATAGGGCCCCAGATGGGAAATGTAGAGGAGCCCCTATAAATGACCAGTAATTAGAAATCATCTCTGCTAAGCATACAATGACTAGAGCAACATGTAGATGTTCAAGATTTAGTATTCTTTTTTTTTTTCAATTTCAGGCATGATAATGGATATATAATAATCATGAATCACTTCACCTAAAACAGAGCCCATGATAACTTAATAAGAGGTTATGGATTGGGTTGCTAGGATACCGTTACCGTGATAAACACCTTAGAACTGGAGAAGTTACACTGACAGGATGAGTGTAATGCAAAATGTCACAAAGGCTATGGACAGAGGTATCAAAAGTTTACCCTTTTATTACTTAAATGTAAAGTGATATGAAGTTAAAATGTGTGACCTGAGCCTCTATACTCATCAAACATGTCAAACCCTTGTTTCTGTGACGTGACTCGATTGTGATCACCTTTATAACTGTATCTGTGATGTGATGCAATTGTGAGTAGTCTTGTGTTTAGTGACATATATCTGTGATGTGATGTGAATGTGAGTACCCTTGTAACTTGCATCTGGGGTGTGATGTTATTATGAGTGGCCTTGTAACTTGTATCTGTAGTGTGACATTATTGTGAGTACCATTGTAACATGTATCTGTTGTGTGACAGTATTGTGAATACCTTTGCAAGTTACATCTATAATTTCACATTATTGTGATTACCCTTGTAATTTGTATCTGTTGTGACATAAGTGTGAGTACCCTTGTAACATTTATCTGTGGTGTGACATTATTGTGAGTACCCTTGTAACATGTATCTGATGTGACATTATTATGAGTACCCTTGTGACTTGTATCTGAATTTGAACTTATTCTTTTACTTCCAGTTTCTTCCCAGGGTCCAAGCCGTACAATGTGTCACAGTTCTGAAGGACCCATTAATTCTATGGACCTAAACAAAGATGCTTCACATGCAGTGGTGGCAGGAAGGAATGGTACGCATTGTCTCTTGAAAATTAGGACCATAGCATAGTTAGAAGTTGAAGATAATTTCTTAAACCATTATTTACAAATACCTAATTTAGAAATTTTTGAAGTATTTTGTACATTTTTTACCCAAACTTTGTTGTAGGGTGTGTAAGAGTGTAAGAGACTTAATCAATACCAACAGTTATGATGACTGTTGTTTATTCTGATCTATAACCTTATGGGTAATAACGGTCAAAATGTTAAATAGTAGTAAAGAATAAAAAAGGAAATTGTAAATATTTGAATGAAGTGATCTATACTGGGATATTTATCTCATTCAAACAGTCAGTTAACCTGTTTACTGATTCAGTAAACCATACTGTGCAGTTTTGTAATACAGTATAATATTGTTACATTGCATCTTGTTAACTTTGTCACCTTGTCTAACACCATAGGTTTTTGAAGTCTATTTCTGTTGTACAAGTCTCCCACAATATATCCCATAACCTCTTTAAAGTACAAAAATGAAATTAAAAAAATCATATATATAGCAATGAGTTGAGGTTTTACTATACAGTATGTACAAAGCTTGTTATCAGAAAATTATGATATGAGACCTAGGGTCAAGATTCCTTGGATCATTCACAAAAGATATTGGTTAGTTAGTCTTAGTTCTCTCCATTTTATTGATAACTGATTGTAATTTTATGTTTTTTAGTCTTTAAGATATTTAGTATTGAAGATGAAAAATTTGAAGAAAGAGCCAACATCAGAGTGGGGAGAAACTTAAATTTAAACTTTTGCACGGCAGACGTGGCCTGGAACCACAGTGATGGCAAGTATATACTTTCCATATCTCTTCAAATATTGAATTGGCCAATTTTTATTGGTTTAGGTTTTTATGTTGGTCCAGAGGTTCAAAATTCCCTGGGTCTGAGGTCCAGGACCTATTGATTTTACATTGGGTTTAACTATTTAACTGAAAAAGTCCAATGGACCTACCATAGTATACACTATAATCTCCCTTGATATTTCTGTTCTTGAACAACAAAGATGATTTATGAGGTCACATAATGTATATATATTATAGAACAAAATTGTCTACTAGTAAGCAAATAGCATAAGAGTATGAAAAATCTGTAGGAGTAGTATACAGTCAAACTTGTTTATAGTGGTCAGCTGTTGGACCAGGCCAAAAGCACTTCAACTTAGATCTTGTTTTCACAAAAATTTCCAAATACCTGAAGTGTTTTTTTTTCAATGAGTAATTTATTACATGTATCACTATTCACAACCAGAGAAAAAATTAAACATGGTGTATTGGTAATATCACATAGCTCTTATAAACTTCCCATGTTTGTAAAAACTTGCAAAAATAAAATAATCTATATTATAATTTGTTTTAATATTTTACAGACAACATACTGGCATCAGCAGCTACTAATGGACATGTCGTAATCTGGGATCTGAATAGATTGACAAAGTCTAAACAAGGTATGTGTGTATAGTTAGTCATAGTGTATCAAGTATATGTATAAACTAGCATTGATGGAGGTTAACTACTGTCAGAGTCACTGTGTTTGTGACAGTGAACTATGCAAAATTTTCATAGAAAATCCAATAAACTTTTTCATTTAACTTGAGACCAGTCACGGCAGGAAATTTCCATGCACATCTGTACTTATCATTGAATATATTTCTATGCAAGAATAAAACACTGCAACTATGAGGAAATTACAGTACAGATCTGTCGAAAGTTTAACACTGAACTTACAAAAAGTAGTCGAAGCAATACTTCAAAGTAGCAAGTGACTGCCGAGAGATAGATAGCAGCTGCCGAATTCCTGTCAAGATATAGCTTATGAGGGTCCTAGTGGAGCTGCGTTGTATTAAACCTCCGACAGGCCTGTACTTTATGTGTTGGAAAATCAGGTAAATGGCAGTTCCTTTTGTGCATACAACATGCATCACCATAGATCCCACATCACCATTCTCAACATTTTATATCCTAAAAGCTTCAACATTTTCTTTTCTACAAAATGTTTTATGGCAATCGAGAATGCATTTAGCAATTTTCAGTTGCAACTAGTCTCAACCAAGTAAGTGGACATTTTCAAAAGTTTATCAGATTTTCTGTAAATATTTAGCATAATCCAGCTGTCACCAATATAGTGATTCAGACAGTTATTACCGATAAACCTTGTCATTGATGATAACCCATTATCAAATGCTAATATTTACCCTCAAGTAGTGTGAAAGATAAGTGACTCTGAAAATTTGGCATTTGGAATTTCATGAAATTTTAATAAGATACAAGAGTAGCCAGATAAATGACATATTCAATAAAGATTTACGACTACATGTACATGCATTTTATTTAGTGATGCAGTTACTGATTTGTGTTGTTGATTCTACACGAAGTTTCCAAAAGCATATAAAAGGGAAATTATTATCTTTGTATTTATATACTTTAAAGTCTTTTAAGGTAATATCATGTTAATACATGTACAGGGAACTAGATTAGATTCAGAAAAAAAATTTAACTGACTTAGAAAATTGATAATTTAATATATATTTTACAGATTTTGTGTTTGAGGATCATAAAAGAACAGTGAACAGGGTACGATTTCATGAACATGAACCCTATCTGTTGTTGAGTGGATCACAGGACGGATCTATGAAATTGTTTGTAAGTAATATGAACACTTATTCATGCCAGTAAATATCACTATATTGTATATAAGTTTTAAAACAGACTTAGATGACCCAAAGCAGCAAAAACCTTGTTACAATGCTCCACTTTCCCAATCAGATATGTGTATTTACTGATCAGGATGAGTGGACAATTGGATGTATGGGCAAGTGAATGAGTGGATAGCCCTGCTTTTTATCTGGCACCAGATAAAACTAGTTTTCTTATGATGATACAAAGTTTCATATTATGATTCAGTATAATATCCTTATAATGCCCCTCCACTACTATCATCTATGCCACCTCAGGGATTTATCAGGGTCTTTTGGGAAAAGGCCCTAAACTAAAAATTGGGAAAAACTATCAACTTTTTGCTCATTTTGGGAAAACTTTGACATCATTTTTGATGCCATTAATGATTAAATCTAATGCTTTTAGTGTATTGAGTTGATTGAAGATTGAGAAAAGCAGCCACATTTATAGCCAGACTTCAGCTATGTACTAGTATCTGGTAGGATTTTCTAATTGGGAATTTTCTCGGCCCATTTTGGGAAAAAATCAATGTTTTTCCATTGGGAATGGGGCCGAATTTCGGCCCTAAATAGGCCCTTGATAAATCCCTGCACCTTGTTTATTGCCATACTATTTTAAAGTCCCAAGATCCATTTATTCATTTATTCTTTAAGGGCCTCCCTCATATTATTGTCAGTCTCCTTTATAACTGGGGGTGGGGGTGTTTACTGCATTTATTGTACATGTGTACATGTATTTTGTTTAAAGTGAGATATAATTTCATGTATTTGCATCGTTCTTAATTTTCTAGGATATGAGAACTAAGACATTAAACTCCACATTTTCTACTGGAACTACTAGTATACGTGATGTCCAGTTTTGTCCAGCTCGGGATAGTTATTTCACATTCGCATCAGCAGATGAAGGTGGAAATATACAGGTAAACAAATGAAATACCGCAAATATGGGGTTTTGCACATGATGTAAATTTTAAGTGTTTTTTGTGATTTGGGGAAAAAAAAATCACCTCCCTCATGGAAATAATAGAAAGTCATGTTTCATGTGCTACATATCTCAAGAATGGGAAAACTCATGAAAATAACCCCTCCCAAAAAGTCAACAATATGATTTCATGAAAATTTCTTCTCACGAAAATAAACATAAGTATTAGTTTTACAGTAATTAAGAAGCTTATGATAATCTAAGTATTGTTTTAAGTATTTGCTGGTGAGATTTTGATCTTGAAAGAAAAGGGGAGAGCCTTTTGGAAAAATTGCCAGTTTAAGCCGAAAAACCCATGTCATCTCATATGATAGTCAGATCCTAATGTAAGAAAGTTTGCATGGAAATTTGATTTTTGAGGTTTGCTGGTTTTCTATGAGCACGGTTTTTGCTACCATTGGCTTATGTTGTAAGACACTATTACTGGAACTCCACTCTGTTTCATGCATATGACACCAGAAATAGAGCTCTGTTAACAATAGTGGATCACTTGAATACAAGGCTTTCACATTTAAATCTGTTAAAAGCTTGATTAATTTCACTGATTTTATCACTGTAGATTTGGGATCTGAGGCGACCAGATAGATTTGAGAAGCAGTTTACAGCACACAGTGGTCCAGTGTTCTGTATAGACTGGCATCCTGAAGAGAGATATTGGTTTGCTACAGCGGGCAGAGATAAAATAATAAAAGTAGGTAAACTAGACTGGTTCCCTTTTGCTTTCCATAGTAACTTCCTGTCCATAGTGACTGCCTGTACGTAGTTACTGCCAGTCTTTCCATAGTTACCCGAGTGTCCATAGTACCCTAACTGCAGGTATCTTAACAGCCTGCAGATTCTAGTGCCATAACAAAAGGGATGTTTTACAACATCCTTTAATAGCAACAGTTTGCTGTACTTGCTAAACCTCCCATTTCCATAGGAGTCTCCTGCATTGAACTTTCTCTCACTGCAGAGCAAAAAACTCCATTGCCATAATCTCCTAAATTGTGTTTATCACCTTACTAACGTCAATGTTCGATAATAATCAAGTGCCCGCAGTTATTTTATCCGTCAATATATTGCCTTGAAATTTGAAATTCAATAAGTGTTCATATTTACTAAATTGAGTATTTATTGTTATCCCTTTTCAGGGACATTTCTTGGAGATGACTTTTTGGGTATTTTCTTAACATGATTGTCATAATAAGGGATTGGTGTAGTCATGCCTTTTGGTATTTTTTTTAACCTTCTGTATTTGGTCCATTTTGTCTTACCCAATTTCAACCAAAATATGAACCAATTGATTTTCATTTGGGGGACATAGTAATGACATCCCATTACAATTATAACTTAAATTAATGCATTTGAAAATTCTGTGCTGTCACCTATAGCAAAGGTGTCTTAAAAAGTTGGAAAGGACAAGGTATCATAAGCATGATAAGAGCTATATTTGATCGCAGAGAAATAAGAAAATGTTTACTGTACAATGTACATGTATTAAGAGTTCATTTCAATTTGTATGAAAAAATTGCACTATTTTTTTTCAACTCACAACAAAAATTTGTTTTGATATTTTACCTAGGTTTGGGATTTAGCCAAGGTTAAATCTGAGACTTTGTACCAGATCCATAACATAGCACCTGTTGCTAGGATACGATGGCGACCACAGAGGAAGTATCAGATTGCCAGCTGTTCGTTAATCATTGATTGTAGTATTAACATTTGGGACTTAAGGAGGCCATATGTGCCGTTTGCTGCCTTTGTAGAACACAAAGATGTCACTACTGGTTTGTTTCCTGTTTTATTATATCGGGGATTTCTTTATGGGATTGTGGTGATCTATTGGTTGGGAGGGACAGTGTAGAGAGACAGGATTATTTCACTCAAATCAAGTGTGTTTTAAACCTTTAATGAATACATTCTTTGAAAACTGATGTAATTGAGACCTTTTGTAAATACATTGTACATGTCATTTGTAAGTCCACTCTTGGTGAAACCTGAAGACAGATCACATATCTATCACTACCAGGGTTAGAATTCCACTCCGGGGGCAAATCCTAGTGTGAGAATGTTTGCCAGTTTACTTGCAGACAGTAGATGGATGACTGAGACTTGAAAACATCATCACTCAAGTGACTTAACTCCAAAGCAGCATTAAACCTCGACTATCAACTATTTATCATTCAAACATAAACATATAATTTTTTTTTTACATTTACCTGTGGAAATAAAAATAAATGATACTTGCAATAACTTTTCAAGTTTTTGATACTTAACATGTATGTTGTATAAACTACTTGGTATATGTTGTACTGCATGTGTATATCCAAATTCAGTTCATTTATCTGTGTTGACACATGTTTATGCAACTGGTATAACTTGTCTGACATTTTCCAATTGACTAGCAAGCAACCACCAATGAGATAATTTTGTGAAGAGTTGAAAATCAAACATTGATTATATTTATATTTTCAGCTATTGTCTGGAGAAAAGAGGATCCCCACATATTTTACAGTGTATCCAAAGATAGTTATTTATACCAGCATGTGTTTAAAGACGCCATTAGACCTGCAGATAAACTGATTCCATCTGGATTGTCCATGAATCTACTCGGAGATGTCTCTTATGCCTCAGAAAATAAACTTGAGACAGCTCATGGTACAATTACACAATTTTAGTTTTGATTTTAAAATGGGACTTTAATTCTTGCACATGTAATTACATTACATATTTCATAATTTAATAATTGAAAATTTAGTCAAGATTGTTATGGATATGCAAAAGAGTACCATAGTATCTTTATTGATATTACTTGTGGGCAGAATATAGTAAGCATTTTTTAATAACAACCACCATTCAATGCCAAGTAATTTGTATTAGTTCAATTACATCTAGCCATTGGCAAGAGTTTTATTTATGTGTATTGTTATTCTCGCAAATTTAAGCAAAAATAGTTTTTAAAGAACACAAGATTTTCCTGATTTGCAGTAATCCAAATGATCTTGTAAGTAACAATGTACCTTTGAGTTGTTTGCCACATTTACACTGCAATTCCTTTTTATATATATTTACTTTTAGCCAAGAATACCAGCCATTATACATTAAATGTTTTCCGTAAAAAGCCAGATCGGACTGACAGATTTACCACAGATTGTAGCAGTAACATGTTTGTATTGAACAATATCAGCGAGGTAAGTCTTTGAAATCTCAAACCACATACTAATACTAATATTACTTTTTTAAAGCAGACGCTAACAGCGTCAGCTTTATTGCGATCAGGAAGATTTGACCGGAAGAAAAACATCAGCGCCATATATTCCACTATCGGCAAAAATGTGCGTAAGTTTGCACACGGCACTGTACTTCACAGAAAGACATCGACACTAACGTTCGTGATACTCGATGAAATAAAAAAATAATAATAACGTAAATTCCATATAGAATCTATGAAATACATCTACCATTTTTTAAATAAATATTAATTTTAAGGTCTTACAATCAATTATTATAAAAGACATCACAGGACGCAAAGTTCCGGGAATTCCCATTGTACATGCATATATAATTAGGCAATGGATTTGATTGGTCAGTGGGCGGAACATTCACTTTCAGATTAAATTAGATTTCACGTTAAATTAAAATGACACTTTCAAACGATATTTTGGCTACTGAAGCATATAAATGTAATAAATAAAAATAATTTTTTTGTGGTTAGGCTAAATGAAATTAATTTCACGTCGTCCGTTTATAAAATATTGAGTAGATCTAGAAGATCGTAGGATGGTTAAACTAACCCGTATGTAAACAAATATAATTTTTACATCGGCGATCTTTAAATGTAACTGTTGTTTCTTGTTTTTCCCCCCTTTACATCAATTGAAAATTACGGCCGAGTTGAGCATCATAATCAGGATTTCAGTTTAAAATTTATCCGGGACAATCGGGGATATTGTGTGAAAATTCAGGACAGAATTTTCACCACTTTACGAGAAGCAAAATTAGCGTGTATCAGCATTAATCGTTCATAACGCCATGTTAAAGTGAATAAAAATGAAACTTCATCATATTGTAGTGTAAATTACAGTTCAATCTGAATGCAAATTTTATATAGCGACCACCCGTGTCTACAACATGCAGTCACTTTTAAATGCCATCCCCGGGAACACAAAAATTATTGAATAAGTGTAAAAACAGTTTCAATCCATAAATAGTTTCAATCCACGTGTGTCATGATAAACTTGCACGGACAAAATGGAAAGTCCGAGATTGTGGTATTCTTACCTTAAAAATCCCGGTGGTCACTTGATAATAATAATTAATCCGTGAATTAGAACCTGATGTTAATAAAATTCTCACTCTGAATAAATAACAACACTTTTACACACTTTGTCAACTATAAATAGAACAGTGACTGGTTCTTCAGACGTATTGACTTTATTCACCTTTTAGTGGGGCCCACAGCGGGAGTAAATTACCTGGACATTTAAAATCAGTAAAATAGAATTATCCAACCACCTAATAATATTTAAATTCAAAGTAATTTTATTGCAGCAGAGGATAATGTTGGACATTTCAGTTATCCAAATAATAATAAATTTATTATCAATTAATCATATTAAGAAATATTTTGCCCTTTTGTACACCATTCTTGTCAACAAACTTCTGAAAGACAGTTACCTGGACAACTTCTGTTATTGGGAGATGCAAATTGTTAGCTTAGGGGCGATAGGATGTGTCAGAATTGTTTATAGCAATTCAGGCTTTTGAAGCTCACTTGGTCAATTTATATGAATTCCACAATAACTTTAACTACATTTAAATTTACACTAAAACAAAGATTTATTTTTTTTAATTTTGTTTTATTTTTTTTTCTTCAAATATATTGTGAATATAGTGAATTAAATAAATGACTTAAACATTGGAAAGGAAAACAAGTTTATGTGTCAAATGCAAATAAAGGGAAGTAGCTGGTCATGGTGAAGGTTTTTTATGTGATGATGACACTTGATGATGATGTGGCATGATGATCTGATGAAAATAATGATAATAGTGGTGACATTCAGTTCTGCTGATGATGATGATGGTGACGATGATGCTGATGATGTCACCATGATGTCAGATGATGATAAGACATAAGAAGCTATGATGATGATGTTGATGATGATGGTGGTTGTGACACTAGTTCAGTTGATGCCGATAATGATGATAATGATGAAGATGATGACAATGGTGGAGGTGATGACATTAAGTTCTGCTACTGCCAATGATGATGATGATGACGATGTGACATAAGCTATGATGATGATGCTGATTATGATGATGATTATGGTGACATGAGTTCTGTTCCTGCCTGTTGATGATGTGACATGATAAGTTATGATGATGATGGTGATGAAGATGATAATGATGCTGGTGATGACATCTGATGATGATGATGGCAATGTCACAATGTTCATTATGATGTGACATGATGATGATGATGATTATGTGACATGATGATGATGATAAGACAGGATGATGATGAAACCAGTTAATGATGCAGCAAGGAGATTTATGATGACTGGTGGTAGTGGTGGTGAAATGAGTTCTACTGTTGCTGCAGCTGATAATGATGATTCATGGTGATGGTGATGTGGCATGAGAATTTGTGATAATGTTAATAAAAATCAGACCAGAAAATTGAAGTCTAGATCATTTGCATTAGAACCAAAATCAGATTTCTTTGTTACTTAAATTTAATTAAAATGACAGACGAAATAAGACAATGCATGTGAGGAATTAGATGTATTGTAAACTGAATTGTTTAAAGTATATGAATGTTTTATAGCAAGGCGTTAATTGACATTTCTTCTCCACTGTATTGACTAGAAATTCAAACCCAGGGATTTTGACTCTCTTGAAAGTTTTGTTTCCTTACTGTCCCAAGGATGTTAAACAATATATATATTTATTTTTTGTGTGTATGTTAATTTTCCCATCAGTTCAATATTGAATTAAATAAAATGGATTGAAGACACAATTACCAATCATTTCTTTTCAGTGATAAGGTTCTTTGCAATCAATGAGCCGTCTGCTTTCAGTACTTTCAGTACTTTGATTTTCATTTGCCATATTTATATGGTATCTTTCACTAGTTAAGTGTTGGCCCATTTACAGCCAGCTACATGTGGGTCACATACACTCTGTAATTGCATTCTGATTGTTCTTAAGCTAGCAGTTTATAACGGTACATGCATATGATGATGTTCTAAAAATTTAAACCTTTTAAATTATTTTTAGCTCACCTGACCAAAAGGTCAAATGAGCTTATGGCATAGCGCAGCGTGTGTATGTGCGTGCATGCGTGCGTGTGTGCGTTGTTAACACCTATTTTCGACATCTCCTCTGAAACTACATGACAGATTTCAATGAAACTTGGTGAGAAATATATATGGGCCGGTGCAATTCAGATTTGTTCGTGGTGTTGCCATGGCTACAATAACTAAGTCAAGGTGACCTAGGGGTGCAAAAATCTTAAAAAATCTTTTCTCCGAAAGTATTAATTGGAGAAAAAAATCTGATGTGATATTTGGCTTCTCTAGGGTCTTAAGCCTATAGTTTGTTCATTTTGTGAAATTCGGACAAAAAATGGGTAACGCATTTTTGCGTTTAATTTTGAAAAAAATCGTAAAATAGCTTCAAATTGTTATAACTTGACTATTTGACCAGATAATGACATGGGGTTTTCAGTTTTGACATCTTCTTGTTAGTATCTTCAAAATCAGGCCATGGTCAATTGTGAAGGTCATGACCTAATTTTTTTTTACCTCTGATTATAATTATTATTTGGAAAACCATAAACTTTTTGTATAGGCATGTATATTAGAATGTTGTAGGTATTGATACAACGATCATTTTGATGTATAGAAAAAGGTCATTGGTTCAAAGGTCAAGGTCACAGATGCGAAACAATACAGAAATAGTTAATCATCTCGAAAACTATAAACTTTTTGTATAGTCATGTATATTAGAATGTTGTAGGTATTGATACAACGATCATTTTGATGTATAGAAAAAGGTCATTGGTTCAAAGGTCAAGGTCACAGATGCGAAACAATACAGAAATAGTTAATTATCTAGAAAACTATAAACTTTTTGTATAGGCATGTATATTAGAATGTTGTAGGTATTGATACAACAATCATTTTGATATATAGAAAAAGGTCATGGGTTCAAAGATCAAGGTCACAGATGCGAAACAATACCGAAATGTTTAATTATCTCTAAAACTATAAACTTTTTGTATAGGCATGTATATTAGAATGTTGTAGGTATCAATACAACGATCATTTTAATGTATAGAAAAAGGTCATGGGTTCAAAGGTCAAGGTCACAGATGCAAAACAATACCGAAATGGTTAATTATCTCAAAAACTGTAAACTTTTTGTAAAGGCATGATGTATATTAGAATGTTGTAGGTATTGATACAACGATCATTTTGATGTATAGAAAAAGGTTATGGGTTCAAAGGTCAAGGTCACAGATGCGAAACAATACGGAAATGGTTTATTATCTTGAACACTATAAACTTTTTGTATAGGCATGTATATAAGAATGTTGTAGATATTGATACAATGATCATTTTGATGTATAGAAAAAGGTCATGGGTTCAAAGGTCAAGGTCACAGGTGCGAAACAATACTGAAATGGTTAATTATCTTGAAAACTATTAACTTTTTGTATAGGCATGTATATTAGAATGTTGTAGGTATTGATACAACGGTCATTATGATGTAAAGAAAAAAGTCATTGGGGTTTTAGTATTTATGTTTTCTTGAAATCTGTCAGCTAGCCATTAGTTATCAGGTGAGCGTATCAGGCCCATGGGCCTCTTGTTTTATCATTTAATGTCAAATACAGCTTAAATTGTAGTGCTAGGAGAGTCTAATCACTTGTGATATGATCTAATTCAATATGAAATACAGTTTTTAATTTGTACTTGTATTAGCTGTGGGGTCCCTCTGTAGAGGGAACTCTTATATCTTCTTTGGTGAACCTACAATATCAATACAGTAAAACACGAATATAACGAACACGCTTAAAATGAATACATGGATAGTACGAAGTCAAATAGTGGACCCGACCGCTTCTCTATATAAGTCTATATATAACAAAGTCGCTTTATAACGACGGGGAAAATAGAGTCCCTGGGGCTTCATTATAAACGTGTTTTACTGTACCTTTATAAAACTACCAGCAAGACCCAAGAAATATGGACAGGTGGTCTTCATATATGGATGCTATGGTTGAAATATGAGGCAAAGGGACCCTAAAACACTGGTCTTTATAGACAGGTGGTAGGTTGATAGAGGTGGTACCGGTAACTATAGTAGGCTTTACTGTATATAATGTTGGTTTTATATAGTGGTGTTCACTATAGCAGGTATAGCTGTATATGTATTTATTTAAGAAAGCGTTTCAGTTTTATCTGTAAATTACTTTGTATTTATAATATAACTTTTCGTATTTTTCAGGCCCTGTCAATGTCATGGTTTGTTGATTGTGCGAGACGTTATTTATTACATGGACATCCATTTGTAGACATATGTGAACACAATGCAAGGGTCGCAGAGGATTATGAACGATTTGAGGTATGGCTTTGATTAATTGAATGAAATAAAGTTAAAATTACATATCGGTCATAATTTGTCACCTCTTTGAAAGAATTTTATGAACTTCTAAATGTATGATCTGCATGAATTCTGCTTAGTGAAGTTTACTCCACCAGAGAGGGACCTCAGTGGAGAAGTGGTCTAAAGCACCAGATTACTGATCACAGTGCCTCCCACTGCTTAAGTTTGAATCCCACTTAGGCAGATCCTAATAAGTTTGCATGCCAAAGGTTTTCTCAGGGCACTCTGTTTTCCTCCACTATCCCAAAAGTGACTGCCTTGATAGAGTGTATGGACTGGGATTACTCCACTCTACCCCACTATTCCGGAACTAACAGCCACAGTACCATTGATATACATGTAACCTTTATTTGGTCTTAAAACACAATTGTATCATCACTCCACATTAAAGATATTGTTTTTAGCTCACCAGTATAAAAATTTAGTAATAGTTTCCAAAAGAAATTTTTTGTAAATTTAAATTTTTGATGGACTAGATTTGCAGACGACCAGGACAGTTTTTCGTACAATGCAATTTTGGTGTGAGACATGTACATAGGGTTTGGTCTGTCCATCACTCTGTATGTCCATCTATCTGTCTGTTTGTAATACATTGGTTTCTACAAAATAAATAAGTTTACTTTTATGGTGTTTATGGAATGTTATCAAACTTTATACACTCATAGAAGAAACCTGAAAATTGATTTTGGAGGTCACAGGGCAGTATCAAGGTCATTCATTTTAAATACTAGTAGCTTTAGGGGTTTCCATGTAAAAACTTAACTTTACTGGTTTTTTGTTGAATTTTATCAAACTTATACATACGTGTTCTTGAAGTTCTTACAGTTGTTCTTGAAAGAAAGGAGCCTGCATATTTAAGAGGCCAAGACACAATCAAATTTCTTCAAATTATTTTTTCTAAAAGTAAAACTCCTTGCAAATTTTGTATGTCATAGCCTATGACTCATAGGTAAAAGGTCATGATCACTAACTATAAATATATTTTTCCAGTTTTCTCTTTCTCCCTTTATTAATTATTATTTATTAATCAACAACAAATATTATCTGTTATAGGTATCTCAGAGTTGGAGAATTCTGAAAGATTTGTTCCATGAAGCAAGTAGTACCATGTACACACCATCAATCAAACATCATCCACGAACAACTTCCATCATGTCTGCAGTCAGTGAGAAACAGGAAGGAGAGAAGAAAGGTATTCTAACCACCAGACCAGCGGTGATGTAGATAAAGCCTGGTCTAATAACGGATGAATACACAGTTATTAAAAATAAAAAAAGAACTTGGTGTTTATTTAATAAGTTGGTATATTTTATCTTAATTCTATGATTACCAACAGTGATGTCCACTTTAAGTAAGCCCACATTTTAGCTGACGTGGTCATAAGACTCCAGTGGCAGTTAGACAGAATATTCGTCTGAGGCACCGCCTTATACTTTTTATGTACTTTCTATACAGTCAAACCTGTCTAAAAAGCCTCCACAGGGAACCAGTAAAGGCAGCCTTCAACTTTATGGGCAGGTGACCTTTACACATGGGTTCAGATAACATTAAAGAGCAATTGGGATAAAATTTTACTTACTTTAAAAGTAGATGGCCCTTATATATAGAGATGGCTTTGATGGCAGATTTGAGAGTATGACAGTATGTATTTTACTTTTTCAGGTAATACAGTTGACAAATTGACGAATGATCAAGAAAACGAAAAACCTACAGGGGAGATAACTTCAGGTAAGTTGTAAACTTAAGTCAAATGCGAAATAAAAAATAATTATATTTTCCTGAAATATCTTTCTCAGCACTCAAGTGATGTTTTACCTAAAATTGTAGATAATTATATGATGAATACACATACATGTAATACTTTGTATTATGTAAAAATTATCAGTCCAATATCATCAAAACAATTGATGTATCGCCAGCCATGCCTTTTATGTTCCGACACTAGTCGCCATCACAGTACCAAAGCAGTGTCATGGCAACTAATAACATACTAGTGTCAGTAATGTCAATATATGGAACAATTCAGACTGTGTTTTCATTCTTTTTGCAAGTAAATCCAGCATGCCAGGCCTTTGTCGGAATATTGTGGGTGATGCCGGCGATCTGTCAATTATCATTTTGATATTATTGTAAGGAAGATATTTAATTTCACATTGCTTTTGTCTATCCCACCTGCAAAATTGATGGGGATGAAGCTGGTGATTGGCTGATGTCCGATCAAAGTGGAAGGGATATTGCTAAAATTTCACGACTTACAGGGGTCTTGGTGGCTGAATGGCCTAAAGTGTGCACTAGGTGCATACACTAATTACGATTCCGACTGAGAACAGATCCTAGTGTGAGAAATATCACTGGCCAATGGTCATGGTTTTCTCTGGCCACCCCAGTTTCTTTCACCATCCTAGAAATGACTATCTTGATATAAGTGAAAGAATCTTGACCGGGGCATAAAAATCCATTACTTCCCTCCTTTCTTATTTACAGTAATTTATTGTTAACTGTTTTAGGTCATAGTGATGAAGAATCTGACCGAGAAATCTCAGAAAAGAATTTATCCAACATTGCACGGGGACAGATTATCGACCCAGTAGAAGAATGGGAGATATTTTTTGGTGATGGTGATAAATTTTCATATGAAATGAATGCTATAGAAAATAATCAAGTAAGAGATAAAGAATTAAATACAACACGCCAGAATAAACAATAAGATAAATGAAAAATACATTGTACATGAACATGCACATTTATATGAGGAACAACGGAATAAAGCAATAGTGATGAATTACAGTAAAACCTCGATTTATCGCCACCATTTGTTCAGTC
Source organism: Anadara kagoshimensis (assembly GCA_021292105.1). Taxonomy (NCBI): domain Eukaryota; kingdom Metazoa; phylum Mollusca; class Bivalvia; order Arcoida; family Arcidae; genus Anadara; species Anadara kagoshimensis. The sequence goes on along the minus strand of CM037872.1, from coordinate 26,389,350 downwards.
AAATTTTGGCGTTATAAAGGGGTTTGGCGATAAATTGAGGGAGGCGGAGAAAGAAAAACATAAACAAAATGGAATTTGGGACTTCAAAATAGTGTGGCAATAAGCAGATTACTTAAGCAAAGTTATCGAGGGGCATTATAACGAGGTTTTACTGTATATAAAAAAAAAATAATGTTGAAAATTATCTAATATAAAATACAAAATGATTAACATTGTAAAGTGAAGGGTCTTTTAGTTTGTAAAGGGACTCCGATGCTGAGTGGTCAGAATCACAGCACCTTTCACTGGTCTTTCTGCAGATCAAAATGTAAGACAGTTTGTTACTTGATGAAAGGTGGTGGTTTTCTGTTTTCTCAGTTTTTTTCCAACTCTCTCAGAACTGACTACCTTAGTTTAAGAATCTTAGCTGGACATTATTAATATACTCTTAGTTCGTCAACTGAATTCTCTCTTTATTAAGATCTCTTGCCCATTTACATTGATGTTTCAATATCTACTAGCTACAATATCTGAATTTCTGTATAAAGACCAGGTGATGTATTTTAAGTCCAGAACTTCCAATCATCTACATTTAACTGTTATTGAATAATGTTACTTTACTTGTAGTTTTGGGGAGCTTTACAGGCCGAAGCCTTTCAACCTAGACATGACATCAAAGATCACCATAGCGACAATCCCCTGGAGGCCATGCAAAATGGCCATGATTCACCAACATACAGTGCCAACGACAGTGAGAGCAATCCCCCAAGTAATTACAATTCAGCGAGGAATTCCATTATTGAAGAGGAAGTTCTGATGACGTTTTCTAATCAGCCTCAACTACCTAGTTTACAGTTCTCTTGTCTCATATCTCAGATGATGAAACACTATGCTGAACAAGTAAATCCTCTCTCTCTCTCTCTCTCTCATTGCATGCCTTCTGTATCTCTTTCTTTACCATATTGACCATAGATATGGCATTTTCCACTTTTTTGTTTTGTAGATGAAGAATCACTATATTAAACTTTCAAAAAAGATTCTCCAATGTTATTGTACATTTATTTCAGTTTGGTGACCATAAATCTGACTTTTTTATCTTTCCTCTTGTTTTATATGTGAAAAGTCACCCATTTTATAAGTAAAAATTCACCATACTGAACTTTACAGAAGATTCTCCAAATTTCTAATACAGTTGACTCTCGTTATCTCGAACTCGACGGGGAAATGCAAAAAGTTCGACTTATCCGGAGTTCGAGATAACCGATGTTAAAAACGACAACAAAAGGGAAGTAACTCGTACACGCCTACCGGAAGTCGCTTTCGGTTTTATCTTGTCAAACTGTATATTGCCGGTTTCTCCTATATCATATGTATTCAAACATGATATATAAAAACTGCATTATTTATTATTTGCATTTATAATTGAGAATGTAGTATATAAAAATCGGGAGATTATCTGTTACTTGTTATTAGCCGACAAATAGTGGAGTCCGCTTTGGTCTCCATACCAGTTTCGCTTTGTGTACTTTAATCATCCCAAGCTTCCGGTTGTATTGAGTAATGTTCACATCACACGTTTTCGGAAGCCATGTTCAGCTTGGCAGTAAATATAACACCTGCTAATCCCCATGATGGTTTAATTGCTTATGCAAGGGATAATAATTAAGGGCTTAAGGAAATTGGGAGGTCAGTGCAATGTTGTAATTTTAAAATCAACACGAGGCCGACAGTCAAATATTTTATTTGTGTCGGAATGTGTTTTTTCTACCCAAAAATCTGTAGGCGCTGACAAATTTATTTCTCAAAACTTTTTGTTCGAGTAACAAATTAATTTTCCTAAATTTTTTGTTCGAGTTAACAAATTTAATTTTCCTAAATTTTTTGTTCGAGTTAACGAGTGTAATTTTCCTAGGATTTTCATTCAAGGGGACGAAAATATTGTTCGACATATCCGATAATTCGAGATATCCGAGTTCGAGATAACCGGAGTGATTTTGGTTTAATAAAGAACAACTCTGTTCGGACTTTTTAAAAAAGTTCGAGATATCCGGTAGTTCGAGATAACGAGATTCAACTGTATATACTAGGATTTTGCATATGCAAATACTTTCCTCTTAAGCATTATACCGGTAACATTAGTATTTTAGCATTGTTGTAATATTAAATATGGTCCTCTAAGGCCTTAAAATGGGGTTATTTTGAAAAATAAGTGATCAATGCCCCCATGGCCCCATTCTAGAATATATATTATATATTAATTGAAGAAAACATTTTTAGTGTGAAAAAAATAAAATTGCCAGTTGAAAACATAGAATGCCTGTAGAAAAAAATTGTACTGGCAAACGTTTGTCACTGGGGAGAAAAATTAAATTCTACCCTTGGAATGGACACTGTATTTATCGTACATGTTTTTGTTTTCAGGGTGATGTACAAACACCTGTCTGTATGTTAATTGTGTTAGGTGATAAGTATAGACCTCAGATAGATATATCTACTCAGGAAAACTGGTTCCTGTCATATATAGGTACGTACAGGCCAACTCACTGATCTCCAGCCACGCCCACAATGTTTGGACAAAGGCCTGGCATGCTTGAATTTCACACAAAAAGAATCCAAACTTGGCCTGAATTGTGCCGTTTAATGACGTCATTATCACTAGTACATCATAAGTTGCCGTGACACAGCTTTGGTACCATGATGGCGGCCAGTGTCGGAACGTAAAAGGCATGGTCGGCGATATGTCAATTACTGTAGATCACTTATTTTTCATGAGTAGAAAATTTCATGTTAAGACCATCTTGGCCGTATTAGCGAATATTGGAATTGGCGTTTGGAATCTTATTGAATACAACATATGTATTTCAACATAGAAATATCTGTGTGCTGGAAATATTCTTTTGATAATTGAATTTGCGAATGGTATGAGTCGTGAATTTACACGAAAATAAAACTCTCACAAAATAAAAGTGGAGTGGAGTAATGTACATGTAGTTTTATGACCCAGTCAAGATTCTTAACTTACATCAAGTCAAGAGTACCTGGAGAAAACTACCCACCTTTGGCATACAAAGTGACTAACATCTTGACTCTAGGATCTATTTGAGGTGGCATTAGAACCTAGGTGGTAAGAGGCACTGTGATACCACTTGGCCGCCAAAACTCCCATATATCATGTATGTTTGTTTGATTTGATTAAGGGCACTAACTTCCACATTTCATGGTCATATTTAGTACAGACTTTATATAAATCTTATCTCCGTTAAATTGATGCCATCAGTAAGCTATTTGATTTCTAGTTTTACAACCTTGGCATTTGGCATTCTAGTATTTACAACTTTGGCATTTGACATTCTAGTATTTACAACTTTTGCATTTGGCATCCTAGTATTTACAACCTTGGCATTTGGCATTCTAGTATTCACAACCTTGGCATTTGGCATTCTAGTATTCACAACCTAGGCGTTTGGCAGACAGTATAGACAAAGCAAATTTCAAATTACATGTATTACAGTGCTCCAAGCAGGTTTTGAAAACTGGTAGCCACATGGCTAATAATTCAAAAATTTCAGAAGCCATTTCAAGATTTTTGTCGCCAGGTAAAATTCTTGGTGGCCAAACCTTATAAATATTCTTTCTAATCACACCGCCCGTCGCTACTACAGATTGAATGGTTTAGTGAGATCCTCGGATTGGTCCCACTACGGGAGGCAACTTTCGAGGCGGAGCGAAGAGAAGACGATCAAACTTGATCATTTAGAGGAAGTAAAAGTCGTAACAAAACCCAAATCAAAAAGTGATTTTTGCCGTTTGGCTGCCATTAAAGCAAAATTAGATCACGGTCAGTTATGCGCTTTAAACTATAAAGTCACCTGCTTTGGTTCATGTGATCAAGCGTTTTTAAGATATTATTGATGGCTAGACTATTTGTCAGGTTGGGTGAAGGGTCATGAACAAAATTTCCTGATTTGCCGATTTTTAGTAGCCAAACTCAAAAACATTATTTGACATAATGGCGATCATCTGACAATTTGTAGTCGCAAAATCCGATTTTTGGTCGCAAATTTCGAGTATTTACTAGGCTACTTGGAGCACTGTATTAAAGTCAGCAATCACCAATGTCCGAATGATAAGAAGAGATGATAATTGATTGTAATTTGAAAAACATTTCCGAAAAAAGTATCTCCATGAAATTGTTGAGATGCTTAAAATCAAGAAAAAAATATACAATTGTTTATATATATCAATGTTTAAATTTTGAATATAATGTCACCTGGCAATGATTTTGTTTGCCAAAAATTACTACCGAGTAAAGCTAGTTTCCCCTGAGGGAAAATGACTAAAATTTTCCAATTTGTTCAATGAAATTCCCAAAAGAACAGTGTAATACTAACAAATTAAATCAAGAACTTTGTTCTAACCCTAACAATTTTAGAGTTCGTAACAATTTCACATCTTTGTATTGAGGATCCTAAGCTATTGCAAGCATGTCATAATCAAGTTTGCGGTATTTAGAACTTAACATTTTCCCAGTTTTAAAAGCAGTTGGTAGTTCTTAAAAAATGTAACAAAATCACTGCCTGGACAGATAATTCTGTTAGTAGAATTATAATTCATACATTATTGTTTTGTTTCACAGAAATGCTACACAGATTTCAATTATGGAGTAAAGCTAATGAGATAATTAAGCTGAGCCACTTACCACAGATATCAATGATGAACCAACAGTCCACAGTGATACACATCAACTGTAACTTGTGTAGTCGACCGCTACAGAGAGTTGGCTGGTTATGTGATAGATGTAAACAAGTCACTAATCGTTGTAGTATATGGTGGGTATTTTATCTGTTCAGTAGTTGTGCTGACTATGTAGGAGGGAGGGGTGGGACATTAGAGGTCACTGTGTAACTTGTGTAGTCGACCGTTACAGAGAGTTGGCTGGTTATGTGATAGATGTAAACAAGTCACCAATCGTTGTAGTATATGGTGGGTATTTTATCTGATCAGTAGTTTGGCAGGCTATGTAGGAGGGAGGGCAGGGACATTAGAGGTCACTGTGTAACTTGTGTAGTCGACCGTCACAGAGAGTTGGCTGGTTATGTGATAGATGTAAACAAGTCACTAATCGTTGTAGTATATGGTGGGTATTTTATCTGTTCAGTAGTTGTGCTGACTCTGTAGCAGGGAGGGGTGGGACATTAGACGTCACTGTGTAATGTGTGTAGTCGACCGTTACAGAGAGTTGGCTGGTTATGTGATAGATGTAAACTAGTCACTAATCGTTGTAGTATTTGGTGGGTATTTTATCTGTTCAGTAGTTGGACTGGGTCTGTAGGAAGGAGGGGTGGGACATTAGGGTCACTGTGTAACTTGTGTAGTCGACCGTTACAGAGAGTTGGCTGGTTATGTGATAGATGTAAACTAGTCACTAATCGTTGTAGTATTTTGTGGGTATTTTATCTGTTCAGTAGTTGGACTGGGTCTGTAGGAGGGAGGGGTGGGACATTAGAGGTCACTGTGTAACTTGTGTAGTCGATCGTTACAGAGAGTGGGCTGGTTATGTGATAGATGTAAACTAGTCACTAATCGTTGTAGTATATGGTGGGTATTTATCTGTTCAGTAGTTGTGCTGACTCTGTAGGAGGAGGGAGGGGTGGGACATTAGGGGTCACTGTGTAACTTGTGTAGTCGATCGTTACAGAGTTGGTTGGTTATGTGATAGATGTAAACTAGTCACTAATCGTTGTAGTATTTGGTGGGTAGATATATTTTATCTTTTTAGCAGTTGTGTTTATATACAGTGGTCAATTTTGATGGGGGAAGCCAGGAATACCCAGAGAAAACCATTGATTTTGACAAGTAAACTGGCAAACTTTCTCAAGGATTCAAATCAAGGCGGTGAAAGGCAGACAGACATCAATGCCCTTAAATGTTGTAAGAGTTAATGTTAACAATAGGCTTAATTCACAGTATCCAGTATATACATTGTAGTAAATAATACATGTTGAGATCCATATTATATGTCATATCTGACCCAGACCCCAATATCAGATTGAGAGGCTCTAGACATATGACACATATTTTGCTGTGTTTATTTTCTGTATCACATTTAAGTCTCCACTAACCAGTGTATTGAATATCGATATCAGTCCAGTGGGACATGCTTTACCGATAAGGCATGTTGGATTAATTATTTGAATTACATGTTTTTAGCTATATCTAGACATACATGACATACAGAAACTATGTATTTAGTACTAAGTATATGAAAAAAGATGTACATATAATATACATATATTGGTAAAAAGACATATTTTAAAATAATTTACATAATTATGTAATTTTGATTAATTGAGAAATTTTAGTTAACTTTAGCTTAAATGGAGAAGGGCTTATCTGTTAACCCTTTTTTATATCCACTATTTAATTGTTTGGGTGAATAAATGTATAACTTTTGTTAAAAATTTTGTAAGGACTTGTACAGTCATGATGAGATATATTGTTCTGATGACTTTTGATTTATGAAGTTTCAAATTATTTTATTTTATTTTCAGTCACCTTCCAGTGAAAGGTAGATTTGTGTGGTGTCAGGGATGTTCACATGGCGGACATATAGATCACATCAGAGAATGGTTAGCTATACATAAACGATGTCCAGCGGGTTGTGGTCATATATGTGAATATACTTGATGGATTCAACATTTCTTGACCATTATGAGTCTCTATAAGCAGTATGTCCCTGGAATGCGGACAAAGTGAATTCATTTATTCACAGAAAATGTTCCAGATGATTATGTTCACCTGAAGTTGTAATTGGAATAAATCCAATAGTGATTTGTAATTTATTTACAGACTGTGTATAATCACTGGTGATTTCTAGTCTCATTACTAACTTGGTTTATAATCACTTGAAACTAAACTACGTTTACAAGTCTATGTTATTGTGGATCTCTGTATGTGATTTCACGCTATCCAGAACTGGAACCAAATTACATTTTCAAGTGTAGTTGGCCATTGTAGATCTCATTGTGTGATTTAGGTATATTTCGGAAAATATTCTCTGCGATATCTATTCTTACTAGTGATTTCTAGTCTCATTAAAAACTTGGTTTATAATCACTTGGGATTTCACCCTATCCAGAACCTTAAGTTTGTAATTGGAACCAAGCTATGTTTACAACTGTATTTGGCCGTTGTGGATCTCTATATGTGATTTAGTCATATTCCGGAATATACTCCCTGTCAGAACTATTTGTGACCAAGACAGCTCTGGCAATGTGATTATATTATTGAGCACACTTTATGGCCAAAAGTATTCTTGACTGTTACAGATCAAGCTCTTTGTGATTGTATTGTTGAACATACATGTTTTTGACTGTCTGGACGATTCTTAACCACTGCGGATCAAGCATTATGTGGTTGTATTGGTGAACATACTTAACCGCCAGAATTATTTTTGACCACAATGAATTGGACATTATGTGATTGTATTGTTGAACACACTTGAATGACCAGGACTACTCTTGACCATGATGGATTAAGCATTATGTGGATTGCTAGTGCTATTGTTGACCACATTAATTATACATGTAAATGGTGTTTAGTGATCATTAAGAGTTAAGAATACCACGCTGTTTACTCTAAATACATGAACAATATTGTATTGTCTGTTACCAAACAAATTGAGAGTTCCACAGCTAAGGGTAAACACTGGCACTGGCCATAACGTCTCAGAAATTCTGTGCAATAATCTGTGAGAAATCATCAGCTGGTACTGGCCATATCGTCTATGAAGTTCTGTGCAATGATCCGTGAGAAATTATCAACTGTTACCAGTGATTTTGTTTATTTAAAATTACTACCAAATAAAGGTAGTTTCCACATGGGAAAAATGACTAAAATTTCCCAATTAGACCAAAAGAATTTCAAAAACAATAGTGATAAACAAGTAAATCTATAAAAATAGATCAAATTTTTCCAAATTTAAAAAGCAGAAGGTAGGTTTTAAAAACTTTAACAAAATCACTGGTTACTGGCCATAACGTCTCTGAAACTCTGTGCAAAAAATGGTGAGAAATCATCATTCCTTTACTGTCCTAATTATTTGCATATTTGGTAAGTAATTTTATGGTGTCAAGGTTTTTGCAGTTGCTTTCTTGATATGCCAATCAGTCATTCAGAAGCAACTTGAGCAAAAGACTTATTTGTACTCACACTATTGAACAAGCCCTAGCACGAACATTGTTTTACGTGAAGTCTTAATGTAGACACAGAAAAACCCGTATATTAAGATGCTTTTTGGGACATAAAAATTTGGATGTTATAAATAAGTGGTCTTATGTAGAGGTTCTTTTTAATTGAAGTTCGAAGCAAAATAAACTTGAAACGCTACTTAATAAAAGTTGGTATTTATGTAGAGGTGGTCTTTTTAAGCAGGGTTTTGCTTTATAACTCCACAGGTAATGCTTTGTGTGATACAGGTCATATTGCTTACTTTCTTGTAAAATTTTTATTTTGATTTAAACCATTGTTTCTCATTGTTTCTATATTATAAAACAATGTATGAGAATACTGTGATAGCATAAAATGGTGTGTGTGGGTGGGTGGGTGTTTTATAACAGAAAATATGGTATGTGTGGTTGGGTGTTATATGACAGAAAATATGGTGTGTGTATGTTTGTGTGCACATGTGTGTGTGAGTGGATGTTTTATGACAAAAAATATGATGTGTGGGTGGGTGTTTTATGAAAGAAAATATGGCGTGTGTTAGTGTGGGTGGGTGTTTTATGACAGAAAATATGGTGTGTGTGTATGTGTGGGTGGGTGTTTTATGACAGAAAATATGGTCAATGTACAAGTTATGACAGATTAATAGTCCCATTGAACATGAAGATTTCCTACACTAGCTGATTTGATTGAAACAATAAAAAGTCACTACCGTAGTTTAATAACAAACTTCATTATGAATCAGAATCATTTTGGATTTCATGCCATTTTGAACCTTTTCAAAACAGAACAAAAATACATTTGTGTGCATTGATTTTGTGTTTTGAATAATGTATGTTTATATTTTACATTTATGAGTATAGGCAAACAACATTGACCTGTCCGCTTGACCTTTAATTTAAATATTTATCATAGATTACCGGAAATGCATCAAACATGTTTATTTTGTTTACATAATGTGAACAATAATCATGTACCTTGTGTACACATTATTATATTTGAATCCTGGGTGCGTCCTCCTATACGAATATTCCTAATGAAAGGTCAAGCGGACAGGTCAGTGTTGTTGCTTATACATAATTCATGTTTTTGTTTTATGCATCAACACACGTAAGTTAGTGTTTTTCATGATTTGTTGACAGAGTGTTTAAAAACATGGATTGAGTTTACAACTTGTATATTATTACACAGACTCAGGCTATATTAGTTACAACAACCCTGATATTAAAATTGACTTGTCAGTGATTTTGTTACATTATTTTAAAAACGAGCTAATGCCTTTAAGATTGGGAAATTTAACTTAAATTTAATTATTTAACTTCTGAAATATAGCAAACTGCATTATGACATGTTTGCTGCAATAGCTAGGTTAAACAATGCAAAGATGTCATGTTGTGACATCTGGTATTCATTTTGTGGGTGAGGTCAATTAATGTAATCTGCTAGTTTATCAATGTTGTTCTGGGAATTTCAATTGTCAAATTGGGAAATTTGAGTCATTTTTCCTTAGGGGAAACTACCTTTATTCGGTAGTAAATTAAGCCAAACAAAATTACTGCTTGTGGTAAATGTTGCCATCATATCGTGAATGACCTATACAAATGTGTATATAGAGAGTGATGGAAGATTTGTCTTTCATGTAGATCTTACAAGTCAGAGCAAAGATAATGCAAACCTCAATGGGCAGCTTTAGTGATGTTAGATGTAATGTAGAAAGTAAGAGGAATGATTGTTTTATAAATGTATAACAATCTACACGTGTCAGTTCTTAACCTCATCAAGCTATACATGTATAGTAAAGCAAATAACAGAAAAATCATGCAAATGAGGATACAAGCATAGAATTTGGCACAAATGATATCCAATGGTTACTGATTGAATCTTCCCATTTGGCCAACTCAATGCCAATTGGATAAATTGATCAGTAGCCCTCTGAAAACATAGAAACCACACTTAGATCATGAATTAAAAATTTTTTAATTACAAATATTTCTAAGCAAAACATCAACTTCTAGCAACTAATTTGGCAGTCATCTTTAATTTTCAATTGGCCAATCTGGTAGATTTGATCAATAACCAATGGAGATCAATTGTGCCAAATTTGATGCTTGTATCATTATTTGCACGATTCTTTTCAAAACATGACTCTTATCTGCTCCACTACTAGTATCAATTACCTTATCCAACAAAAACACTGGTCCAGATGTTAAGTATAGATTGTAAATTTTGGTTTTGTGTGTATTTTTGTAGATTGAAAAATATGATTGTTGCCATTTTTTGAAATGAAAGAAACAAGATGAGATGATATAGTCTGTCAGTGATATTTTGACAGTGTTTATAAACACGATTGGGTCTATATAATGTAAATAGGGATCATATATCAAGGTGGTTTTGACAAATGAACGTATGAAGGCTTGAATATACACATATGATAAGTTAATACCTATTTGTGTAATTTAGATTTGCCTGTGTTAATAAACACTCTGCCAAAATATCGCTGGAGGACTATATGTCTTATGAGACATGGGAGGTAACTCATAACTGAAAGTGCATACAGTCAAATTGAAGTGGCATAACTCCTGGTTTATTGTTTCACCCCTTTTGTTTTATAAGGGGGATAATGCAGAAAAACCTGTACATATAAAGATCACATATAGGAGCTGAGATATATGAACTTTAGAGACATTTGGTCTTTATAGTTGAATTATGAAGCAAAAGTACCTTAAAACACTGGTCTTATTGGATAGATGCCCTTTATACAGAAGTGGTTATTATAACAGGTATTACTACATAAGACAGATAGCCTCTATATACAGGTTTTCACTACAGCAGGTTTTTACTGTAATTGTAGATATATTGTTGAGCAATAACATTGTATAGTCTGTCGGGGATATGTTTACAGAGTGTTTATAAACATAGAAGAGTAAATTGGGATATATATGGGTGGTTTTGATTAATGAACACATGAAGGCATGAATATATGCATATGATAATACAGTATTAATACCTATTTGTGTAGAAAAGATTCGCCAGTGTTTATCAATGCTTTGCCAAAATATCGCTGACAGACTACATGTATTTTAATTTATAACAATATAAATTCATTGAGATATTTGTTACTTTATTGAAATATTTCTTACACATGAAGTGCAAAGTTTGTATGTTGAACACAGACTAGGTATTATAGCTTGGCTACTTCATTTAGTAGAATTTTATAATTGTGCTAGAATAGAGGTAACTCCTACCTCATAAATTATTGTATATTATATTTATAAATGCAGAAATGGTTTGAAAATTATGTTTATGGTATTACAAATGATCATGTAAATCATGAGAGAGAACAATGAAATGCTCAGTATAAACCTGTGTTTTATGTTGTTATTTAAACATCTAGAAATGGCTTTTATAGTGCTCTAACTTCCATTGAAATGCAAACCACTGCAGTGGCTCAGTTAGTAGACTGCTCACTCCATAAATGGGAGGTCCTGGTTTTGAGCCCTGGTTGGGTCTGATCCAAGACTTGAAAGTGGGTAGTGACTGTTCTTTCACCAAGCACTTAGTATTACGAAATGAAAGTCGCAGTTCTTTCGGATGTCAACTTAAAATAAACGAGGCTCCATGTCTTGGTAGACTTGGCATGATAAAGAACCCTGCTGTATAATGCCATCAGCTCAATGCACTGGCAAAATTTTTGTACCTTCACGTTTTAGCTGGCAATGTCTGGATATAAGTTAAATATTCTTGACAGGGACATTAAACACCATTACTACATTACTCAACTCATCTCCATTGCAATGCCTCGCTTTGTATATTGGAGGTCTGTGTTCAAACACTGGCCAGGTCTAGCAAAAACTTGGAAAATTGGTACCGGTACCTGAAAATGACTGTTCTTGTCCCAAACATTTGCCATTTAGAAATAAAAGTTGCAGGGTTCACAGAGACCTTAAAAACTGATGCCCCATGTCACAGTAGGTGTGTGCATGCTAAAGACTCCTTCCTGCATATTGCCCTAAACACGCTAGAAAGGTAAAAATTTCTGCCAGTTTATCTATAGCTTGTGACGTCTCTATGCAAGTTACATTTTTATCAGTGTAGGGAGATGAAAGTCATCTAAAAATTCCTAATATGTCTTTAGTGACGGCTTACAGATCAAACACACTCATCGTCTGGGTTTAATTCCCACTTGGGACAGATCCTAGTGTGAGAAAGTTTGTCAGTTTGCATACAAAAAGGCCATTGGTTTTTTCCCCGACACATTCCAGATGGACTAGCTCAATATAGGCGAAAGAATTCTGACTAGTACACAAGACACCAAGGTCCACCATTACTGGACTCTGGTGAGGTTTGTATCCACAACCACTGATTTTAAACGCCCGTGTCAATCCATGCATGACTTATTTACCTAGAACAAAGCAAATGCACACAAAACTACAATATACAGTAAAACCTTGTTATAATGTCTCTGTATAAATTTGCCACCTCGCTTATCACCACACTATTTTTAAGTCCCAAAATCCATTTGGTTTATGGATTTCTTTATCCGTCTCGCCAAATTTATCGTCAAACTCCTTTATAACGCTAAAATTTGACGGAACAAATGGTAGCGATGAATCGGGGTTTTACTGTATATGTAGAGTTATGTGCAGAACATGTTGCATTTAAGTTCTCTTAAATCTTAAACCAATCATTTCAGATAAAAAATGACAAAATGATTTGATGGAATTGATCATGAATTTATTAAATATGGTTCTCATTTGTTGGATGATAATGACATGAATGAGAATTTGTTCATAGACAATGAAGAATGCACATAAATCAAGTAAATAGTTAACAATACAAAACAAATGCTTCAAAACACACCCAACGTTATTTACTTATGGTTTTCCATTAATCACCCAATGGGTCAACTGATTAAATTATGAGCCATCTGATTGGCTCATTCACACTGAATTTATAGCCAATCAGATGGTCGTTATCAATGTTCAAAGAAACTTCCATGATTTTTCCAAGGAATAAATAGCATTGCTAAAAATCTACAGAGCTGTTTAAATGACACCAGTAGTTTGAATGTGAATGAAGAGAAATACATCAGAAACTTGTCTAAAACATACCTTCAGTAAAAATGAAAATTTGGTATAAACTGATCAATCTTATGACATACAATTCACTTTTATTTCTTAAATTACCTTTGTAAACCAAAATCTAGTCTAATCTGAACAAAATCTCCTGTCAAGAAGGTTCAAATGTATTGCAACTTTTTATTGGTAAATCGCTCAATAATAATTTCAGTGAATTTATGAAGAAAAAAAGTTTTTTAAACATTTGTCAGTGGGTGAATACTAATGCAGAAACAAAAGTAAAATCAGCATTGGGTTTCACACAACAACAAAAAAGACATACATAAATACTGTTACTAATATCTTTGGAAATAAAACAAATCAACTAAATTCATAAATTGCTGTACCTCAAAAGAAATGCAGTATCATTAAATGCGAGGTATTAAATATTTTATAATGGTCTTTATTACAATATGCCCCGGTAACGAAAATTGGTAGAACATTAACCTATTGTGCAAAAAGTCTTAGACTCAAACCACCGTCTGACTTTGTATTTTTTCACTCCACCTTTTTACAGCCACCCTTTGAAGAGAGGAGGGCTGGTGAGCAGGCAAGGTGGGGGGGGGGGGGTCATATATTAAGTCCATTTGAGGAAATTTGGACACTTGCTTGGTATACACTGTACAGAAAATAATCAGGCTTATTACACCAAACATGCATATTGTTTTGGCCTCACTGTATAAAAATAGGGAACCAACTTATGATGGTGTTATCCCTCTTTTGGTTTCCATGGCAATTAGCGCAAACATGCTGGTACAAAATGACATCAAATATACATTTGCAGAAATCGTGACACAAGAAAACAAAAATAAAATGCAACAATTACAATGAAATATGTGTGATAAATACAATGTACAATGAGAAATGATGTTAAAGAAATCATTTTACAAAAAACAAGAGGCCCATGGGCCTGATACGCTCACCTGACAACTAATGGCTAGCTGATAGATTTAAAGAAAACATAAATACTAAACCCCAATGACTTTTTTCTTTACATCATGATAACCATTGTATCAATACCTACAACATTCTAATATACATGCCTATACAAAAAAGTTGATAGTTTTTAAGATAATTAACCATTTCAGTATTGTTTCACATCTGTGACCTTGACCTTTGAACCCATGACCTTTTTCTATACATCAAAATGATCGTTGTATCGATACCTACAACATTCTAATATACATGCCTATACAAAAAGTTTATAGTTTTCAAGATAATTAACCATTTCGGTATTGTTTCGCATCTGTGACCTTGACCTTTGAACCCATGACCTTTTTCTATACATCAAAATGATCGTTGTATCAATACCTACAACATTCTAATATACAAGCCTATACAAAAAGTTTATAGTTTTCGAGATAATTAACCATTTTGGTATTGTTTCACATCTGTTACCTTGACCTTTGAACCCATGACCTTTTTCTATACATCAAAATGATCGTTGTATCAATACCTACAACATTCTAATATACATGCCTATACAAAATGTTTATAGTTTTCAAGATAATTAACCATTTCGGTATTGTTTCGCATATGTGACCTTGACCTTTAAACCCATAACCTTTTTCTTTACATCAAAATGATCGTTGTATCAATACCTACAACATTCTAATATACAAGCCTATACAAAAAGTTTATAGTTTTTGAGATAATTAACCATTTCAGTATTGTTTCACATCTGTGACCTTGACCTTTGAACCCATGACCTTTTTCTATACATCAAAATGATCATTGTATCAATACCTACAACATTCTAATATACATGCCTATACAAAACGTTTATAGTTTTCGAGATAATTAACCATTTCAGTATTGTTTCGCATCTGTGACCTTGACCTTTGAACCCATGACCTTTTTCTATACATCAAAATGATCGTTGTATCAATACCTACAACATTCTAATATACACGCCTATACAAAAAGTTTATAGTTTTCGAGATAATTAACCATTTTGGTATTGTTTCACATCTGTGACCTTGACCTTTGAACCCATGACCTTTTTTTACACATCAAAATGATCGTTGTATCAATACCTACAACATTCTAATATACATGCCTATACAAAATGTTTATAGTTTTCAAGATAATTAACCATTTCGGTATTGTTTCGCATATGTGACCTTCACCTTTAAACCCATAACCTTTTTCTATACATCAAAATGATTGTTGTATCAATATCTACAACATTCTAATATACATGCCTATACAAAAAGTTTATAGTTTTTGAGATAATTAACCATTTCGATATTGTTTCACATCTGTGACCTTGACCTTTGAACCCATGACCCTTTTCTATACATCAAAATGATCGTTGTATCAATACCTACAACATTCTAATATACATGCCTATACAAAAAGTTTATAGTTTTCGAGAAAATTAACCATTTCGGTATTGTTTCGCATCTGTGACCTTGACCTTTGAACCCATGACCTTTTTCTATACATCAAAATGATCGTTGTATCAATACCTACAACATTCTAATATACATGCCTATACAAAAAGTTTATAGTTTTCGAGATAATTAACCATTTCGGTATTGTTTCACGTCTGTGACCTTGACCTTTGAACCCATGACCTTTTTCGGTACATCAAAATGATCGTTGTATCAATACCTACAACATTCTAATATACATGCCTATACAAAAAGTTTATAGTTTTCGAGATAATTAACCATTTCGGTATTGTTTCGCATCTGTGACCTTGACCTTTGAACCCATGACCTTTTTCTATACATCAAAATGATTGTTGTATCAATATCTACAACATTCTAATATACATGCCTATACAAAATGTTTATAGTTTTCGAGATAATTAACCATTTCGGTATTGTTTCACATCTGTAACCTTGACCTTTGAACCCATGACCTTTTTTCATACATCAAAATGATCGTTGTATCAATACCTACAACATTCTAATATACATGCCTATACAAAAAGTTTATAGTTTTCGAGATAATAATTATAATCGGAGGTAAAAAAAAATTAGGTCACAACCTTCACAATTGACCTTGACCTCATTTTGAAGATACTAACAAGAAGATGTCAAAACTGAAAACTCCATGTCTAGTCAAGTTATAACAATTTGAAGCTATTTTACGATTTTTTCAAAATTAAACGCAAAAACGCGTAACCTACTTTTTATCCAAATTTCACAAAATGAACAAACTATAGGCTTAAGACCCTAGAGAAGCCAAATATCACATCAGATTTTTTCTCCAATCAGTACTTTCGGAGAAGAAGATTTTTTAAGATTTTTGCACCCCTAGGTCACCTTGACCTAGTTATGGTAGCCATGGCAACGCCAGGAACAAATCTGAATTGCACCGGCCCATATATACTTCTGACAAAGTTTCATTAAAAACTGTCCAGTAGTTTTAGAGGAGAAGTCGAAAATAGGTGTTAACGACGCACACACGCACACACGCACGCACACACACACGCTGCGCTATGCCATAAGCTCACATGACCTTCGGTCAGGTGAGCTAAAAATTGTTAAAATCAACCCTTTCCAATGATTAAATTCAATCACAGTGGTTATACTAATCATGGTAAATTATATACATGTGTATTTGTTCAAAGAGAAAACTTCAAAGAGCTAGGATGAGGAGTATTGGTGTTTAATGCCCTTGTCAATAATCTGTCACTTATATCAAGCCATTCAATTCTTGGATTGTGGAGGAAACCTGAGTTCCCAGAAAAAAACACTGACCTTCAGAAAATGAATTGACAAATTTTCTCACACTAGAATCTGTGTGAGTGAGATTAGAATCTAGGTAGTGACAACTTAATGTAAAAATAAAAAATGCACATTTTATTTATTATCTTCTTCAATTGAAAAATAAAATACTGAACATTAAACATATTGTTAATCAAAGAAATTTATTGGCTTGCTTTTTTTTGCATGTTTGTAAGAGTAAAAAAAACATGAAAACGATACCATGCAAAGATTTTATTTATATAGGATTACCACTCTCTTCTCTCTATATTAATCTGGTTTAGCATGTCTCTTAAAACTTGTGTATCAATTAAAACTTTTAATTTCATAAAAAAATACAAAATTTATCTTTGAAACTACAGAAATCTACATTTTATTTGCTTGAAAATATTGGCACATGTTAAAGTTCTCAGAAAGAATTATTTTTGTTCTAAACTAAACTACTGGTAAATGCAAATATATCACAGTGTCGCTTTATAACTACTAGTATTTAAATGCACCAATATCGCCTTATGGATATTAATTGAACGATCGCTGGCCACGCTCACAATGTTCCGACAAAGACCCGGCATGCTTGAATTACACACAAAAAGAATTTGAAAACTCAGCTTGATATGTGTCATTTAATGACCTCACTGACACTAGTACATCCTTAGTTGCTGTAACGCTTCTTTAATACCGTGATGGCAGCCAGTGTGGGAACATAAAAGGCATGGTGAGCGATACGTCGCATTATACACCCATTTATGTAATATGGAGTAATAAAATTCAATTAATTTTTTTTATTTCATAAGCATACACTTATGGACTGTATGAACAAAATACACA
The DNA here is from genome assembly GCA_021292105.1 of Anadara kagoshimensis. Lineage (NCBI taxonomy): Eukaryota > Metazoa > Mollusca > Bivalvia > Arcoida > Arcidae > Anadara > Anadara kagoshimensis. The sequence goes on along the minus strand of CM037872.1, from coordinate 26,371,484 downwards.
CATGAAATATATGTAAAATGTACTTGTAGAATACAATGGACTATTCTAAGTCCAGCTACACACAGCTTACTCAGCACTGATTATTTATTAACTGCACTGTCCGATTTGCTTATTATTATTTAATTAATGAATATTTTTTAATTAAGCTTCATGCAACTGGGCCCAAAGCTATGCAGACAAAAGTAAAATTATCGGGTATATATAGCATTAATATCAACACAAAAATCATATCAATACACACAAAAAAATGAAAACCAAAATATTGCATTATTTTTATATACCGGGTACATGTATACATGTTCCAGTTATATACAACACCATCCATAAATGTATTAAACAAGTTTAAAATTGCTCGTATCATTACAGACTGAAAATATTCACAAAATTAAATTGTTGAAGACATCTTTCTGCTATAGCTCAGTGTTTTTCAGATAAAACAGTGTTTTTATCCTGAAAAAAAATTTTCTTATTTTCCTCAAAATATAAAAAAAATCCAAGAAAATTGTTTTTCAAGACACTCAACTTTGTTGCATACGTTTTACAACATTAAATTACCGGTAAACCTATCATGTTCAATTTTATCAATGAAATCTAAGGTGATGATTGTAACATAAATCTATAACAAATATAAATTTGTATAGTTATTTATGGATGGCAATGTAAATATATATATGTACAGTACCAAAAAATCTCTTCTTTAACACAAATAGTGAAAACAATTATATTGCATTTTAAATACATGATACATAGATTAGATATCTTCAAAATCAACAAAAAACAAGAAATAAACCTAATACATCTATATCTGTATTTGATTCAACTGACTCCAGATGAGGATAAGTGAACACTGACTATGTTATGAAAATGCTGACTACTGACTATGTTTAACTGTAACAATTATGCATGAAAAATGCTGAACACTGACTATGTTTTACTGTAACAATTATGCATGAAAAATGCTGAACACTGACTATGTTTTACTGTCACAATTATGCATGAAAAATGCTGACCACTGAAAAATAAAATATGAAACGAATTGACAACACCATGATATAAATGTGTCATCTAAAATCTAACTCATTTTGTACCTGGATATGAAAGGTTCTTCAAATGTGACGTCGAAGAACTGATGTTACCGTTGGTTACATCGACATGAATAAATGACCTAGTTTCTAATCATGGCTATTGTTCATGTAACCAGAGATTGCAAAACTATGTGGGATGCACGACTCTACTTACAATCCCTACTGTAAACAACTGACCACTTTAAACAATAGAATTTAAATTGAATTAATTTTTCATACAGATAAATTCAACAATAACACAACCAAGTTTTGTTGCTAAATAATGTGACTAAACAATAAAAAAATATGGAGCATCAAATTTTCACTTATTTCATGGTTGGAAACTTTCCATGAAAATTTGTACTATACATAAAATAATATATATACTGCATCTTACACAAATCTGCAAATATTACACTACGCCAAAAGGTCAGATATTAAAAAAAAACATGAAAATTTGAACCCATGAAATCGAGTACATTTACAATGTTTAAAGGTTAATTCTCTCATAAAAGGGTTGAATACATATATCTATGAAGGGAACTTGTGTCACCATTATTGAATTTACAGATCTAGATATGTGGAGTTTGTTCATTGTGTTGCTATAGTAACAATGTGTATTCATTGTGTTGCTATAGTAATAGTGTATATACCATGCATTATAATATGTATAATCTTTTGCTATGGTGAAACATTGTACACTGTGTTGCTATGGTAAACATTGTACACTGTATTGCTATGGTAAACATTGTACACTGTATTACTTTTCACATTTTTATATATTAAGTATGTTGCCATGGTAAACATTATACAATGTATCACTATAGTAACATTTTTATATATTTATATGTTGCTATGGTAACACTGTTTATCTAGTGTGTTGTTATGGTGTCATTTCCACAGCTGACATATTGGTATGTGTTAAGTGTAGCTTCTTCTGTATGTCCTAAATAACTATACTCCACTGTGGTCCTGAGGAAAAAAGAAAGGAAATAGAAACAAATACTTTTAAGTTCCAACCCTAAACTCATGCAGACAACATGATGCTAAAACGGTTTGAAAGGAAAAGAAGGGGAAATCTATGTTTGCTACACAAGAACCAACATCAGTGACCTCACCAATGGGGTTCATCTTTGTACCTTGTGATAGCCTTCTAACGTTTGTGCACAACAGTGATTTCCACATGATATGGAATCATAGTGGTTCATATTTTCCTGTAAATATGCTGTTATTGCTGGAATGTGTGACAAACATTTTCGAAAACCTCCCGCACAAATGTTAAAGGGTGTCAATCCTGTGGTACAAGAGTGAACCCATTACAGCCTAACTGTCCACGTTGAAATTTTTACTTGGGCAGATACTACTGTTAATAAAGGTTGTCAGTTTAATTGCTGAAGATTGATTTTTTTTTCTCCAGGAATTCCTATTTCCTCCACTATCCCAAAACTGAGCACCTCATTTTAAGTGAGAATAAATCTTGGCCTGGGTGTAGAAAGATGGCAGTCAGAAGACCTGTTTACAACATTCAAGAAAAGACGATGGAGATGGATAGGGCATGTCCTAAGAAAAGAACCACACAATATAACTAAATCTGCCCTACACTGGACACCTGAGGGTAAAAGAGGTAGAGGAAGACCAAAGATTACATGGAGGCACACTGTTGAAGCAGAAATGAACGATTTACACATTCATGGGGCAAATTGCCAGAGGGCGTAATGGGCAGTAAGCAAGTAAGTGTAAAACACTGTATCTCCACTCCACTCCAGCCAATTTAAAGTCTTGCATGCAACAAGATCAGTGATTAATCTACAACTGTTGCAGCAGAAACACTATCAACTTAGCAACATTAGTGTCTAGAAAAAGAATACTTACTGAAATATCATTATATTTTGGTGGTACCACCGTGTTGGATTTGAACAAAAATCTCTGAAAATTGAAAAAGTTATAATAGTGAATTAAAACATGGTAAAGTGCTCGGACTTATTTTATTTTTCATTCAAATTGGATCAAATCTATAAACTTCAACATGTTTTAATTTTAATCTGAAAAACGAAATTTCAATTTTACTGATACCCTAAGGTAAGCCAAAAATCAAATGGAACCCTTGACAATATTTGCATGTACTGTTAAAGAGTTTTATTTTAAATTGATAAATGAACTTTTAATGTGGTTCATCAATGTTTCATCAATAAATTAGTTTTATAATCATATTCTTCCAAAAATTAGGTAAAGAAAAAGTTGGTTGTGCAAAACAAAACCAATTTAAATATCATACGGTCTGTTCCCATAGCAACCATTACCTAACACAGATGAATTAAAGTGGAAAGGGGGTTTCTATACATTGATGAAGCATTCTTGATTCTTGGCCATCGGAATGAAATGCCAATACAAGAGCATAGTCAAACTGCTGAAATTTGACACCAAGAAAAGTTATTATACAGTATGTTTATTGAAGAATCGTCAGTTTGTGTCCTACTATTTGTATTTAAAATCACTGATAAAACTCGCATAAAGCAGCATTTAAAATACAGTGCTTCAAATTTTAAACAATGTACTCAAATCTTTCAATTATTTAGAATTGTACAACAGTGAAGATCTACCTAATTTCCGTTACAATATGCATTTTGTTTTTAAAAATAGTACTCAGAATTGATATTGTGAATTCGAATCTGTTGCAAATGCAGAAAATTATCTTAAATGATACGCGTAACAGCGTTCCCACCATAATTCTGTAGGCGCGGAAGACCACATATTAGTGACGTCATAGATAAAAAAAGACATCAAATCAGACATTTCGACTGTATGGATCTACCTTAAGGACAGTTGTTTACTTAAATTTTCCAACTTGTATAGTTATATTACAAATACCCCGGTAAGTTTCAAAACCCTCAACCACTTGTATAAACATGTATATAACATGTATATAAAATTCCATGTAGTTAAATTTTACCAAGTGAACATGAATAGGCACCAGATACTCTATATTTAGACAAATCTCTATATTTAGACAAATCTCATTGATAAAAAGTTCAAAGTGTATAGAATGACTTTCATGTGTTTGACACTTTGATATCAGGGGTAGAATTGAATTTTTCTCCCCACTAAAATTTTTTTTCTACTGGCATTCTTAGTTTTCAATTGGCAATTTTATTTTTTATACTAAAAATGTTTTTTGCAGTTAATATACATGTATATATGGGATTGTATCAAGTAGAAATTGGTTGAAATCTCAAATTGTCACAAAATATTTTTTTGTCTGTAAAATATATAAAAATTCATACTTTATCTTTTTACAAAATTTTACTCAAAAATTCTGACGAATACCAAAGTTATGATGTCATTTATAACGTAGCTATTTACGTATCACCCAATTGTAAATGCGCTCATAACTACTTGAATTTGCAAAAATTGTCGGAAATTCTAACAATACAGGGACCTTAGGTCAAGTACAATTTTTCAGTCAATGTAGTATATATGTAGTATTCATTTGCTTGGTGTATAAAATATCTGTCTCCATGTTGAGCAGTGTATTGTTGATAAAGGCGCACAGGTACCTGTTTTCACGGCAATGATCGCGGTATAATGATGACGTCGTTCTTCCAACTGTTACGTCACAATACTGAAAATGTTGACGTGGAGATTTTGACCGATTTCTACTTGATACAATCACATATGCATATGTTATTAAAGTGTGTGTAATTTAAGTACCACTAGGTATGCTTATTTCAGATACAATTCTTCTATTTTTGATTGGTCTTCGATCTTATTATTTTCCTATGTGTTTGTAATTCAATTATATTACTTGTGTTGGGTTTGTTCTGCTGCTGTTTCTCTCGAGCAATTTTTGTATCTAGACATAGCTTATGACATGTAGAACTCATGATACCTGACCGATTCTTTTTTGAAAAAATGGCACTCGCATTTTTTAGCATGTAAGTAGATTTTCAACTCGCACTTTGTGAAAAACAAAAGGGGGGGGGCAAATTAAATTACTAAAGTGAAAATTAAGGTTTTGAACATTATTAAGCTTTGAGAAAACAGTGTAAATTAACACTACTAAACTCAACCCCAACTTCATTGCACCCTATACACACCTATGTAAATAGTCAATTCTACCTACTAAAAATATATTTTTGAGCAGAAAGGAGATATACATACATGGATTAGATTGAGATCAGAATTTTTAGCAATGTCCAATTTGAAATTATTTTCTTACTCATTCAGACAAGGTGAATAAACAGCTTCAAAAACTAAGCAAAAGCTAGTTATAACATCACTAGTCAAGTTGCACTACCATACTACACAGAGACATTCAACATATAAATCTGGAACTATACACATGACATGACTAACAAAATTTCAACAACTAATAATGCTAGTAATAACATTGCTAGTCCTGTTGTTTTACTACACAGGGGAGCACACATCACATCAACACTGCTAAAATAATTATAAAAGAGCCATTAGTAACATTAATAGCTATAGTCAAGTTGGTTTACTAGTTCCGCAGAAAGCATCACTGATACAACATGACATTGTTTTTCTATAATATACTTACACCATAAAGAGAGTTCATTATCTTTATCAAACGATACTTAACAGGAACTTCCAGCTTTATCTTAGATCGATTGGTACTTCACGAAGTTTTGTTTATTTTACTGTGTTAATTATCTTGGTGTCAAGAGGACAGTCATCTGTATGTTTTGTTATGGATACTGGAACATAATTTACTGTTGATAATTTACTGATTCTGAAAAAATAACAACAAACAAATCATAGAGAGTATAGAGTAAATCATGTTAAAAGAGCACATATAATCAAAGCACTGAGAGTGCTGAATGTAGGAAAGTCAGTAGTAGTAGTAGTAGTAATGGTGTTTAACGTCCCAGTCAAGAATATTCACTTATATCGAGACGTTGCCAGCTATAGCGAAAGTGCAGAAATTTTGCATGCGTTGCGCTGATGGCATTATACAGCAGGGTTCTTTAGCGTGCCAAGCCAACGGTGACACAGGACCTTGTTTACTTTAAGTTCCCATCCGAAAGAACCTTGACTTTCATTTCATAATGCAGAGTGCTTGGCGAAACAGTCACTACCCACTTTCAAGTCTTGGGTCAGACCCGGCCGGGGTTAGGAAAGTCGGGATGATGATGATGATGATGATGATGATATCACCATGATGATGGTGTGATTGATTGATTGATTGAATGCAATTTTATGTCCCTGTCAATAAAATTTAGCTTATATGGAGACATCATCAGCTATAGGTGAAGTGACAGAAATCTTAAAATTTGCAGTGCACTCAGGGCAATGTGCTGTGAGTATTCCTTAACGGGCCACATCTTCCAAGACACAAGGCATCAGTTTTTAAGATATATTTCAAAGGACCTCACATGAATAGCAATTCTAAATGCTGGGCACTTGGCAACAGAATGAACACAACCTATTTTCAAGCCTTTTCAGAACCTTGACCTCCAACAAAATGGTTAAAACCAACGATGTGTCCCATATTCCAACCCACAACCTCCAACATACAAAGTGAGCACTTAACCAGCTGAGCTATCATAGTGGTGTATAACAAGATAGCAACAATTCAGTACTAAGCTGTATTGGTAAAATTAAAATTGAAATCAAGGAGGACCAGTTTAATAATAAAGATAATTTTAATGGTATTGTTATTGATTTTTGTGATAAAGCTGAAAGACAGGTCCAATTCACAATCATTCCTTAACTAAGATTTCTCTTTTTTGAAATTTAGCAAATTTTGGCAACATTTTGTAGTACCACAAATGAACAGTTTCAACAAAATGAGATTAAAGCTGCAATAAGGTTTGACTGCCTCTTCAAAATGACATCTTATCTTAAAAATAAACAAAGATACTGCAGTATCCTATTTGCCTATATCTTACCTTCTTTATTACTGCATTAAGTCTATATCCGTTTAACTGATACATTTTTAGCTGAGTTGACTGAAGTTAGCAAAAGCTATTAAGGGAAATCTTAGTTAAGAAATAATTGTGAAACTGGGGCCAGGTGCCCTATAACAGGTTATACATACCACAATAACAAATTCCACAAATTCTTGACTTTAATTTATGGTGAGATTCTGAGGAAGAAGTAAAGGGCTGTTACTCTGCACTGTAACATTTCTGGGTAACAGAAAGAAGAGGAGTAATCCTGCGCTAACAGACAAATAAACACAGCTAACCCTACATATAGATACCTGTAAATAAAATACAATAACATGTAACATTTTGTTTGTAGACTAGAGGTGCCATTGGCTATTCACATTTATGATCATGCACATGGTTGTAACTGAAATGGGAAGACATTGAAAAGTGCTCCCCAAAGCATCCCAAGCTGGGAAATCCACAACCATAAGCTGGGAAATCCACAACCATTTCAGTTATAACAAAAATAATTATTGTTATAACTGAAATGGGATGTCAATTAAAAAGTGTCCCCCCAAAGGAATCCAAACTGGGAAATTCACAGCCATATGCATGATCAAAATGCTTAGTCGAATAGCCAATGGCACATCTGGCCAACCAAAACAAAACTTGAAATTCTGAATGCAAATGATAATATTGTGAGCAAAACAATAAACTTGTCTCTTACAGCACTAAATTAACAAGGGCCAGGGCAAAAATACATCTAATCTATTCACATCATATGATATTATTGTGATACTCACGTTCTTCTGGGTTTTAACCGGTCATCTCTTAGTGGAATTAAAGCTACCAATTCACCCTCTTGTTCTACAAAAAGTTAAAATACAGTTTAGGTTATTTACAATAAGTTGTAAGCCTCTACAAAAGTCATATTATTACAAAGGAAAGATAGACAGTTGTTTGTTGGAAATTTGTTGATATTCGAACAAAGGTCGTTATAGCTTATGTTTATTTGTTTTTAAAAATTGTATTTAAATAAATATTTGTTATTATTATTTTCATTTTCATTATTATAAATTGATACATTGATATATCAATGCTACAAATACAATGAAATGCATAAATTTACTTTAATGATAGACTGACTGTCCTTGACAGAGGAAATGAAAATGACTTTTCAGTAGGTAAAAGTGTTGATGATATCCCTAATGGGACAAGTGAAAAGTTGGTAAATTTGGCAGTTGTTTTCATAGGCACTTTTTTAATGACAAATGACAACTTCAGGTTATCTGTTTGTGTACACTATAGCTACCACTTCTGGTCTTTTCACAATGGGAGAGACGCTCAGAGTACGGAATTTATCGTCAATATTCCTGGAGGGAAGTCTTAAAGTCCTCTATTGAGTCATATGACATTATTATTTAATTATATATATAATCTCAATTGTCAACATTTGCATTTTAGTTTACAAAAAATTGTAAGTATCAGTCTTCTAACCAAGAGTTGTCAACTCCATTAAAAAGACATATGTGTCAGTGTGGCAGGATGTCGGTAGAGAAAACATATGTCAGTTTGGCAGCAAGAGGGTTAAACTTTGGTCTTTGGGTTGTGATTTGACATAGAAGTTTTGAAAATGGGCCAATATGTTATTTTTTTTACTTTTGGAATTGTGATTCGGACATGAACCAGTATGTTTGTGTTAGAGTTTTGGGATTGTGATTTGGACATGGACCATTGTGTTTGTGTTCGACTTTTGGAATTGTGATTTGGACATGACCATTGTGTTTGTGTTCGACTTTTGGAATTGTGATTTGGGAATGGACCATTGTGTTTGTGTTCGACTTTTGGAATTGTGATTTGGGAATGGACCATTGTGTTTGTGTTCGACTTTTGGAATTGTGATTTGGGAATGGACCAGTATGTTTGTGTTTGACTTTTGAGATTGTGATCTGGACATGGACCATTGTGTTTGTGTTTGACTTTTGGTATTTTTGATTTGACATGGACCGGACTGGTATGTTTGTGTTTGATGGTTACAATATGCCATCAGAAATATAACAGAGAAGACGTCACATTCACTGGAATAAAACACCGCAATGTCAATCAAAATATTACTGCTTCAATTCTTTACCCTTTGGTATGCTACCAACACCTCTACAAGTGGGGCAGGGGACACTCCCACTCATGAACTCGAGATATCCAGTGTGTCTTCCTAATGGGGATGGTGATCTGAGAGCACTCCCGTTTGGTGAAGTTAGGTCTTCATTTCTGGAAGAATCTGGAATGATTGGTTCTGTATCGTGATTGTCTCCCATCATCTGTTGTCATCTGACTCAGTCAGGTCTGATACTTATTTAACGGTTGTTACAATTTACAGATTAAGTAAAATTAAGTAAACGATATTTCAGTGTTACTTAAAAATTGCGCTAATTAATTCCAAAATTCATGTAATAAATTCAACAATCGATCTTTTAAAATGTAAATTGAAATAAGATAGCAAGAAAATGAAAAATATTGGTTTAATAATCAGTTCGTTTTTCAAATTACCATTCTGTAAATAGAATTTTCACTTCCGGTAAAAACATTTTCTAGTTTCACTTTGACGCATTTGTCGTTTTATCATGTTTACCGTGTTATTAGTCGCGAATTAATTAATATTAGCCGTGGTTGAGTGAATTTTACAATGCAGAGTGATAGAAGAGAATTTCCAAATAAGTTTGCAGAGTATAATGGCGAACAACTCGTGAAAAGTGACGGTAAAGTAAGTACACGCTTATATCCAACACAGTTATTGAAGCAAACACCTCGTATCCAGTAGAGTACATAGGTCATTTTAAGAATTGTTCTAATGATATATGATTTTTAGTTTTGTACAAATGATGTAGCTGTTTAACTCATTCATTGAAACGTATTTTAAGTATCCTATTCCTTCTTACCATGCAGCACAAGTGGGACAAAAGCTTCATTCTGCAGCTTCATTCTGTTGAAGGTGGTCGCTATATGGTAGAAATAGAAGTCAAAGTAAATAGGAGAAAAATGAAAGGTCAAACTCAGGATTGAACTTGGGACCTCCAGCGCTATGGGAGAGTACTCTACCACCTGAGCTACTCAGACCTCTACATTCCTCCCTGTTATTTTTAGCTCATCTAACCAAAGGTCAAGCAAGCTTATGGCATAGCGCAGGTTGTGTATGTGTGCGTCGCTAACAGCTATTTTGACTTCTCCTCTGAAACAACTGGACAGATTTCAGCGAAACTTGGTCAGAAGTATATATGGGTCGCTGCAATTCAGATTTGTTTGTGACGTTGTCATAGCTACTTTAACTAGGTCAAGGTGACATAGGGGTGCAAAAATCTTAAAAAAAATTTCTCCAAAACCGATGATTGGAGAAAAAATCTTATGTGATGTTTAGCTTCTTTAGGGTCTTAAGCCTATAATTTGTTTATTTTGTGAAATTCAGACAAAAAATAGGTTATGCATTTTTGAGTTTAATTTTGAAAAAATCATAAAAATAGCTTCAAATTGTAATAACTTGACTATTTAATCAGATAATGAAACAGGATTTTCAGTTTTTACATATTCTTGTTAATATGAAAATAGGCATTGCCTATCCCGGGAAATGTCCAAATTTATTATCGGGTTGTGCACACACACACACACCGCGGCAAAAAAGGGGTGGCACACATTGTTTTGTCTCACCAAATACTAGTTAAAGTTAAAGTTAAAGTCTGTCCCGAGCCATTAGGCCAATCAGGCCGGAGCGTATCCCGGTTTCGGTGGCGTTAAGCGACTGAGAGTACAAGACTCCCCTGAATGGGACGCCGGTCCATCGCAGGGTTAACCCCAGCATTTTGCTGGTATCATTTATTTTTCAGCTGAGTGAACTGGAACAACGTGAAATTAAGTGTCTTGCTCAAGGACACAACACATCGCCCGGTCCAGGGATGGACCCCACGACCTTCGAATCTTGAGTCCAACGCCTTAACCACAAGGCCACGCGCTTCCACACCAAATACTAGTGGGACTGACAATAGTTAACTACCGCCGAGTTCTTTCAATCACGTTCTGTCACACAAAACTGAGTTTTGGTATGATCTTTCCAGGGACACAAAAGGCTATTCAATTACCCAATATAGTGAATATACTAATCCATACCACGACAACATTCTCACGTTGTAATGTCTTCTCATCTTAAATCACCTTTTACCATACCATGTGAATAATTTAATCTACTGATTTATGAATGCATAAATAACTACTCCTGTTTCTTAAAACAAGATGTGTATCATGGCATATCACAGTTCAAGATTGTCCCATTCACATGATTAATCAAGCAGTGATACCAATGAAAAACAAACATACTTATCCATGTCCAAATCACAATCCGGGAGTAAAGTAAAAAAAACTTTGAAACTGACAAGTTAGGTTAAACACGCGAACTTCCACCAGGTAAGTGAGACCGAGTTTTCTGGAAGGGTTAGCACCTTCTGTTAGCTAGCTACACCGGTATAGCATCCTCTTGGAGAGTGGAAGGTTTTGGTTCCAACCTGACTTGTGTTATACATGACAATACTTCAAAATTTGAGTTACTGCTTCCCCATTTTGCAAGCCACATTTGGCTTAAAGGATAGGTTATCGACTGGTTATAGAATTATATTAATTGGGAGTGGAATGCTTGTCTGCGACCCTGTTAGGCAACACCTTTAACCCACAACCCGATATTAATACAGTGGTATGAGGGTAAGCTCCTCTTGCACCTTCAACATTCACAGGCATATAAGTACCATGATGAGAATTTTCTAAAGCACAGACCATTGCAAGTGACAAATGATATGATTAAAACAGGCTTGTACCTAAATAATGTTAATTTTAGCCCAGCCCTTTAAGTTTCACTGCATGAAGAGCCCCAGCCCCGGAGAGTTGAAATGCTTTTTCACTTATATCGAGACAGTTAATTCTAGGATGGTGGGTTGGAGTTTTTTTTACCCCAGTCAAGATTATTCATTATTTACCTAAATTGAAATGAAACATTCTGGGATGATATACTACAAAGATGGTGCTTTAAGATTTATATTGAAATGGTTTCTTATGTGGATGATGGAGTGGAATTGGCATTTATTCACTTATACCAACTTTTGTTCGAGAACCAAGTCTGGGATATTGAAGAAGGTAATGTTGATTTTACCCTAGTTAAAATTTTTATATTCAATCCGAGAACTAAATTATTGGAATCCCTGCCAGCATCGGTAGTCCAGTCGCCATCCTGGAGGTTTTCAAGGATTCAATTCAGACCTTATCCAAGTGGATCACAACTACAGCTGCTAAACTCAACATGAATGTTTTATTATTGTTATTTTCATCACAACTTTTTGAGACAGCGGTCCATCTCATTGCAACATGTACAGTTTCCTCATCAGTTATGTCCAAGTTAGATTTTTGATGAGTGCAGTCATTGTAGTTGAAGTCAGTTCTAGTCAGCACCTTAAAGTCAAACTGTCCAGCTCGATCAGCTGATCATGATATCCACGTCACATGTAAACAAACAAGAGGATTTGTCAATATTTACATTAAATTCGGAATAAATTCAATAAATTTTATCTGTATTTTCATAAAAATGATTATTGGGACGAACTGTTGATTAATTCTTTTGAAAAACGCATGTTGTTATTTTTCTTAAAAATCGATCGTTTGTGAAAACGTCTTTCCCGTCTTGACGAACGCCATTTTTGTTTACACTGCATTCAGCGAGGGTCACAGATGCACTCAAAATTTTGATTCAATTAGGTAATTATATGTGAAAAAGAGTTACCGTAGAAGTCGTATACTGTGGTTATGCTAACCTCGTAATAGTTTTGTGTCAGGTAACTATGGTTATCGATTATCTAACTTGAAATCGGCATTTGTATCTCCCGCATTGTATACTGTGTGATCATGGTTGATGCACGTGGGAAAGTCGTTCGCTGATTGGCTTACAGTGGTTATCGATCTGAATTGAACTTTGACCCGATCAAAAGAAATCACGTCATCGCGAATCTTGAAACGCTACACTTGGAGACCAGCCAAAATGGCGAAAGAAACGTAAATATTTGGTATTCGATCAACCTATTTAAATTATTACTTGTTTCAATGAATTATTTTCACGATAATCGTTTCTTGGTTTCATTTCTGATGTACGAGACGGGCGAGATTTTCCCCCATATGGAGCTCACTTCCTGTCGATTTGACCCCTTCAATGGCCTTGAGAAAAGTGAAAAAAGTGGTGCACGCGCGGCGTCAAATGATTTGGACGTACGGTCTATAGAAATTTTCCACAATTTTCTATGACGTCATAATACATACGTGTTACCTATAGACGGGAAATTCCCGGCGCTTTGCGCCGGGACATTTCCCGTATAACCTTAAAAATGGGATCAAGCTTGATTGTGAAGGTCTTGACCTAATTTTTTTTACCTTTTTTATTTATTATCTCAAAAACTATAAACTTTTTGTATAGGCATGTATATTAAAATATTGTTGGTATTGATGTAAGGATCATTTTGATATACAGGTTAAGGTCATTTGTTCAAAGGTCAAGGTCACAGATGCAAAGGAATACTGATATGATTAATACCTGTAAAAGCCACAAATTGTTACTATTTTGAATGATTTTGACATTGAGGTTTCAGTATTTATGTTGTCTTTTTTAAAAATTTGATAATGTAAATAGTCACCTCTTCCGTTGTCACTATGCCATATAACATACACCATTGTAAACACACACCCTGTCAGATAGAATGATAAATATTAAAGTAAGCAGTAAGTAAATATTAAAGTAAGCAGATACCCAGATACTGAAATTTTCAGTAGATTCAGTTGATGACTGGAGATCACCAGAACAACTGGGAAAAACATATGATAAAAAGTTTATAATGTGACCATTTTGATTCCACGCCTCTAATCAGCCCTCAAGTCCTGATATCAGCATTCTGGCTGATATTGGGTCTCTTTGGCTGATAAAAGGTGTGATAACAAAATGGTCATATGATAATCTCTAATTATTACATAACATGAAGTATTTGATATTTATAGTAGTCTTTTTTCACAGTAGTTATCAGGTATTGGTGCTTTTGTAAACCAGAATAAAAATCCATCAGTCCAGGATCCAGTTTAACAATCATACTTTTACTTACTTTAACTCGGACTTAAATCTAGTAAATATGGAAAACCGGTATGAATACTTTTGTTAAATTTCAAGACATTTCAGAATTTAAGGTGTCATTTTGAATATCGCTCTTATTTTGGTATATCTGTATTTTATTATGTTGTAAATTTTAATTTATAGTCTCACAAAATGTTAAAAATTGTAAGATTTAAGTTAAGGAAAATTTTGCTTGGGAATGATTGTGAAACTGGGGCTTGGACCAATCTCAATTGTTATATTATTTCTAAGCATATACATAGTCTATGAGAACAGTAGGCTGTAATAGGGGAAAAGGTTAAAGGTTGATCTTGGAGTGAAATCTGGCAGTTTTCAGAAGAATTGATGCTAAAAATAACAAGGTAGAAAAATTCTTCAATTATCAAGTATTCAAGATAATTTTATATGGTACATGTATATTTGACTGTATATTTGTCTACAAATAATTTAAATACATGATTATAGTTAATAATTACTACATGTAGTAATACAGAATTCAAGTCAATTCGCCCCACTGTAAATTCGCCCCCATCAAATTCGCCCCCACTTTCAACAAATTCGCCCCCATGTCAAAATCGCCCCCACTTCTTGCAAATTCGCCCCCAGTTTTCTAATAAAAAATCAAATTAAAAAATGCTAAGTACTTTAGAAATGAAACATATTAGTGTAACTATTTCATAATGGATTAAACTTCATATACCTACATGTATATTCACTTTATGTCTAATTGTATTATTAAACATTGCCAATGTTGCTTTTTACAAAATAATTTTCATTATTTCTAAAGTCATCTTTATTTAACATTAAATATTTGTTTATTGTACCCACTGTTATGATTATAGCATAATCTTACAAAGGACTTTTGATCATCACCATTTCATGTCATGTCCGAGGTGTAAATATTCAGTCAATGCATTTTGTAAAAAGTGGGGGCGATTTTGAACGGGGGCGATTTTGACATGGGGCGAATTTGAGGGGGGCGAATTTACCGTGGGGGCGAATTGACCTTATACCGTAATATATTACTTATTGTTTGGCAAAATAAGTTAGCGACTAAGTAATTTAAAACCAGTAGCCTGAACAGAAGTATTTTTGGATATGTGTAAGTGTTTCAGACAGAAAATTTTACACTTCTAACAGACAATATAACAAATTACCTTTTTGATTACCAATTACAAAATTAAATATTAGATAATACTTGTTAAAATGTCTTATTCAAATGAGTACAGCTATGGTTCAGTCATTGGTAGAAAGTCAATGTCAAACTGAAAATGTCTTGTACATGATAGAGAAAGTCCTCAAGATTTTATACCCACCTCTTAAAAAGTGGGGGGTATATAGTGATAGTAGTGTCCGTCCGTGTGTCCGTCCGTCCTTCTGTTACACCTTAGGGTACCTATCTCTTATCCACAACTCCTCCTAAACCCTTCAATGGATTTTTATGAAACTTTCACACAATGTTTGTGATATAATGTAGATGTGCACCTCCTGTTTAAAAATTTGATCAGATGCATTTTTTTATGTGGGGGAGCGGGGGGTATTTTTTGTGAGCTTGTGGCTCACAGTTTTTCTAGTTTTATTATAAATCATTAAGAAGTAGACCAATCCTTGATTTTGAAATGATGTTTGAAAGGATAGAACTTGCTACATGTTACATGCAAAATCAGAACCACACACAAAACATCTGACAAATATATAACAGCATTGACACCAAAAGTGTAAAAATATTATTACAGATATATATGCTTTTTAATCTTTTAATCTTTTAAATCTCTATTGATATATGCAACACTGGTGGAAATTGTTAATTAAGTTGAAATTATGATAATCATTTTAAACTGTGTACGTATACTGTAAAACATGAAATTTTTGCGTGCATGTTATTTTCGCGTAATTTGCGAGTTCATAAATAATAACGAAAATAATATGCGCTAAAATAAATTTGATCAAATAAATATGAATGGACTTTTACATGAGGGGATCACGATGGGATCGTGACAATTTCATGCCGCGAAATGACTTTGATACAAATATCGGGAAAATATCATGCCGCAAAAATAAAGTGTTTTACAGTATTCAACTTAAATCTACCACCAAATTCAATCATATTGCACAAGGTGATCCATGAGATTTTGGCCAATTCAAGTTCACATTATAATATCTGCTAAATCACACACATTAAAATGAATACATTTACAGCATTTAAATTTACATTTCCTTAATTCCCAGCCTTAAAACCCATATTTCAACTTAACCCCCATTAATTATCTTTAACCCCTAAACCCCCTCGACTCCCCTTAACTTTCTTTAACCCCATAAATTCCCTTAACCTCACAACTAATCATTTCCCCAATAATTCCCCATAATTTTCACAACTCACCTTAACTTCCTTAGTCCCTTAATCCCCTTTAACACCCCTTGACTCCTCTTTAAACCCAATAACTCCCCTTAACTCCCATCAATTATCAATTAAAAATTTGATCAGATGCATTTTTTTATGTGGGGGAGCGGGGGGTATTTTTTGTGAGCTTGTGGCTCACAGTTTTTCTAGTTTTATTATAAATCATTAAGAAGTAGACCAATCCTTGATTTTGAAATGATGTTTGAAAGGATAGAACTTGCTACATGTTACATGCAAAATCAGAACCACACACAAAACATCTGACAAATATATAACAGCATTGACACCAAAAGTGTAAAAATATTATTACAGATATATATGCTTTTTAATCTTTTAATCTTTTAAATCTCTATTGATATATGCAACACTGGTGGAAATTGTTAATTAAGTTGAAATTATGATAATCAATTTAAACTGTGTACGTATACTGTAAAACATGAAATTTTTGCGTGCATGTTATTTTCGCGTAATTTGCGAGTTCATAAATAATAACGAAAATAATATGCGCTAAAATAAATTTGATCAAATAAATATGAATGGACTTTTACATGAGGGGATCACGATGGGATCGTGACAATTTCATGCCGCGAAATGACTTTGATACAAATATCGGGAAAATATCATGCCGCAAAAATAAAGTGTTTTACAGTATTCAACTTAAATCTACCACCAAATTCAATCATATTGCACAAGGTGATCCATGAGATTTTGGCCAATTCAAGTTCACATTATAATATCTGCTAAATCACACACATTAAAATGAATACATTTACAGCATTTAAATTTACATTTCCTTAATTCCCAGCCTTAAAACCCATATTTCAACTTAACCCCCATTAATTATCTTTAACCCCTAAACCCCCTCGACTCCCCTTAACTTTCTTTAACCCCATAAATTCCCTTAACCTCACAACTAATCATTTCCCCAATAATTCCCCATAATTTTCACAACTCACCTTAACTTCCTTAGTCCCTTAATCCCCTTTAACACCCCTTGACTCCTCTTTAAACCCAATAACTCCCCTTAACTCCCATCAATTATCTTGAACTCCCCTTGACTCCCTTTAACTTCCTTTAACGTTCATTAACTCCAATAACTTCTCTTAACCTCACAACTCCTGTTAATCTCATTAACTCCTTATAATTGCTATAACTCACCTTAACTTCTTTAACCACCAATTTGCCCCTGTTTAACCCCAATTATTCCCCTTAAACACATCTTAATCCCCCTTAACACCTATAACTCCCCATTCACCTCCCCAACTACCCTTACCCCTTTCCCTATTTCCTTTTCCCTCCCCTACTCCTTCCCTGCCTTTATTTTTTCCTTACCCTCCCTCCCCTTTCCCTCCCTTGTTCTTACACCCCTTTCCCTCCCTTGCACTTGCCCCTATTCCCTCCCTTCCCCTGACCCCCTTTCCCTCTCTACCCCTTTCCCTCCCTTCCCATTAACCTCCTTTCCCTACCTTCCCCTTACCCCTCCCTTACCCTCATCCCTCAATTCCCCTTACCCCTCCCTTTCCCTTACCCCCTTCCCCTCCCCTCCCTTCTCCCTTACCCCCTTTCCCTCCCTTCCCCTTACCCCCTTTCCCCTCTTTCCCTCCCTTCCCCTTACCCCTTTTACCTCCCTTCCCCCTTTCCATCCCTTCCCCCCTTTCCCTCCCTTCCCCTTACCCTCCTTTCCCCTTACACCCTTTCCTTCCCTTTCCCTTACCCCCTTTCTCTCCCCCTTACCCACCTTCCCTCCCTTTCCCTCCCTTCCCCATACCCCTTTCCCTCCCTTCCCTATACCCCCTTTCCCTCCCTTCCTTACCTTCTTTCCCTCCCTTCCCTATACCCCCTTTCCCTCCCTTCCTTACCTTCTTTCCCTCCCTTCCCCTTACCCCTATCCCTCCCTTCCCCTTTCCCTCCTTTCCCCTTTTTACCTCCCTTCCCCCTTTCCATCACTTCCCCCTTTCCCTCCCTTCCCCTTAGCCCCCTTTCCCTCCCTTCCCTTTCCCTTCCATCCCCTTACCCCCGTTCATTCCCTTGCCCTTACCCCCTTTCCCTCCCTTCCCCTTACCACCTTCCCCCCTTCCCCTTACCCCCTTTCCCTCCCTTCCCCTTACCCTGCCTTCCCCTTACCCCTCTTTCCCTCCCTTCCCCTTACCCCCTTCCTCCCTTTCCCTTACCCCCTTTCCCTCCCTTCCCCTTACCCTCCCTTCCCCTTACCCACCTTCCCTCCCTTTCCCTTACCCCCCCTTCCCCCTCTTCCCCTTACCCCATCAGCCTCCCATCCTCTCCCTCCCTTAACCCTTTCCCTCCCTTCCCCTGTTCAACCCCCCTTTGTCAAGAACTTACCTTTGTTGTGGCTGGTGACATTTCAGCTGAATTTTATTTACTGTAACGTACTATCATGATTAAGCTGGTAGCATCTCAGTGTAAGTGAATTACACTCATGTGAAATAATTGTTAATAGGGCATTCGTCATTGCTTAGCTGGTGACTATTTGATGTAAGTGAATAATCTTTTCACAAATATAAAACCATATTAAGTCCATGATTGTTATAGCTGGTAATATCTCAATATAAGTGAATTATTCTTAACTAAGATTTAATTTATTGAATTTTAGAATTTCACAATAATTCCTTTACTAAGACATTCCTTATCTTAAAAGTTAGCAATTTTTTAAATCTTTTTTTTAACACTAGTAATAAATATTTTTTACACAAGTGTTTTAATTTAGAAGTGTTCTACAAAATGACACCTTAAATTCCGAAATATAACAAAGTAATAAGAATTTTAAATTGTGCCATTTTTAAGTTAAGGAAAATCATATTTAAGGAATGATTGTGTAATTTTGGCCAGATTATTTCACTTATATAAATTGGGAAATTTATGAAACATTTGAGAAAATCTGTCTTCGGTAGAGTACCAATTCCATTGTAGAATTTGAGGAAAATTCCAAGATCAAAAAAAAAAAAAAGAGGGTAAAGCAATTTAATTTGACTTCAAAATCAGTGTATCAGACAGTGAAATTAGGTTAAAATTCAACTAGTTCAAATCTAACAATTTCAGTGTTTTCTCTTTTACAAAATTGTACAGGTTTATTTGAATGGTAAAGGGTATCAGACCTATTAATTGACCTAAATTTTAATTTTTTTTTAAAATCATAATTGTTCCATTATTTAACAATGTAAAAGCATGGACATCAATAAGTTTAGTAAGTCCAATATGTAATCGGTTCTTAGCATGTTCATGATTTAAGATACATGTTAAGTAGATTTAGCTGTGTACAGTAAACCAACTATTGTTTGTGTGTGATAACTTTCGCCTGTTTTGCTAGGACAAAATAATCATGAAAGTTAATCAACATAAACATTTTTTTTGAAAATGGTTCTATTTATACCAAGTACATGTATTCAGTTATAGTGACTGTCAATATCGCCAAAGTTAATAGTAGTGAAATAATTTTTGCAAGAGAATCACTAAAGTTAATATCTGCTTATAAGTTTGTTTACAGTAACCATTATACATGATGTCTTTCATGTTATATCATGATATATGTGTTGACCATTTCTCACAAGAATGTAATTTCCATAATTTACTATATGACTCTAGGTCAAATTCAAATTACACTTAAAATATATCTGACCACTGCATTGTATCATGAACATGTTGATGACCTTGAATAATATCTCTTTGATGACTGAAAACATAGTGAAAACACTGTGTTAAATATCCCATATATTTACTTTCACAAATATGATAGATTTACTTTATGTTTCCTATGTTACCATTCTCATTATTGACCATTAATTTTAATATCCGAGGATATCTCTTGTGATCTTGGAATTTTTATCAAATACTGTGAACTAATTTGTCATTGTGTTCCAATTTTTGGTGAAGATTTAACCCTGATCTTGTGATCTGACCTGAATGCAAATTTGAATTTTAAGCAAAAACAATTTTATTTTAGACAATGAATAAAATATGAATTGAAAGTCTTCAAAAATAAGATCTATAATACAATAGAGATAATTCGTTTTGATGTATAAAATCAAATTGATTAATAAACAAACTAGCTTGTCTGCTCAAAGTTATACAAATGACCTTGACCTTTATCAATCAAATGCTGTTCTAAATGACCTCGACTTTTACCAATCAACTGTACAGTTCTAAATGACCTTGACTTTTGTCAATCAACTGTGTAGTGTAGATTTCTCAATGACCTTGGCTTTTATCAATCAACTATGTAGTGTAGATTTTTTAATGACCTTGGGTTTTATCAATCAACTATGCAGTTTTAAATGACCTTGACCTTTATCAATCAACTGTACAGTTCTAAATGACCTTGATTTTTGTCAATCAACAGTGCATTTTTAAATGACCCTGACTTTTACCAATCAACTGTACAGTTTTAAATGACCTTGACTGTTATTAATTAACTATGTACATTTGATATATGTTGAGTCTGATGAAATTTCTTCAAAATAATCTTTAAAAAATCCATTTATTTAAAGTTTTTAATGTAGTTGCTATGACCTTGATATTGACCCAGTCATCTCTGTATCTTTATAACTTTATTCATTGTTATAAATCAACAGATCTGATGATAGTTAAAAGGTTGAAATAACCTCTATATTAAAAGCTGTTTGTATGAAAAAAGGAAGTATATGACCTTGACCTTTATTTATCAGCATCCGCAACTCTGGATTTTTGTTTTATAAAAATAATAAATCATAAGTACAGTGTTTGAAAGCAATGAATTAAATTTGAAAAAAATCGACCTTCATATTCACTTCACTTTGTGCAGACAAGCTTTAGAATCAACAGCAATAAATTTACAATCCTGTGAAATTGTATATTACTTCAGTCCATTAAAATTAGAGTCCACAAATTCAAAAAAGTTCACAATGTTAAATAAAATAGGTACATCACCAAAACCGTCATGTAAGAACTTTTTTTAAGTTTCCTTGATCATAGTACATTGAAATCTGTGTATATAAAGACCATTGAGGTTGGGGGGTGTCAATGTACAGTGAAACCTGTATATAAAGACCATCCAGGGGAAATTGGAAGGTGGTCTTAATATGGATGTGGTTGTAATGGCTGGTTTTACTGTATTGTACATCTCTCATTCTAGTAGCTTGCATAGGTACTCTTTCTTAGGTGACCAGAGTGGATGAGTGGTTTAGACATTAGCTCTAAAATCCAGTGTGCCTCAAAGGGTGGGTTTGACTGCATTCCAGAAAAGGTTTATGTTAAGGCAGTCCTTTACTGTTAGGATCTATGGCAGTATAAAAAAGAAATAAATAGGAACATGATGCATAAAAAGGTAAAATATTAGCAAAAAGTCATAATTTTCACTATGTCCATTTTTTCTCACTGCTTAAATTTGGATGTGCTCAAAAAGCAATTTGAATCGTGTCTGAGAGAGGCACTGCAATTATTGGGCCAATATAATAAACCACTTAGCCACCTAGACTCCAGTTTGAAGAGAATATACTTCTTCATTCTTTGAAATTTGTTCCAGTTTCACAATCTTGCCTTTAATACAAACTAAGATTTCCTTTTAGTTTTAGCTTGTCGTCTTTCATAGAAGCACTTGACCCCAAAAATGTTTTGTAAAATAAAGTTTCAATTGGAGTTTAATTTGTGGTTTGAATAGGAGTGAAGACTGATCTAGTCCTAAATACTGATCAGTGTATTTTATTTAACTTTTTGGCTGTTTTTATATAAAGTACCATGAACTTTGATGGCCAAAATTCAGTAATATTAATGAAAATCTGTGTTAGCTGGAATTGTGAAACAGGAACCTGGAATTCTGAATGCCTCTTTATAGAGCACATCACAGTAAACAACTGTCTATATACTCACACTGCAAACACTGATTTTATTCTCCCAGGGACCCAAACTTATCCCGTTCTTTATTTCATACTCTCCGGGACTTTGACACAATTTGTGTCTTTGTCAATCCCAATCTTTATTACCATTCATACCTCATGTCATACTCTCCGGGACTTGGACACAATTTGTGTCTTCGTCAATCCCAATCTTTATTATTACCACCCATACGTTCTAAGATGCCATACTTTTCAAGACCTTGATCTTTGTCAATTTTTAATTACCATCTGTAGGTAGTACAGGTATTCATAAGGCTGCTTGTAGACAAATTTAACCTTAGACAGACATCTTGAAGGGATTGTATCTACCTGGGTTAGAATATTTCATGTATTTCAAAAGTTACCAAGGTTTATATATGAATATCAGCTTGGAAATAAAGTAAATACAATCTGCAATTTTTCCTTGTTAATGTGATGTTAGAAAATTGTATAAGAACTAGAGGTGTAACAACAAATATACAAATAAAACTGCTTCACTGGGTTTCTGATTGATTATCACAATACTTAGTTCATATTATATTGTAATATGTTTGTACTATGTATAACAAGAAATATTAGCAGTAGAAAACTTTTGGGGTTATCTTCTAAACTTTTTCACGTTAAGAAATTTTCACGATTCCAACTGTAGGGAAAGCGAATCAAGGGAAATAAATAACTTTCGCCCAGAAGATATATTCTCGATATAAGTGTCACCGTGAAAATCTCAAATATTTTTTCCTCGCAAATGTTTCTTTTTTTACAGTTATAGAATCACATTTCACAATCAATGTTAAATTTTTTAAACATTTGAATGTACACACACACAATGCAGTGCTTTTTTAATTACATGTTTGTACTCTACGATAGATTTGACTGACATTATTTTAGGTCAGTCATAGTCAACTAAAGTTATACACAAGACCACAATCAGTTCAAGAAACTCAACAAATCAAAGCCTTACAACCTACTTGCATGTTTAATTTATGACAAGTATGATTTGTTTTAAACATGATTCTGATAAATGATATACCAGTGCAGTTTGAGTCAATACATATTGCAGGATGTTTGAGCAATTGTTCAATATTTTGCAATACAATTTTAAGAGTATTGTTACACCTCTAATTTGAACTGATGTTATATAGCAACAAGTTTTCCATTGTCCCTATTCATTGAAAACAAAGAGAGAATCACTTTGCTTGTACCCTCAACATGGGAACTGTCCTAGGTAAAATTCATATCTGCTAGTGGCCTTGTGCATGTTATATTCCTCATAAGATATCATACTCTCCAGGACTTGGACACAATTTGTGTCTTTGTCAATCCCAATCTTTATTACCATTCATACCTCATGTCATACTCTCCGGGACTTGGACACAATAGTCTTCGTCAATCCCAATCTTTATTAACATACACCCAAACCTAAACCAGATACTTAGGAAAGAGTTCCATTTATACCCTCCACTGAAATATTAATGATGACGGTAAAAGGCTTATAATGACAAACAATTTTGAAAATTTCTGTAAAAAAATAATTTTTTCATCATTTAGCCAGAAATTAATGGATGTGGGCACATTTAAGGGAAGTCTTCATTATATTAATTGATGAACAGTAACTGGCCTCTGTAGGACAAACTGAACAACGAGTCCTGTCAGAGGGCGAGTGCTGTCAGAGGGACAGCAAAGTTTGTCAGTACATCAAGTGTTGTCAGACGGACAGCAAATGCTGTCAGATGAAAGCAAAGCTTGTCATAACATCAACTCCCTCCAACCAATGACAACATGTGTCAAGTTTGACGACACTCAATTAGATATTGTTGCTTAGTTATTTTCTTCTGTCTACAATCAGCAATAGTTATTACTGGTGTATAGATATGTGCAAGGAAATGACAGACAATTTAAGAACTATCAGGGTACAGCTTAGTTTAGCTGTTCATTTAGTCTGTACATGTACAAGTTATTGCCCAGGGCTTCCATTTGACCCTTGACCTTGTCTACTTATGACATTGACATTATACTTTTGCTTCTGAAATACAATTTTTTTAGATGTGTTGGTATCAAGTCTGATGAAAATCTGTTGCATAAAAGTTGAATTTTTTGTTCAAGATAAGGTGTTTTTTCTAGGGATGTTAATGTGGAAGAAAATCACTAGCCAGTTAGTCGAAAGTGTTTCTGATCAAGTACTCGAGTACTCGTCAAACAGAATGATCTCTATAGTGATAAAATTAAGATTTATTATTTATGAAACGAAATAAATTTATTTCCAATGAACATTTTGAAAAGGTGACAATAAACAAATTTAATATAAAAAATAAATGTTACTAATTTTTACATAGAATGCGAGCAGATCTGCAGCTCAAGTCAAAGTAATCAATGATCTGAAACACCCGACAGGTCATAACTGAAAATATTTGTGACTTACAAAAAACAGTACAGCGATTATTCAATTAGTAAAATTGTAACCAGTTAGCGATTTTCTGATCAAATACTGGATTACTTGAGTACTCATTGACAACCCTAGTTTTTTCACATGTACCACTTTGATGATGAAAATGACTACCATGTAAGCTTCAATTATTTTTAGTTCAAATTTTAAATATGGATGATAATGACCTTAACATTGGTCGCCGAATCTGACCTTGACAATGTTATTGTATATTTGGATGGTATTATAAAAAAGTACTCAGACCATTAGATATCATTTATATTAGTGAAAATGTAGTTTTGCATTAAATCAACATTTTAAATCCAGCTCAAATTAAAATTTTACCTGAGCAACAGGTAATCATTCTTTTTCTATATATTTTGTCTATGCTATATAATTTTGGTTGATTGAAACGTGAATTCAAAGTTAAAATAATATATACATGATATGTAGATTATTAAATGACTCTTTTCATATCATGCCCCATATCAGCTCGAGACCCACACATCAGCTCGCGGGCCTGTCAGCCTTCTGGCTCAAGGGATGATATGGGGTATGATATGAAAAGAGCCGTATTATAATCTTTTTATCATATACTTTTTTAAATAATTATGTATCGTTCAATTTTAAGTTGCTGCACGATATTATAGATAAATATTTGAAGGGAACAGATAGTTCACAGGAAGTCTTACCTGAAAAGTGTAGCATGACAACACCAAAAAAAATCATCAATGTTGGTGACTATAATCCCATGACTGGTTATGTAAAAGCTCAACTAATCTGTCTCAAGCTACAAATTTTGTGCATCTCTGATATATAGTTCATTGAGTAACAGCTTGTCTAAGAAAATCCAAAAGATCCTAATATGGTAATTCGGCCCGGGTTCCGTGCTATTATTGACATGGCTTTTTAGCCCTAGGGCTGATATGGCTTTTTAGACCTAGGGCTGATATGGCTAATATGGCTTTTTAGCCCTAGGGCTGATATGGCTCAGTGGTAAAGGGCAATATCACAAATGCAGAAACACACATATTAATTGAATGTATATGATAAGTAATAGTACTGCAGCAAATTTGTAAAAGTAAAGGTCTATGAAAATAACTGGATCTTCAAGTACAATTCTAGTGTCCATTTCCAGTAGAGTGAAGTAATGATGTTTTATGCCCTAGTCAAGGAAAGTACACTTGTATTAATGATGCTCAGCTCTGAGATGGTGGAGGAAACCAGAGTTAACCACTGACCTTCAGCAAACAAACTGACATCTCAAGGACATTTGATATACTTGGATTTTTTCATCAGTAAGACTGATGGATTTGTTTCAGTAAGACTGATGGATTTGTTGATGGATTTGTTTCAATAAGACTGATGGATTTGTTTCAGTAAGACTGATGGATTTGTTGATGGATTTGTTTCAATAAGACTGATGGATTTGTTTCAGTAAGACTGATGGATTTGTTGATGGATTTGTTTCAATAAGACTGATGGTTTTGTTTCAGTAAGACTGATGAATTTGTTGATGGATTTGTCTCAATAAGACTGATAGATTTGTTTCGGTAGAAAAATTTCATCTCTAAAACCATTTATTTCAGTACAATTTATTTAATACAGTCAAACCTTTCATAAAAGCCACACAAAGAGTACCAGAAAAAGTGGATTATATGGGCATGTGCCCCTTATATACAGGTTCAAATAACAGGAATAAGAGCAATATAAAGAGGTGGCCTTTAAAGCAGGATTGACTGTATTATAGAAATGTAATTTTATAAGTGTATGAACGTCATGGGACTCTTCTAAAAAACTAACATAGAAGTTAAAAAAGCTCAAGTGTACTTGGACTATCCTTAAGGGGGATGGTAAAAAATAGTTGTATAACTGTATACCTTTGCATCTGTGATTCTTGTGTTTCCACATTGTTAATCTCAGGAATATTTTATCCCATTAGCTGGTGGATATATCTGCCCAACTTTTTCGAAAGTGATTGAACCAATACACAGTGGTGTTGTCTTGTGATAGCCTAAATAAACAAAAATCATCGTTTTAAAATTATGTGTTTTTTTTTTAGCTCACCTGAGCACAAAGTGCTCAAGTGAGCTATTGTGATCAGTCTTTGTCTGTCATGCGTCGTGTGTTGTGTGTAATGCATCGTGCATCGTGCGTCAACTTTTAACACTCTAGAGGCCACAGTTTTAGTTATATCTTCACCAAACTTGTCCAGAATGATGTTCAAGACAAAAGCTAAGTCAAGTTCGTATATGGGTCATGTTGGGTCAGTAGGTAGGTCACTAGGTCAAATCATAGAAAAACCTTGTTAACACTCTAGAGTCCATATTTTTTGTCCAATCTTCATTTATTTGTCCAGAATGATGTTCATGACCAAAGCAAGGTCAAGTTTGTATATGGATCATGTTGGGTCAATAAGTAGGTCACTAGTCAAATCAAAGAAAACCCTTGTTAACACTCCAGAGTCCATATTTTTGTCCAATCTTCATATAAATTGTCCAGAACGATGTTCATGACCAATGCAAGGTCATGTTCATATATGGCTCATGTTGGGTCAATAAGTAGGTCACTAGGTCAAATCATAGAAAAACTTTGTTAACATTCTAGAGTCCATATTTTTTGTCCAATCGTTATATAAATTGTCCAGAGCAATGTTCATGACCAAAGCAAGTTCAAGTTCGTATATGGGTCATGTTGGGTCAATCTTCATTTAATTTGTCCAGAATGATTTTTAGGACAAAAATCTAAGTCAGATTCATATATGTCATGTTCGGTCATTGGGTCAAATCATAGAAAAACTTTGTTAACACTCTAGAGTCCATATTTTTTTGTCCAATCTTCATGGCCCTCTTGTTCAGTACATTTACACATTTTGTTGTCATGATACCATGTACTTTAGTAACTCATAACATTCACATCTATAATTAATTGAATACTGTAAGCTGTCTGTTTGTGACAAAGTTTTTATGAGCCAGAACCGTGTAAACCAAATAGTTAGCTTATCATGGCTAATAATGTAAACCAAATAGTTAGCTTATTACAGCTAAAAATGTAAACCAAATAGCGAGCTTACCATGGCCAAAAATATAAACCATCTTATATCTTATTACAGCTAATACTGTAAACCAAACAGCTAGCTTATCATGGGTAATAATGTTAACCAAATGGCCAGCTTATCACAGCTAATAATGTAAACCAAATAGCCAGCTTATCACAGCTAATAATGTAAACCAAATAGCCAGCTTATCACGGCTAATAATGTGAACCAAATAGCAAGCATACCACAGCTGATAGTGTAAACGAAATAGCAAGCATACCACAGCTAATAGTGTAAACAAAATAGCTAGCTTATCACAGCGAATAATGTAAAACCAAATAGCCAGCTTATCACGGCGAATAATAATGTAAACTAAATAGCTAGCTTATCACATCGAATAATGTAAAACCAAATAGCTAGCTTATCACGGTTAATAATGTAAACCAAATACCTAACTTATCACAGCTAATTATGTTAACCAAATAGCTAGCTTATCATGACTCCATATCTAGGACAGACATTGGTTAATGTTTCCCAATATGTGTACTGCTTTAACTGAACAAGGCCAGATTGGAAACATAATCTAATGATCAAAGGTGCAGACTTATTATTCCAGGGTCATGGATTCAAAACCCAGAGTTACTGTGTGGTATGTCTTTGAATAGGACTGTGTATTGTTCCAGGATAAACCTTGTGTGAACTGGTGTCTTAGGGGTTTGGGGATGGGATGTGGTGGTGGGAGTGTTGAGTCTTGTTATCTCATTTCTAAATGACACTAAAACCTTAATAAACATGGTAAGACTTCCTTTCGTATTCCCAATCCATGTAACAAGTTTAGAAATAATTTTCTTTAGAAATTTTCAAAATGCCTCGATTCCATCATTTCAAAGGCTTTTTAAGTTGAAATAAAATATTAGTGAAGGGTACCAATAGAAATCTTTCCAAAAACACTCATGAGTTGAAAGATTTTTTGGACCAAGAACCTTACATAAAGTACTGTATAGTTGTTTAATTCTGTGGGGAATAAATTTTGTGGTTCAGACACTTGAACTTATTAATGGGTATAAAATATTACGATGCACTGTGGACAGTGTTAACAATTTTCTAAGACCCTATAGAACCACTGGCCCTAATTTCACAATCATTTCTCGACTAAGATTTTCTAGGAAAATTGGAACTATGGATAAACATTTTGCCTAAAATATAATCTTGAATTGATTTTCAAAATAACACGTAACACCTTAAATTCCTTAATATCAATTAACAAAATTATTATGGCATAAAATTAACCAGATTTAAATGAAAGAAAATCTTAGTTAAGAAATGATTGTAAAACTGGGACCAAAAATCATAAAGAGAGAACTTATAAATGTAATCTTCTACTTAAAAGGAATACTGTATACTGAAAGAAGAAGTAGTCAACCCCTTCCCCCCCCCCCCTCCCCTCCCCTCCCATATTTTTTTTCAAACTGACAAATAAAAAAAATATACAGAAATGAAATTCCTTAATCTCTGAAATAGAAAAAAAATAGAAAAATTCTCTCACCTTTTTATTTCTTTCTTTGAGCTTTTCAACTGCAAATCTTTGTCCAAAATAGGCAGAATATCTATCTTCAGTTCTGCTCACACACACTGACAAATTCCTTCAGAAAAATGAAACAAAGAATTTGAAAATTGAACTAATAGTATTCCAGGTAAGATTAAGTGAGCCAATCAGAATCAAGAATAGAACTTTTTGTTTATAAGTATATAATGACCCTACTAGAAGGCCTGTAGGTATTCAGGTATGAGACCTGAAATGTACTCACCATGTTTGATAAGCTTTTGATCTAACTGTACATGTTTCACAGATTGATGACACAAATAGAAAATTAATAATAAAACATAGTAGCACCTGTATAATTTATTTTACCACCAGAATGGTCTTGTAGATTACTTTCTGTTATATTTTATTAGACAGATGGGTTTTGTAAGACGGGTGGGTGTTATAAGACAAATGAGGTCTGTATGACAGGTAGGTTTTGTATGACAGGTGGGTGTTAAAAGACAGGTGGGTTTTGTAATGAAAGGTGGTTTTTGTATGACAGGTAGGTTTTAAACGACAGGTTGGTTTTGTATGACAGGTGGATGTTATAAGACAGGAGGGTGTTATAAGACAGGTGGGTTTTGTAATGAAAGGTGGTTTTTGTATGACAGGTAGGTTTTAAATGACAGGTTGGTTTTGTATGACAGGTAGGTGTTTTCAGACAGGTGTATGTTATAAAACAGGATGGTTTTGTCTGATCGGCGGGTTTTGTATGGCAGGTGGATATTATAAGACAGGTTGGTTTTGTATGATGGGTGGGTGTTATAAGACAGGTAGGTTTTGTATGATAGGTGGGTTTTGTAAGACAGGTGGGCTATAAGACAGGTTTGTCTTGTAAGACAGATGGGTTTTGTATGATAGGTGGGTTTTGTAAGACAGGTGGGCTATAAGACAGGTTTGTCTTGTAAGACAGATGGGTTTTGTAAGATGTGTATTAATATTTTACATCTCCAAAACTCCCAGGCCAAATTTTATTATATTAATGATGCTTGTTTGAAGGGTTTTCAGATTTGTAAAAATGAAAGAATTGTGTCCCCTTAGGGTGTCATATGGGGAGAGAGGAATTGTGAAAATTTGAAATTGAAAAAGTTCTCTTATGGACATACCTTAGATGTATTTTATATAACATATTTAGGATGCCTAGTTTCAAGTTTGCACAAAGCTGTGTTGTGGGGCTCCAAAGGGATGAATGAAAAGGTCTTTAAGGAGATTTAAGGAGAAAATTACTATAACTAGTGTGTGATTAGTAGTAGTTTGTTTAGAAACAAACAGTACTACAAATATTACGCTTGGGGTTGGAGTAGAATCGGCACCACAAAGAAATTCGTTTGGTGCATAAAATGAATGTCCCGTTTCACTGTAAATCATTGTGTTTCAAACATGGCAATGTTTTTCATACTCCCAACAAGAAAATCACTTATATCACTTAATTTTCGACAATTTATGAAAAGATTAATAATACTTTACACCAGAACCATGGAGAATTATCATCAACTAACAGAGGAGAGGAACCACAATTACAACTTCCGGTTCAAGGGAGATAAATCAATTTACGTTGAACTTCTGGAAACCGGAAAATTAATGGGACAAGAAATTAATGCAATGAAACGGGCCTCACATTTTTTTGCATTAATTTCTTGCTCACATTTATTTCTTGATTTACAGTACTACGGGCACCTAGTTTCAGATTTACACAAATCATAGATGTAGGGGCCAAAATGGGGACTAGGTACTTAAGGGGACAATTCCTAAAATTTGCATATTTGTCAATATATCTTGAAAACTATAAACTTTTTGTATAGACATATATATTAGAATATTGTAGGTAATGGCACAATGATAATTTTGATGTATGAATAAAGGCCATGGGTTCAAAGTTCATGGTCACAGATGCAAACAAATACTGAAATGGGTAATTATCTTGGTGTGGAAGATTTCTAGGTGGTTTAGATCAAAGTTTGTACAATGTGACCCTGTATGAAATCCAAGATGGCCATCATTACTATAAATAGCAAAATCACTAAAATGGTCATTGTACATTCAGTTTTCCAGCGATTTTCTTCAAATTTGAAATACAGAAAGTAGATACCTAGCCATTTAACATATTTAACAGGATTTTCTGAGAAATTTTTCATTGACCTTATTTTAGCAAATTATGCAAATTAGGTCAAATTATGCAAGTTAGGTCAAATTTTGCCATTTGAGCATTACAGGCCCTTTTGGACCTCTTGTTTTGATATATGAATGAAGGTCATGTGTTCAAAGATCAAGGTCACTGATTGAAATGAATACTGAAATGGTAAATTATCTCAAAAAGTATTAACATTTTGCATAGACATGTATATTAGACTATTTTTGGTAATGGCACAAGGATTATTTTTATGTATGAATAAAGGTCATGGTTTCAAAGGTGAACGTCACAGATGCAAACGAATACTGAAATGGTTAAATATCTCAAAGACTATAAACATTTTGTATAGACATGTATATTAGAATATTGTAGGTAATGGCACAAGGTTAATTTTGATATAAAAGAAGGTCATGGGTTCAAAGGTCAAGGTCACAGATGCAAACAAATACTGAAATGGTTAAATATCTTGAAAACTATCAGCATTTTGTAAAGGCATGTATATTAGAATATTGTAGGTATTGGCCTACACGAGTACATGTTGCCCTTATTGCACCAACGTCTAAATATAAGTGAAATATTCTTGACTGGGGCATAAAATTCCATTCAATCAATTCTGTTATGTTGGTTGTGACAGTCACTGACTTTGGAATAATTTTTACACCCCCCGCTTAAAAAGTGGCGGGTATATAGTGATAGGGGTGTCCGTCCATGTGTCAGTCCGTCCTTCCGTTACACCTTAGGGTACCTATCTCTTATCCGCAACTCCTCCTAAACCCTTCAATTTATTTTCATGAAACTTTCACACAATCTTTGTGATATAATGTAGATGTGCACCTCCTATTTAAAATTTTGATCCGATGGATATTTTTTTATGTGGGGGAGCAGGGGGTATTTTTTGTGAGCTTGTGGCTCACAGTTTTTCTAGTTGGCTTTTGTGGTTCTAGCTTGAGAGAGAGACAGAGCCTTAAAGTTTGTAGGCTTCATGATTCTAATAGACAATCCCATGAATCTGTTTAATTTCCTCACACACTTGATGCCTTTGTTAGACAAAGGTGGTTGTTTTTATTCCAAGTAAAAATATGAAGGTGGAAGAGCGTGGCCTAGTGGTTAAGGTGTTGGACTCATGATTCGAAGGTCATGGGTTCGATCCCTGGACCGGGCGATGTGTTGTGTCCTTGAGCAAGACACTTAATTTCACGTTGTTCAAGTTCACTCAGCTGAAAAATAAATGAGTACCAGCAAAATGCTGGGGGTTAACCCTGCGATGGACCGGCGTCCCATTCAGGGGAGAGTCTTGTACTCTCAGTCGCTTAACGCCACGGAAACCGGGATAAGCTCCGGCCTGATGGGCCTAATGGCTCGGGACAGACTTTAACTTTAATTTAAAAAATATGAAGAGCAATGTTAATAAAGGTTCCATATACCCAATATAAATATGTGTTGCAAAATTACTAAATTATTGATTATTACAGACCGTTCCCACCCCCACCACCCCAAAAAAAGTAAAATAAAATGTGTGTGTAACTGACATTTAAGTTTTAACTCCCAAACTAATCCAAAACAAGTTTATTTTAAGATTAATTGATAAAAATCAATGTAAAAGAAAATTCTGTTGAATAATAATCCTGCCTAATCTATTTTCAGTGTGCATTCTAGAAAGGGCAATGGGTGCTGATGCCCCTTTGTTAAGACATTTGTGGACAATATTTACATTACATGAATGCAAAGATATAGGTAAACAACTTTGATCTGTCGGTTTGACCTTTCATTAAAATATTTATCATGGACCAAGTACATCTATATATAGAGAACACAGGTGTTTATTTTGTATACTCCATGAGATATATAGGTAAACAACATTGACCTGTCCGCTTGACCTTTGATTTAAATATTTATCACGGACCAAGTATAGGTCGCGCACGATAACTTGGCACATCCGGGGTTTTTCAGTTTGTAAATAAACATTGCAGCTCGTTCGATAAATGTTATGTTTTGGCCCATAGTGTATAACGGGGACAAGTGTTGAGAGTTCTATCCTGCTATAATACATTTTTTTTAACAAAAAAGTTTGATTAAGCCCATTTATAATAGTAATTTTAATAACAATAATGTCATTAATAATAATATCGTCAATATATTGTCGTGTGCTATTTTGACTCTATATTTATTTAATAAAAAGTCAAAATAGAAAATAATAATAATAATTTCTTATTATTTGCTGTATCAAATAATAAATTCTTCACCATGAAATGTATGCTGAATATATTTAAAACAAGTTACTGAATGGCTTTGCGAAAAATTTTAATTCAAAACTATTTATTTATTAATCTTATGTACTTAGTCTTATTCTGTTTTTGTTTTTATTTTGTGTCTGGAATTTATAATTGTGCAGCTCCATGCAAGTTGGTAACAGTAAAAATTTCGTCAGCTGTATCAGTCGTATCTTCTTCTGAAATGGTTGATTCTTCGTCGGCCGTCACTGTAGATGTTTCTTCTTCCTCATCCTCTTCTTCTTCTGTTGCTGTGTCTGTGTCTTCGTCGCTGGAATCTGTATCGTCCAAGTTTATTACAAATTTCTCTATTTCTTCATCGACTGCGATGTCATTTTTCCAGTAATCGGTTTCTATTTTCTTTACGTGTTCAACACACCTTTTCCATTTTTCTGTCGATATGTCTTTCAATTGTTTTTCTGCAAGTTGTTGCACGTCCGAAAGTTTAAATTTTAAATTTTGTGAAGCAACATATGATTTTAGATCAGCCCAAATTAATTCTATAGGATTTAAGTCTGCATGATAAGGTGGTAATCTTAAAATTTTATGTCCATGTTCTCTTAATATATAATCAATTCTGTAGGAAGGTGGAATAATTTGTTGTTTGCATATTGTAAGTAACTGTGCGCGAACCATGTCTTCTGTAAATTTAATGTTGTGTTTTGTGAGCCATTCCTGAATGTCTTTTTTCTTCCACGATGTTGTTGGTTTTTTGTCTTTTTGGACGTTATGATAAGATGCATTATCGACTACCAAGACGGAATTTGGTTCAAGGTTTGGAATTAATTTTTCGCGAAGCCATTTAGTGAAATTCTCAGCATTCATTTCATGGTGATAATCACCTGTTGATGACTTGGCTTTATATATAAGGCTTGCATTAGGAACAAAACCCTTTTCTGAACCAGCATCAACAACAATCAGACAGTCACCTGCTCCGATTGGAACACTTAAACCGTTCCCATCCAGCTGCCAACACTTGGGTACAGTGTGTGAAGAGTTTATATACGTTTCATCCATATAAATAATGTTGTGTCCAGTTTCTCTAAGTTTTTTAATTTCGCGAAGGTAATTTATTCTTTTTGATACGATATCTGGTTTTTCCATAAGGATTTTTCTATTTGTGCTGCATTTTTTCCAGTTAAACCCCATTTCTTTAAGCAATTTTCTGAGAATTGTTTTACCCCCCTTAAAGTCAATTTTGTTAATTATTTCCGAATGAATAGCATTTATAGTTGGAAGAACGCGTTTATTTAAATACATATTAATTATTGTTCTTCTAATTACGCAGATATCAAAATCATCAATAAAAAATTTATCTGAACTCTGTTTTCTATCAGCCTGTTTGGTTTCTATTCCGAACGATTTTAATCTTGATAATGTTCTCCTCGGCACACCCGTCATTGCACTTGCTCTCTCCAAGGGACAGCTGATGGGATTTTTGAGACATTTTTGTTTTGCCTCATCAAAGCAATGTTTTACAACATTGATGGCAATTTGTTTTGCCTGTGAATTTAATACAATCTTTTTATTTTCAGACATCTTCTCGGTTATGAAAATCACACGTGTTGCCTCGTTTTCGCCTTATACCTATTATCCTATATTCTCACATTTTTACGAGGGCGTGACCATTCAACTCGTTCGCATGTTCTAATTAATGGTCCAATTAACTTAATAATTAACATCTCGTCCCTTTTAACTCTCAGATCCACCCAACGCCATGATATGTTGGAACCTTTAATTTGATAGGATAGGTTACTGTCGTCCTTGGCTCAGTGGTATGTAACATATCATTTTGTTCGAACTCACTTGTGACAAAATTATATAGCTGTCCACTAACTGTAAGATATGTTACATACCACTGAGCCAAGGACGACAGTAACCTATCCTATCAAATTAAAGGTGTTAAGGACAAATACCTTGTTATATCTTCAGACAATTCGTTCCACAGTTATGTGGAACTTCACAAAAATTATGCAGAAATGAAATAATTTCATGTGAATATTTAAAAAGTTTCAAATAAAGAACATAAATGAAAATGTCCAAGATAAGTGGAATATGATAAATATTTATATTTCAACAAAAATATGTATGAAGGTGCAGCATGGACATTGGCGAGTTGTTCAATGTGCGTGTTTCATGAGTCCGAGTTACAATGTTTATTTACAAAATGAATAAGCCCGGATGTGCCAAGTTATCGTGCGCGACCTATACATCCATGTACATGTATAGAGAACACAGGTGTTTATTTTGTATACATCATGAGATATACTCACCTCATAGAGCAAACCTGTGCCATATGTATATATTAACTTGGATCCTAATACTACCCATGTATTGGGTGTATCCTCCTATATGAATATTCCCAGTAAAAAGTCAAGCGGACAGGTTAATTTTGTTTGCCTATACATGTATTGTTGCATTTTACACTATTTTCGCTGTATTATTGATGTATTTAATTTTCTGAATTGGAAAAAAATTCCACAATAAATGACAAGTGTATAAATATTATGGAATGCCTCAACGACATTAAATACATAATTCGCATTATGTATACATAATGCAATTTATGGGATTAAATGTGGATGAGGTGCACATTATCGCAACTAAATTATGTATTTTTTTAATTATCAATCGATAATTTTATTATGTTTTCATAATGTGAATTATGTACTCATAATGTAAATTATGTATTAAATGTGACCGAAGCGTGCCGTTATGGCAAGCTTTCGCCACTTTTATTCTCATAAATGCATTATGTACGTAATTTATGTATTATGTACATAATGCATAAATTTGCCGGTTAATGAGGTACCGTTTAGCCAATCAGAAGCCTTGTAACAAAGGGGTCAATACTTAACCGGCGATAGTACTAGTCGGTATTTACGTACTTTATATATAACTTAGTATGCATGCCATATTACTTTAATTGAACCCAAAAAAGTATGTTTTTATCGTTGTTTTTATACGAGATATATTCTACGCCAAAATTTACCTACCGTAACCTACCAGGGCAGGGACACGGGTACTTGTGGATAGGTTCTGTCGATACCCGGGGGCACCTTGAATCTGAAAATGACAGTAAAACGTCAATGTCTGTGAATTAACATCGATTAAGTTTACAAAATTGTGCATATATTACTGGATTAAAATAGCGGTATTAGAATTTATTACTTTTGGTAAGTCAATGTCCGATATCCATGGGCCTGCGACAGCGGTCAGAGTACTTAACGCCCAGGAGTAGATTTAAAGCCCAGCAAATTTTTAAGAATATTTTTGCGCCAAGGAATTTCTTATACATGCTACAAAGCTGAAAGTTGGATATATTGTCGAGAAGACTATATATGTATAAATGTGACAAAAATAATTGAGATTGTTGAAAGTTAAATGGAGTAATCGGACTTTATATGTTGCTACATATTAACATATATAATAATAATAACTGGCGTACAGTGAAAGGGGGGGGGACTTGATGACAAAGTAGTTTACAGATACAGCTCACGTGACCTCTAGACATCAAAGTTCAAATCCAACTCACTACAAGTTCTAGTGTGAGAAAGTTTCTCAGCTTACCAATGGTCTGTAATTTTCTCTGGGTACTGGTTTCTTCTACCATCCCTTAACTGACTTCACAGTGTCAGTAAACTTGAATCCTACTAGGGCAGATGTTAATGCAAGTTTGCTTATCGAAGGAAGGTTGGTGGTTTTCTTTGGACACTGATTTCTTCCATTATCCCACAACTGACGGCCTTGATATAAGTGAAAGAATTTTAATTGACTGCAAGTTTTCTCTTGGCACTCTGGTTTCCTTTACCATCCTTTAGCTGACTTCACTGTTCATTGTCACCTAGGTTCAAAACCACTCGGACAGACCAGAATGTGAGAAACCCTGTCAGTTCTCTTGCAGAAGGTCAATGGTATCCTCATATCACTACGTTTTTCTTCATTTTCCAGAACTGACCACCTCGTTAAAAGTGAAAGAATCCTGAATGCAGATTTTCTGTTCTCTCTCTGGTTTCCTCTACCATCCCATAACTGACCACAGTATCTCTCATCCTAGCTAAGTCCCAATTTCACTTGGGAATCTTGTCGGTTTACTTGCTGAAAGCCAGTGGTTTCCTCTGGGCACTTCTGTTTTCTCCACCATA
Source organism: Anadara kagoshimensis (assembly GCA_021292105.1). Classification (NCBI taxonomy): domain Eukaryota; kingdom Metazoa; phylum Mollusca; class Bivalvia; order Arcoida; family Arcidae; genus Anadara; species Anadara kagoshimensis. The sequence goes on along the minus strand of CM037872.1, from coordinate 26,333,497 downwards.
CCAGAACTGACCACATGAATTTTGAAATTCAGAAAATTTGACAGTGTGAGCATAAAAAATGACTCCACTCCGTAATAGCCTGCCTCAATTGAAATAAAAAAAATCTTGACTGAAGTGTAAACTTGTGTCAAAATAAAGCTCTGGCTGTTATAGACAGTTAAGTGACAACTTTTGGACTAAAATTAGACAGGTGACAACTATAGAGAGGTGAAATATTCAGCAAAAATGTGATAAACCCCGTTAGCTCACTTTCCGAAGGTCGGTGGTTTCTTCCGAGCACTACGTTTTCCTCTAAATCCTAGAACTGACTCCTCGTTAAAAGTGAAAGAATCCTAAATGCAGATTTTCTGTTCGCTCTCTGGTTTCCTCTACCATCCCATAACTGACCACAGTATCTCTCGCCGTCTAGCTAAGTTCCAATTTCACTTGGGAATCTTGACGGTTTACTTGCTGAAAGCCAGTGGTTCCCTCTGGGCACTTCAGTTTTCTCCACCGTCCCAGAACTGACCACCTGAATCTTGAAATTCAGAAAATTTGACAGTATAGGCATAAAAAACAATTCCACTCAGTAATGGACTGCCTCAATTGAAATAAAAATAATTCTGACTGAAGTGAAAACTTCTGTCAAAATAAAACACTGGCTGATATAGACAGGGAAGTGATGACTTTTGGACTAAAATTAGACAGGTGACAACTATAGAGAGGTGAAATATTCAGCAAAAGGGGTCTGGACTTGAAAAAGCTGACCACTATAGACAGTGTTGTTATTGCCAGGTTGGACTGTATATATTAACAAAATCTTATAAATAGACCAATGCAAATACAAGTGCACCCCCACACTATGATTGTTCGATTCATTTTGAATCTTGTAAGGCAGTTTAGTTTTTAAGGTGCTAGCCCAAATAAAGAGGCTTGCTTAAGGATTAAGGTTATAGAATTAATAGTGATGGTAGTACAAACAATATTTCAAACCATCATCCTTTGTTCTAGAGTTTAATTGATTGAGTTACATGTTTTCATCTTCCAGTATCACGTTTGGTGAAATGGAGGACTTAATACAGAGTATAATCTTAGTTTGTGTTGCTAGTGCATGTCATGACTGAAACTGTCTGTGTTGAGATGTACTACCAATCATCCCCACATTTTAGTACCAGGCTCCAGATTCACAAATATTCCTTGACTAAAAGTTTCCTTAATTTAAATCTGGTAAAAGTAAAATAATAATAATTTTGTTACATTTCAGAAAATTTAGATGTCAGCTTGAAGATCAGTTGCAGCTCATAACATGTACTCAAGTTTTGTCAAATATTAGAACTGGTATTTTGAGTTCCATAAAAGACTGTCAAAATTTGCTAAATTTAAATTGAGGAAAACCTTAGTTAAGGAATGATTGTGAAAGTGGACCAGTCAAGTCACACTAAACTTAAATGTCCTAAAATTTCAGTGTCATGTTATCAAAACTTTTAAAATTACATTCTGTTGTCATCCATACAATCCAAGTTACTCAATTTTTCTTACTTAAACAAGAAACAAGAGTTCACACTGCTTTATGACTCCAAAAGAGTTATATGTGTCAAATACATACAGAAACTGTCTAGGTTTCCAAAGATTTAAAATTACTAGTAGTCAAATTTAAAAGCTTATTGATATTATAGTCCTTTTTAAGCATTTTTCATAGATCTACAAGTAGTTTTCATGTCATAGAGGGGAGTGCTATAATGTCATAGTAACATCTGTAATCTACCAGGAGTTATCAAGTCATAGAGGGAAGTCTTATGTCATCTACCAGCAATTATCATGTCAAATAGGGGAGTGCTATAATATCATAGTGTAAATCTTTCATCATCAAGCAGGTATCATATCATAGAGGGAAGTTCTATGATGACATAGTGTCATTGTCATCTTTCAGCAGCTATCATGTCATAGAGAGTAGTGCAATAATGTCAATCTGTCACATAACAACAGGTATCATGTCATACAGGGTATTTTGTCAATCTGTTAGATAACAGCAGGTCACATGTCAAAAGGTAGTAAATAGTGTCACTATGTCACATAACAACAGGTATCATGTCATACAGGGTATAGTGTCAATCTGTCACATAACAGCAGGTATCATGTCATAGAGGGTAGTGCAATAGTGTCAATCTGTCACATAACAGCAGCTATCATGTCATAGAGGGTATAGTGTCAATCTGTCACATAACTGCAAGTATCATGTCATAGAGGATAGTGCAATACTGTCAATCTGTCACATAACTGCAAGTATCATGTCATAGAAGGTAATGCAATAGTGTCAATCTGTCACATAACAGCAGATATCATGTCATAGAGGATATAGTGTCAATCTGTCACATAACAGCAAGTATCATGTCATAGAGGGTAGTGCAATACTGTCAATCTGTCACATAACTGCAGGTATCATGCCAGAGAAGGTAATGCAATAGTGTCAATCTGTCACATAACAACAGGTATCATGTCATCGAGGGTAATGCAATAGTGTCAATCTGTCATATAGCAGGTTTTATGTCATAGAAGGTATTGCAATGGTGTCAATCTGTCCCATAACAACAGGTATCATGTCATACAGGATATAGTGTCAATCTGTCAGATAACAGCAGGTCACATGTCATAAAGGTAGTAAATAGTGTCACTATGTCACATAACAGTAGGTATCAATCATGTCATTTAGGGTAGTACATGTACAATAGTGTCAATCTGTCATATAGCAGGTTTTGTCATAGAAGGTATTGCAATGGTGTCAATCTGTCACATAACAACAGGTATCATGTCATATAAGGTATAGTGTCAATCTGTCGGATAACAGCAGGTATCATGTCATAGAGGGTAGTGCAATAGTGTCAATCTGTCACATAACAGCAGCTATCATGTCATAGAGGGTATAGTGTCAATCTGTCACATAACACCATGTATCATGTCATAGAGAGTAGTGCAATACTGTCAATCTGTCACATAACTGCAAGTATCATGTCATAGAAGGTAATGCAATAGTTTCAATCTGTCACATAACAGCAGATATCATGTCATAGAGGATATAGTGTTAATCTGTCACATAACAGCAGCTATCATGTCAGAGGGCAGTGCAATAGTGTCAATCTGTCAAATAACTGCAGGTTTTATGTCATAGAGGGTAGTGTTATGATGACATAGTGCCATTGTCATCTTTTAGCAGCTAACATGTGAAAGAGGGGAGTGCTATAATGTCATATTGTTAATCTGGCATCTTTCTCATTCAAGGGAGTGCTATGATGATGCTGTGAAGTAGGTATCATGTCATAGAGGGGAATTCTATGATATCATAGTGTCAATCTGTCATCTACAAATAGGTATCATGTCATAGAGGGGAATTCTATGATATCATGGTGTCAATCTGTCATCTACAAATAGGTATCATGCCATAGAGGGGAATTCTATGATATCATAGTGTCAATCTGTCATCTCAAATAGGTATCATGTCATAGAGGGGAGTTCTATGATATCATAGTGTCAATCTGTTATCTACAAATAGGTATCATGTCATAGAGGGGAATTCTATGATATCATAGTGTCAATCTGTCATCTCAAATATGTATCATGTCATAGAGGGGAGTTCTATGATATCATAGTGTCAATCTGTCATCTCAAATATGTATCATGTCATAGAGGGGAGTTCTATGATATCATAGTGTCAATCTGTCATCTACAAATAGGTATCATGCCATAGAGGGGAATTCTATGATATCATAGTGTCAATCTGTTATCTACAAATAAGTATGATGTCATGGAGGGTAGTGCTATGATGCCATATTGTGTATATTTGGTATCTACCATTAGCATGATTAGGTGCTATGACATAGATGGGAACACAATGATGTCATAGTGTGTTTGTCTGCCATCTTTTATTCTGTTATTTTTCTGCTTTTATCTCGAATTTTACAAAACTGCATTAAAGTCATAAAAGAAAACTCCTACATGAACATCTGATATTTCAATTTAAAAGTCAAGTTATTTATTTATTTATTTATTAAAGGCAGTCAGTTTTGAAATGGTTGAGTGTGTTTAAATATGGTTCATGGTCCAGTCAAGATTCTTTCACTTATATTGAAATGGTTAGATGTGGTGTAGTTTAGTTCAGTAATGGCGTTTCCACAGAAAATAATTTAATAGTCAACACTTTTCTCATTTATATCTGGACAGTCAGCTCTTGGATGATACAATGGGGTAATGGTGTTTTAATACAATCATGATTCTTTCACTTATATCAAGATGATCAGTTCTGGGATGGTATAGTGGTGTTTCACTCCTTAGAAAATATTTTAATAGTCCCATATTTTTAATGTATTTCTGGACAGTCAGCTCTTGGATGGTGAAGTAAAGTAATGGCAATTTGTGCCCAATTCAAAACTCTTTCACTTGTATCAGGTTCAGGGATGGTGGAGTGGAGTAATGGTGTTTGACACCCCAGTCAAGAAATTATTCATTTATATTTAAAAGTTAAGTTCTGGGATGATTGAGCAGAAAAATTGTGTTTTGAGCCCCAGAACAAACTTTTTTTTACTTACGAGACAATCAGTTATGGAATGATGGAGTGGAGTAATATTGGTATATGCCTAAACTATGATTCTATCACTTATATTGACAAGGTCGGTTTTGGATGGTGGAGTCAAGAAATGGTGTTTTATGCCTCAGTCAAATTATTTCAAATGTATCTAGATCGTCAGTTCTGGGTTGGGATAGTAGGGTAATGGTGTTTTACTTCCAAGTCAAGTTTCTTTAACTTATATCCATGGTCATTAGTGGAGTAATGGTGTTTTACAATCTGGTCAAATTTCACTTGCATTGAGATTGTCATTTCTGGGTTGGGGGAGTAATGTAATGTAATGGTGTTTTACAACTAAGTCAAAATTAAATTATTTTACTTATATCACTAATTAGCCAATTCTTAGATGGTGGTGTAGAGTAATAGTAATGGTGTTTTAACACCTGTCAAGACTTTTTCACAAAAGAACTTGTCAAGAGTCATTTCCAAGAATGTTAGAAATTGTGGAAAACAAGTTCCATGAGAAAACAGACCACTTAGTCATAAGGTCCTCTGGGATGGTGAAGGAAACAGGACTGGTCCTTGAAAAACCAGTGGCCAATAGATGTCAAGGTGCTGAAAAGCAAACAAGGGGTCAAGTTGCAATTGAGTAATGGTGTTTAAAGTCCCAGTAAGACTATTTCACTTATATCGAAGCGAAGGTACAGAAACTTTGCCTATGTGTTGTGCTGATGGCATTATACAGCATGGTTCTTTAACAAGCCACACCTACCACGACATAGGACCCAATTTATTTTAAGTTACCATCTAAAATAACTGTGACTTTCATTTCGTAATGCTGAGTGCTTGGCGTCAGAACAGTCACTATCAACTTTCAAGTCTAAGGTCACACCCTGTTGGGGTTCCAAGTTCCAACCCATGACCTCCACTTATGGAGCATACACTCTACCAACTGAGCTACCATAGTGGTACTAACAAGGGGTCAAGAACCTGAAAAAGATAAGGAGAAGCAGGGTGGTAAAAAGATATCGACAGAAGCTGTCAAACAGTTTCTGAGATACAGGTAGATATGGGTTGCAGTACAGCTGTCGAGTTGGCACCATTTCCTTGGCTTAGTGTTAAATTTTGACAGGCCTGTACTCCATTTCATGACCAGTGTTGGCAATGGTAAAATTATACCCTTGTGGGGCTAACTATGGGAAATGAGAAGAACAGAAGAAGTGTAGTGGTTTGTCTAAAATATTTGGTAGAGCAGCCATGATCTAATAACAATTTGTCATTGTCTAGGTCTATCCAATTTTTCAACCTTGTCTGGAATTCCTTTCAGCAGGCTGTGTGGGAAGTCTCACCTTCCAGTCCTTCACACCCTTTGTGGCACTGAAATTTTCTAGGAAAGACAATGATCTAAAGATGCCTCATCAGCCTGCAATGCTGTATGTGCAATATTATGATATGAAATAACAGAGCTGGTTAAGATAATAATTTGGGGGGGGGGGGGTGCGAGATTCACTTGGTCACTTTCAGTAATTACAAGATACGCCAAATAAAAACTGTATGTTCTCATAAGAAAAATAAATATACTTTATCTGTTTATCGGCTAAAAATAATACATGCCTCTATATCAATTATTATTTAAGCTAAGCATATGCACATGGGTTCAGTGATGGCAGTTGATAATGTCCGTTCGTCCTCTGGGAAAATACTAGTCGTCGGCACGGATTCCGAGTGGCCCTAAATAATCCGAGTAGAAAATTAACGCAAATTTGAAGAAGATAATCGGTGCTGGTTTTTTTTCAAATAAATATTTTAAAATATGTCAAGGTACACCCCAATGTCAAAGACCCTTTTATTACAAGGCTTCTGATTGGCTAAACGGTACCTCATTAACCGGCAAATTTATGCATTATTATGTAAATTATGTACATAATACATAAATTACGTACATAATGCATTTATGAGAATAAAAGTGGCGAAAGCTTGCCATAACGGCACGCTTCGGTCACATTTAATACATAATTTACATTATGAGTACATAATTCACATTATGAAAACATAATAAAATTATCGATTGATAATTAAAAAAATACATAATTTAGTTGCGATAATATGCGCCTCAACCACATTTAATCCCATAAATTGCATTATGTATACATAATGCGAATTATGTATTAAATGTCGTTGAGGCATTCCATATAAATATAGTGACCTATGTATATGTATATTTATTTAACAGCTTGAAGATAATCTTGCAAGTAAACTAAAACAAAATATAGACCTTTTGCTGAGGAAACTATACTCTGGTTTAGAAGATGAGGATGAGAGTAATTACTCAGTCTATACTGGGTTTTCAGGTAAATGTCAGTTACTGTTAAAACATTTTGTTGAGGAAGTTCTACACTGGTTAAAAATATGAAGACAACAATACACTTCCTTTTCTATTTCTAAGCGAACCTGCCTTGTAAGTGGACTGTCACAAGATCAATTCACAGCCGAATCTTACCAAAACCAGAAAGTAGATGTAGATGGTAGTTCATTGTTTTTATCAAAACAAAATCCACAACTATGTTAGTGGAGACCTATATACTATAAACATATTTATTTTGGCAGTGTACAGATTTTTGCTTATTTCATGGTCGTTTGTTTTGCACGAAAATTCATACCAATTGAATAAAAATAATTATGCTTATTGTGTGATAGTGCGTATTGGAAAAAATGCGAGTACTTCACTATATAGATAATGTCTCAATTTCCTATTAGGCAGAAATAAATAAGCCAAATCCCATACTAATTGTAAATCATGTTATATTTGGCATAATTAAGAGCCCTTGCCATTATCATGAACACAGCTTTATTTATATCAATTGATGCCTAATCTTGAATACTATAAAACCTCATTATAAGCCCCTGGATAACGTAACAACCTCACTTATCACCACAGTATTTTCAAGTCCCAAAATAAATGTTTCTATGGTTTATTTTAAAAGTCTTTCTTATTTATTGCTTGAACCCCTGTTACAGCTCCAAATCTTGTTGTCAAGTTATAATAGTGAAAATATGCATCTGAAATTTCGCTGACAGAATTAATTCACTATTGAAATGGCTGTGGGAGAATGAAATGGAGTAATGTTGTTGTTATGCCTCAGTCAAGATTCTTTCACTTATATCAAGATGGTCAGTTTTGGGATGGTAGGTGAAACTTGAGTTTCCATGGAAAAACCATGGATCTTGGGCAAACAAACTGATTCTCCCCCCTAGGATCTGTCCTGAGTGGGATTCAAAACTTAGGTGATGAGAAGTGCTTGATCTATATGTGCATGCTTTAGACCACTTGACCAACAAGGCTCCTATGACTGTGGGAAAGTTTATAGATATTTTCTATTTATTTGAAATTTTCTTTCAGGTATTTCCTTATTACACTATCACATGTTTAACAAGTTGGATGGTGGAACGAACAAAGGGTATTTAGAACAAGCTTTGAGTTACATAAAAAGACCCTTGAGACACCTTAAGGGTAGGAGATGGACCTTTATGTGTGGGGATGCTGGACCTTTGGCTTTAGGGGCTGTATTTTATAACAAACTTGGAAAACAATCAGAGTCTAAAGATTGCATAAAAAGGTAATTTTATTTGTGTGTCATTTCCCATTCGAAAGAACCGTGACTTTCATTTCATAACGCCGAGTGCTTGGCGAAAGAACAGTCACTACCCACTTTCAAGTCTTGGGTGAGACACAGCCGGGGTTCGAACCTACAACCTCCCACTTACAGAGCGAGCCAGAACCTAAACCAAGATTTAAATATCAAAGGTAAACAGGTGCGTAGCTTGGTTAAAATGACATGGATTCAAATTAGAATACAAATGCATGTTATATGGGTGAGAGGGACATGTTCTCCTTAAATTTTGGAAGAAAACATGTCAAAAGTTGCAATCTGGTAACATTTAAAAAAAAAAAAAAAAGGTTTTGACAGTTGTTTTACTGAAGGCAATTTTTTGAAACTTTGGATTCCTTCAAATCTTTTTTCAATAAATATTTTTTGACATGCTTGAACCATATATTGTGAACACCATGGCATAGTGGCATATAGGGAGCTACACCCCTGGTAAAGACATCTCTGTAAAGATTTTAAAAATGAGTAAAAACAGTATGTGGAATGAAACCATTTCAAAACTGATAGGATATAAACCATTTTCAATTTGTCATTCCTTTATAACGCAAAAATTTACCTTAAGAAACATTATCAATTAGCCAAGGTTTTAATGTATATATTTTTTCTCACACAGATTGGAAGCCATGCACCAAACAATATGTAGTGACCCATCCATACCAGATGAAGTTTTATATGGTAGAGTTGGATTTTTGTTTGGTTTAATGTTTGTACAGAAAAATCTAGGACCAGAAAGTGTGGATAAAGTTATTGTTACCAAGGTAACATCATTGTAACAGGGTTATACTCCAGCAAATTATAGTTACTATGGTAATATGGTTGGTTACCAAGGACAACAAAACCATCTGATTAAATACAGATTCTTACCTCATAAAGCATATTATACTGTATGTATGATTGCAAAGGAGAAAAGTTTTACATAATAATTAAATGGAATTGATATTGAAATTCTTAGAAGTACCAGAATTTAATGATAAAATCTACAGCTTCTTTCATGATTTGTCTTTCAGTACTGTCAGTACTTTGATACTAGATGTTTGTCTTGCAGGTTCCACACAGTGCTTTATTAACAGACACTGATAAATGTATAAACTCTCACTGATTTTTCTAACTGTAAGGATTGTTACTTTGTAGGTTTGTGAAACTATATTAGAGTCAGGACAAGTTTTAGCGCAGAAGGAGAAGTGGAAACATCCCTTAATATATCAGTGGCATGGGAAATACTACCTAGGGGCTGCCCACGGTTTAGCTGGAATATATTATTTATTGATGCAGGTATAGACATTCATATGGATGTGCGTTATATCAGTATGACGTCACATGTTGCACATTGTGACATAGTTTCGTAGATGGCTTGGAATATTTAGTACCTCATTTTATCACTGATTCTTGTTTTTGTTGGGAGATGTTACATTAGTTTTATCTGCTTCTTTATTAAGTTTTTATTTTTTTCATTTTTGGAAGTCCTCAAGAGTTACTTGTTTCTTGGTGTAACTTCTGTTTATCAGGTTCTTTATTAACTTTTTGTTCTTTTTTGTTTTTTTGTTTGTTTGCTTTTTGGTTTTTTTTTATTTTTTTTTCTTCTAAGTTCTTGGAGTTACATGTTTCTTGGGTCTGATATACTATTATGTTGTTTGTCCTCTGTGTTGGACATAATTTTTGTCATCAACACTGGCATTATTCACTGTTTTATTAAAGACAGAATAATAATCAGCTTCCCTTGATCACATATGATAGTGTCATGTCAAATCAACATCCCATTTCTATTTAAATGGAATTATGTCAATTGAACATTATTCAGATTTGCCTTTTAGGCGCTGATGGCATTATACAGCAGGGTTCTTTATTGTGCCAAGCCCAAAGTGACACAGGACCTCATTATTTAAGTTCTAATCCGAAAGAATCGTGACTTTCTGTCGTAATGCTGAGTGCTTGGCGAAAGAACAGTCACTACCCACTTATAAGTCTTGGGTCAGAACCAGTCAGGGTTCAAACCCATGACCTCCCACTTACGGAGTGACTAAGAACATTGAATCAATTATTATATTTCATATTTCAGATACAGGATCCAGCCTTAAAACCACAGATCAGTGAGTTAGTTAAACCTAGTGTAGATGCTATGTTAGGTCTAAGATACTCGTCTGGTAACTGTCCCTCATCAATAGAAAGTTCTTCCGGAGATAAACTTGTACACTGGTGTCACGGAGCACCAGGGTGGATCTATATGTTTATAGCTGCTTATAAAGTAAGTAATGCATTTGATAAATGATACATTGCATTTAAATCTAAAACTTACTCAGAAATCATTTTTGAATATTTTTCCCAAAGATAATGATATAGTAAACTTATGCATTATTCTTGCGAAATTTCATATCTATAAACAAAAATTAAAGAACAGTCTTCCATGCTTAGAAGGATTCTAAAAAGAAATTTTTAATACAAAAAAATAGATAATTACCGATGATAAGTAAATTTTAAATATGGCAAACTTTTGCAGAAATGGAATCTTCTACATGAAATGAATTTTATATAAAGTACATGTAATTATTATTGTTATTAATATCATCCCTATTGGTCTGCAATTTGAACAGTTCCTTTTATTGCACTATTATAGTATTTTTGTTTTCTTTATGTGTGAATGTGTCAGTGAGTATAAGTTTGTTTTTGTGTAAATGTTCTGTATATGTTTTGTATTATATACGTATATGTGAAATACTGAGAAAAAAAAGTAACACATTAACTCTGCACTTTACATCTGTTAATTGTTCTTCATCAAATGTTCTACAGTAAACAATCTTGAATATATATATTTAGGTGATTTGTAAAGTATGGATCTTCAACAAATTACATTTTGAAAAAAGATAATTTTTTTATGAATTTTTTTAACTGCTAAATCTACCAAAAACCATTATCATCTGTGGTTTATTGGATATTTTTGTATGGTCAGTCATAATGAAATCTGCATTATGAGAGATTTTTTTAGGAATAAATGTGCATTTCAGAGCTTCAAACTGACCCAGATTTACACGTGAATTCACGTTGACCATCCATGAAAAGGACTGGCCTGCAAATGACCATAGAGTTGGAGGATTTGCAGTGTTCATTCATTACCACTCGACTCCACCTATAATCATGGCTAAATTGAGTGATCTTGATCTACATGGGTGGACTTAAGGTGTAATTGATTATCTTTGTGTCAGTAGTGAGTGAAAAATCACAAAATCACCACGAGCATACTGTATCCATTTCTCAAATCACATAACAATGCACCATTTTTTAAATCAAATTTTAATTTTTTTTTTGGGATGGATGCACATGGCTCAGACCCTCAAGCAGTGTGAGACACACTTTGGGTGGATTTCATTCTGATCCGCAATTACACAAAATCTGGTTTGCAGCTCTATCATTTACAAAGTGTTGTACCATTGTGATCTGTTTTCAGAATTTTAGTGATCCAAAGTATTTGGAAGCGGCTAAGAAATGTGCTGATTGTATATGGGAGCGTGGATTGTTAAAGAAAGGTTATGGAATCTGTCATGGAACTGCTGGAAATGGTTACGCCTTCTTAGCCATGTATAACCTGACACAGGAACAAAGTTATCTCTATAAAGCTCACAAGGTATGAAAAACTGATATTTATATGCCCATATTTGGAAAAGGGTCCTATTAAGGCAAGGCATTGCTCACCAGTTCATATTTCTCTTTGTCCTTCATAGTTTGTCAGATCTAAAACACCCCCACCCTTCCCTGGTGTTGAAGATAATTTTACTAAACTTGGTATACATGATTTGGGGTCCGACGAGCCCCCAAATGTAACACGAAAGAGAAAAAATGCAGGGTTGGACCTGGAATCAAACCCAGGGCGTCCCGCACTATAGGCGAGTGCTCTACCACTGAGCTACCCAGACCGCTACATTAGGATATGGCATTGTATGTGTCAGAAGAAAATGTAAATCTATGAAATTTTTATCAGATTTGTCATTGATGTGTGCAATCTAATTTGTAAATAAGTTCATTATTGAAACTCAAATTAATATTATGATTTGAAATGATTGTAAAAATCAAAGTAACAATAATGATTTCCATCACATTGTTTTTCCTCTGTACAGAGATATTGCAAGAAACAAAAATATAGATAAGTGATTAAAGCAACAAAAAATAAAATGTTTTTTCTTCTATATTTATACCCCTTATTAGGGGGGGGGGGTTACATAGGAATCACCATGTCTGTCTTACTGTCAATCCATCTGTTCATATAAAATTCTGTCTGGGCCATATCTCATAATTGCTTTGGTTGGCTGTCATTAAATTTCACATGAATAATCTTCATGGTCCAAAGGTGTGTCCTGACCTTGAACCAATGTCATATTGTAAAGGCCAAGGTCTTGAGAAAACATTAAACCTTTGTAGATGTTTGGGGCGGAGGGTGGGGGTTATTTTATTTGACTGTCAAGAGACAGTTCTAGTTAATTCTTAGCAGTGTAACTGGAAATCTTGTGACTTCTACTGTTTATTTTATTCCAGTTTGCAGAATGGTGTTGTGATTATGGTAGCCATGGTTGTAGGATTGCTGATACACCTTATTCCTTGTTTGAAGGTATTTATTATCCAGAATTTCTTGAATTATTTCTTTTAAAATAAAAAAATAAATTCTCATAGTTTTGTGTCCATCTCTTTATTTGTAGTATGATTGAGATTAATATTTTAATAACAGGAAGACTAAAAACTTGAAAATCCCTAAAGTTTGTGTGGAACACATGTTTCCAATGGACATGAAATTCCATAAAATGATATTTTCCCTTAAAAATTACGGTATTCTGGGAATATGCGATGTTGACATTTTCGAATATGTTCCTCACAAACATTAAAAGTTATTGATCATGTAGTACACTAGTTAACCCCACTGAATGTTAATATTAACACACCATCAGCCATCTTTACCTGTTTATAACTCAGAATTTTACACAAAATTATTATGTAAGCACATTGAATTGAAATAAGTGACAGTTTTACCATTTTTTCTGTATCTAAAGTATGCTTTTGTGTTTGAATTGAATGGTTATTATAAAAAATAGAAATACATTTATCAGTTATTTGAAGGTTGTGATTTTGCAGTGTTTTTAGAAAAAAAAGCTGATGAAAATCATTGGTCAGCAAACAGCCAATTATATCATTGAATATCATGTTTAAGGTTTATAAATCCTTATGTTTACCTTATGAAAAGTCAACAACTTATCGAAAGGACAGCTTTTTGTGGCCAAAACAAAGCTTTCAGCATAGATAATGTGTATACAAAATTATCAAACCAATCAAACTGTAAAAAGTCTGTTACTCCAACATACTAATCTATACTGGTGAATTGAAAAATTTGTGTCAAATTCATGTGGAATTTCCTGCAATACATCACCATTTTGAAAGTCTCATCAATAAGATCAGTGGCAGATTCAGCAGGGGACGTAATGGGCATATGCCCCCCCCCCCCCCCCCCCCCCCCCCTTTATGTCGCTAATGACACACTTTTTTATGATACAGGCATTTTGAATGAAAGATTTTTTCCTCTTTGATGCAGCTCAGATTGCACCAGAATGCAGGATTTTTGCACCATTTTTTTCAAAATTTTCAGGGGGAGCATGCCCCCAGACCCCCCCTAGAAGGTCCGAGCCTTTGGCTCTCATGTTATATGCCCCCTTTCTAAAATTCTGGATCCTCCTCTGAAGATCTTGCAAGATCTTGAGAGATTTCTAAAGCAACCATTTTGAATGAATTTAGGATTTTTCCTAAGAAAAATAGAAAAAGAGATTGGGACATCAAAAGGTTTGAATGATACATAATCTGCATTAGGCCTATGCTAAAATTAGAATAAAAACTCATGCCACAGTTGTCTACTGCACTTTCTCACAGGTCGCACCATCAATCATATATTTTAGGAATCACTAATGTACATTTTCATATGTTTCAGGAATGGCTGGTACAATTTACTTTTTGATTGATCTGCTGGATCCAAAGAATGCCAGGTTTCCTGCATTTGAACTTTGACATTATTATGCTAGCTGATACATGTATATCATATGTGTATACCACCATTATGCATAATTTATAAACCACTGCCATAGATCTCATAAGTATAGTGTTTAAAAATTTATTCTCATTGATCTGGGTTTTCATTTAATGGAATCCTCAGAGACAAAGGCATTTGGGCATATATGTTTTTCATCCAATGGAATCGGACGCAATAGACAGAGACAAAGACAGTTGGTCACATGTGTTTTTCATCTAATGGAATACTTAGAGACAGAGATATTTGGACTGATGTGTTTTTCATCCAATGGAATCCTCAGAGTCAAAGACATTTGGTCTCATTGGTCTGATATTACATCCAATGAAAACAAGAGACTAAAGTGTGAATTCTCATTGATCACAGTCAACCAGGAAAACTTACAGAGAAAAGTGTTTGTATTCTTTGGTCAGGTGTCTTATCCAATGAATTCCATGGAGAGTAAAATGTTCATTGCCATAGATCTGAATCTACCTTCGAGAAAACAGAGTTAAATATGTACTCATTGGTCTGGTGTCATATCCAATGAATTTCAGGCAGACTAAAATGTCTAAAAATCTTCGAACGAGGAAAACAGAGAGTTAAATGTGTACTCATTGGTCTGGTGTCGCATCCAATGACTTCCAGGGAGACTGAAATGTTTATTGCCATAGATCTGAATTTTCCACACAGGAAAACAGACAGAGTTAAATGTGTACTCATTGGTCTGATGAGTTATCCAATGAATTCCAGGGAAACTAAATGTACATTGCCATAGATCTGAATCTTCCACTGAGGAAAACAGAGAGAGTTAAATGTGTACTCATTGGTCTGGTGTCATATCCAATGAATTCCAGGGAGACTAAAATGTCTGAATCTTCCACCGAGGAAAACAGACAGAGTTAAATGTGTACTCATTGGTCTGGTGTCATATCCAATGATTTCCAGGGAGACTGAAATTTTCATTGCCATAGATCTGAATTTTCCACACAGGAAAACAGACAGAGTTAAATGTGTACTCATTGGTCTGATGAGTTATCCAATGAATTCCAGGAAAACTAAATGTACATTGCCATAGATCTGAATCTTCCACCGAGGAAAACAGAGAGAGTTAAATGTGTACTCATTGGTCTGGTGTCATATCCAATGATTTCTAGGGAGACTGAAATGTTCATTGCCATAGACCTGAATCGTCCACACAGGAAAACAGACAGAGTTAAATGTGTACTCATTGGTCTGGTGTCATATCCAATGATTTCCAGGGAGACTGAAATGTTCATTGCCATAGACCTGAATCGTCCACACAGGAAAACAGAGAGAGTTAAATGTGTACTCATTGGTCTGGTGTCATATCCAATGAATTCCAGGAAAACTAAATGTACATTGCCATAGATCTGAATCTTCCACCGAGGAAAACAGAGAGTTAAATGTGTACTCATTGGTCTGGTGTCATATCCAATGATTTCCAGGGAGACTGAAATGTTCATTGCCATAGACCTGAATCGTCCACACAGGAAAACAGACAGAGTTAAATGTGTACTCATTGGTCTGATGAGTTATCCAATGAATTCCAGGAAAACTAAATGTACATTGCCATAGATCTGAATCTTCCACCGAGGAAAACAGAGAGAGAGTTAAATGTGTACTCATTGGTCTGGTGTCATATCCAATGAATTCCAGGAAAACTAAATGTACATTGCCATAGATCTGAATCGTCCACACAGGAAAACAGACAGAGTTAAATGTGTACTCATTGGTCTGGTGTCATATCCAATGAATTCCAGGAAAACTAAATGTACATTGCCATAGATCTGAATCTTCCACCGAGGAAAACAGAGAGAGTTAAATGTGTACTCATTGGTCTGGTGTCATATCCAATGATTTCCAGGGAGACTGAAATGTTCATTGCCATAGACCTGAATCGTCCACACAGGAAAACAGACAGAGTTAAATGTGTACTCATTGGTCTGGTGTCATATCCAATGATTTCCAATGAGACTGAAATGATCATTGCCATAAATCTAAATCTTCCACCGAGGAAAACAGACAGAGTTAAATGTGTACTCATTGGTCTGGTGTCGTATCCAATGATTTCCAGGGAGACTGAAATGTTCATTGCCATAGATCTGAATTTTCCACACAGGAAAACAGACAGGGTTAAATGTGTACTCATTGGTCTGGTGTCATATCCAATGATTTCCAGGGAGACTGAAATGTCCATTGCCATAGATCTGAATCTTCCACACAGGAAAACAGACAGAGTTAAATGTGTACTCATTGGCCTGTTGTCATATCCAATGATTTCCAGGGAAACTAAATGTCCATTGCCATATATCTGAATCTTCCACACAGGAAAACAGACAGAGTTAAATGTGTACTCATTGGTCTGGTGTCATATCCAATGATTTCCAGATAGACTAAAATGTCTGAATCTTCCACTGAGGAAAACAGACAGAGTTAAATGTGTTCTCATTGGTCTGGTGTCCTCATTGGTCTGGTGTCATATCCAATGAATTCCAATGAGACTAAAATGTCCATTGCCATAGATTTGAATGTTGTACCAGCAAGGAAAACAGAAAGATAAAATTGTTGTTTCTGTCTGTTTACACTGCCAAATATCTTGCTACAGACTTGTGATTATTGGTGCATTTTACTTCACAGCAACAGACTTAAGGCTTGCTCTTAATGGTTTGCATTTAAATGTGACAGCTTTGCGAAAATCCTTAATCTTTCACAAATGTGATGTTGTGTGTTTCTTGGGTTAAAAATTTATAGAATCGATCACTGCTTTGGAGTGGTGACATAGAAATCTCAACATAAGGGGATAAAATTCTTTATTTTCCATGCTGAGGCTTGCTGATGTTTCGAACAAAAAGAATCACACCATGAACATGCTGAAAGTTGACATTTCAATATATCCACAAAAAAACAGGGGTTGATTCTTTTTCTCCCATATCCAATATATTGCTGTTTTGTAAAGCTTTATCGTAAAAATAAAAAATGTATCATTGATTTGATTTTGTTGTTAAATTTTTGTGAAGGTTTTTTTGTGTTTATTATGTGAAATTGAACAAGTCACTTTTTACAATGAGTTAGGAATCTCTTGCAATAAATATTGAATATTTAAAGACATTTATGTGGTTTTATGATTGACTAGTTTATGTTTCAGCATCAGCCTCCAATGTTAAGTACATGGGACAACCTTTATAAAAACATGAATTGATAGACTCCAGTTTCACTATCATTCATTACCTAAGATTTTCTTGAATAACTTAAATTTGACAAATTTGAATTCTGAATAATTTTCAAGATATTTAAGAAATAATTAACATTTACCCGTATCACTGCTTTGCCACCAAGTGATATATTCTCCACATGTTAATGACATGTTACTATCTATTTGCAAAAGGTCCATTGAAACAATTTGGCTGTTGAGATTACCGCCATTGAAATTAACGATTTTATGAATGAAAATTACGTCACAACCATTGATTGCAACGCATAGCATGACCTCATAAGATAAGCAAGGGAGTACGTAATTAAAACGGAACAGCAATGGGTATATTGTTTGTTATACCACAGCTGGCTCTCTTCATGGTTCATATGAAGGAAAACGCAGGTCATGTTAGAATCATTATTTTGAGATGTTATCTTGAAGATCTCTAAGTTTATTACATCTATAGTCTAATTTTGAAAACACTTTTTGTTTGTAGTACCATAAATGATGGTCAAAATTATCCAGGTTTAAGTTAAGGGAACTATAATAATCTTTTTCCTCATCACTGCGCCACATAAAACAATCCACCATTTTGTCAAAATGTTTATGACTGAAAGCAACACATAAATTGCATTTTGTTGCATAGAATAATATATATAAGGCAAGAAATAAGTAGGCCTTGGTATTTATAGCAACATCTTGACCTTTGTAAGTAAACTAATTATAGATTTGTACATTGTATATTGAAAATATTCAAAAACAAACATACTAATCCATATCCGAAGGAGGGCGCGGTGGCCTAATGGATAAGACGTCAGTCTTCAAATCCAGGGTCTCTCACCGCTGTGAGTTCGAGTCCCGCTCGGACCAAATGTGGGAAAGTGAATTGTCCTTGCCGGTAGCCTTTACTGATTCACCTGGTATCAGTATAATGGACTGGGGGAGTGGTACGCTTGTCTGCGGCGTACTGACTCTGTGAGCTAGCACGGTAAAGTCGCCCTGAGTGCGCGCTAGTACAAGACAGACCATACAACACACTCGCACTTCACATGCATACACAAAATTGTTCATAGATTAATCCATAGAGATTAATTAAATAGTTCTCGTCGCCAATAGCTGAAAAATTGCTGATGCGACGTTAAGCAACATTCAACCAACCAACCAACCATATCCGAATCACAATCTAGAAGCAAAGTAAAAATTTTGGAACTGACAAGTTAGGTTATACACCTGAACTTCCACCAGGGAAGTGAGGCCGGGTGCTCCGGAAGGGTAAGCGGCTCCTGTTTAGCTAGCTACACCTGTCACGTGTATAATCAAAATTATATGAAAGGAACGCCAAATATATCCAGGGTAATCCTGGACACAGATCATCAAACTTGTCAACAATACTGTGATGACGGCCATAAAACTTTTTGAGGGCCTGATAAGCCTAGGCTTGCAATATCCCCGAGTCAACAATTTATTTGCAAGCAACCTACTTCGTTGTACAAAGTCCCCGTAATGGGAACAAGCCCCACCGTAGCGTATTAATTGGGAAACAAATATACCATAAGCAGGAGAAGCAGGTATATTGCTGCATAAAAAAGGAAGGTTGACGATAGAAAAATTGAAGTCATCATGTTTGTCATAAAGTTTCAAATGTAGCCTTTCGTGTGCGTCATAATCCAGGTATAAGTCTAAATATGAAGCAGAACTTGAGGAATCAGTAATGTCTTTTATTTCAAGCTCACTAGGATAGATGAATTTAGGATTGTTAAGAGACAGAACATCATCTATATACCTGTATGTTGAGTTGTCTTCTCTCCAGATTTGACAAGGTTCTGCATAAATTCTGCTTCATAAGAAAGAAACAAATCAGCAAGCAACGGTGCACAGTTTGTACCCACTGTTATACCGATTGTTTGCTGAAAAACTATATTACCAAACACAACAAATATGTTATCTTTCAAAAACTCCAACATTTTGCTGATTGTATCTCCAGTATATTTTTGTTTGGAATCCGTATGATGCTTGACAAAATAACCAGAATCCCTGTTCAGCACCAGATATTTGTATCTTGGCTTACCGTTTTTGTAAAAGAAAGACAAGTGAATAATTTCTTTAAGACGTTCTTTCAATTTAGAATGAGGGATAGTGGTGTAAAGTGTAGAAAAAAAAATGTTTTTATACTTTTTACATGAGATAATGTATTAGAAGCAAGATGTTCGAGTAATTCTTTAGAATTTTTGAGAATCCACATTTGGTTGATTCCAGATGTAGAATCTGGAAATGAAGAAATATGTAATATATCTTCATTTTTAGCTCAACTTAAGCCAGATGAGGTATTGGCATGATGGTGTGTGCGTGCATGCATGCGTGAGTCAGTCCGTTTACAGCAACAATTCTGAAACTACCAGGCCTTTTGAAACCTTATTTGCTGTGCAAGATGCTTGCTAGATTCTGACTGTAGATTTTACAATTCATGGCAATTAGATATCCAAGATGGCTGCCATTACTAAAAATAGTAAAAACCTAAAAAAATCTTCTTCTCCAGAACCAATAATAAGAGGCAAAATCTGATTTGATATTTGGCTTCTAGATGGTCTTAACCTCTAAATGTTTGTACATTTCCTAGAATTCTGACAAAAATAGGTTACGTGTTTTTGCATTTAATTTTGCAAAGATCGTAAAATAGCTTCAAATTGTTATAACTTAACTATTAGATAAGATAATGGCATTGGGTTTTCAGTTTTGACATATTCTTGTGATAACCTTCAAAATGGGATCAAGGTCTTGTGAAGGTCATGACCTAATTTGTTACCTTCTGATTTTATTTTTATCTGGAAAACTATAAACCTTTTGTATAAGCATGTATATTAGAATATTGTTGGTATTGCTGTAACGATCATTTTGATGTATAGAAAAAGGTCATGGGTCCAAAGGTCAAGGTCACAGTAGCAAACAATACCAAAATGGTTAATTATCTCAAAAACTATAAACTTTTTCTATAGGCACGTATATTGGAATATTGTTGGTATTGATGCAACGATTATTTTGATGTATAGATTAAGGTCATTGGTCCAAAGGTCAATGTCCCGGTAGCAAAACAATGCTTAAATGGCTAAATATCTTGAAAAGTATTACCTTTTTGTATAGGCATGTATATTAGAATATTTTATGTATTGATACAATGATCATATTGGTATATATAGTAAAAGGTCATGGATTCAAAGGTCAAGGTCACAGATACAAAACAAAATCAAAAACGTTAATTAACACGAAAATTATAAACTTTTTGTATGTATAGGCATGTATATTACAATTTTGTTGGTATTGATGTAACGATCATTGTGATATATAGATTAAGGTCAGGGGTTCAAAGGTCAAGGTCACAGATACAAAATAAAACTGAAATGGTAAATTATCTTGTAAACTATTAAAATTTTCTATAGGCATATATATTAGAATGTTGTAGTATTAATTCAACTACTATTTTGATGTATAGAAAAAGGTTATGGGTTCAAAAGTCAAGGTCACAGATCCAAACAATTGCTGAAATGGTTATATCTCGCTTGACTATTTGATCAGATAATGACATGGGATTTTCAGTTTTGAAATTCTTGTAATTACCTTTATAATGGGGGTCAAGGTCAATTGTAAAGGTTATGACCTAATTTTTTACCTTTCCTGAAAAAAATTGTTGAACCAATTTTTATGCAGTGTACAAATAAGATGTTTGTTTCAACCAAATCATTGAAAATTTTCTCCTGAATTGGTCAATTCTAACCCAATACAGCATGAAAAGTCCTTTAGTAACAGTAATCTAAAAGTTGTGTCTGGCATATCAGCCAAAATTCAAGGTGGCTCCTGTTCCTATAGATAGCAAAAACATGCAAGACCAATGCAGATTTATTTTCCAACCACTTTGGTTCCAGTTGCAACTGCAAAAAGGAGGTGGAATGTCATTTCAAAAGATTTGCATGTTATTTATCAAAATTTTAAATTACCTGCCAGTTGAGCATCACAGGCCCTATTGGGCCTCTTGTTTTAGGTAGGCTAAAACAGTAATGCATTCAAAACTTAGAATGCATGAAGTTTTGTTTGACAGAAGAAAAATGTCAAATATTATCTAAGTAGCAAATTAAGGGTTTTCTTCCTGGTTGTGTTGGGTTTGCCATCTAGAGGTCCTGTATTCAGCATATTTAATTACCCCTGGTGACAATGGAGAATATATATATATCTAAAGCTTATCCTACAAGCGAATGCATTTAATAAGCTATTATATGTGACATAATACCTACAAAATTTAAAATGTCACAAGTTCTGCTTGACTGAGTAAATAAAATAAAATCTTATATAAGTGTCAAATTCAAAGGGTTATTCTACATGGGTGTGTTAGGTTATTTTCTTCTAAAACAGATAAATTTAGTGATTTATTTATATATTTTAACTTCGGAACAAACCCTAAGTTGTCACGGTGGCGGAGTGCTTAAGGCGTCTGTAGATTTGAACCACGTAAACAGAAAGTTAAGGGTCATCTAAGTTTGAAAATTCAAGTGAAAGTTAAAAAATGTGAAAGTAGGGTACAATTATGAAATTATCTACACAAATTTGAAGACATATAAATAAAAATAAAGCAAGAATTATTAATTTAAAATTTGTAAAATCATTTCTTGCATTTTCTTATGGAAATTGTGCAAAAACACACATTTTGGGGGGGAAATAGTTTTCACCTTGTATAACGAATTAATTTTAAAAAATTAAAGATATTGACATATTCAACATTATAGAGCTGTGCATAGGGGCCAGAGCTTGTTAAAGTAATACGAGGTTTGTTTTTTTTAAACTTGGTAATTTACGGTTGAGGTTTTCCACGATTTATTTTCCTTTTGAAATGCGTGTACCAGGTGTGATATTTATATTCCAAGCCACTAATAATCCAAACTACAAGAAGTCAGAAAAAGTGCACGGTCACACAATGCCGTTGTATTTGAATTGAGGTGAATATTGTTTGGTTTGAACAATGCTGAATTATATACAGCCGAATATTCCTCAACAGTATTCAAGAAATGTAGAAACTTAGCTTTTATAATCTTACCTTGTATCGTTGGTCGCTTTAGAGTATGAGCTATCACGCCCGGTAAATTGTTCTGAAGGTAAACATGACATTGTAGTTTACACTCGGGTAAATTTATATGTAGAGACTTTAAAATATTGTGAGAAATGTCTATAGTTACCGTAGATTTTGTAGAAAAAGTCTTCGTTGGTGACAGAAAGTCGGCAGCAGTACTTCTTATATTGTTGTATGATAAAGATATCCACTTCAAAACACCCGATCTAAGATACGCATCACTCAAACTTTGTATAAAGGTTTTGGAAAAGTCTAAATATCCAATGGTATCAAATTGATTTACAATAGAACTGTTTCAGTTTTAATGTACACGGAGATTTCCAAATATTCCTGGTCAATTTGTTGTACCTTAAATTCAAACATTCAGGCTGGACATCTATCTGTATGGATAGTGGATATTTGGTAGTGAGAAAGTCTGATATATTTAGCCATGCTTGTACTGAGGACTTTAAACGCATTTTTAGATATTTGAACGATAGAATTTCCCAAAGGATGAATTTCCTCTAAACTGTTCAGGGTTTAAAATGTCGATTCTCCGTTATTGCGTATCTTGTTGTTTAAATAAAGATACCGCAGTGAAAGTACATTCTTGGAGTACTGTCAAAGTATTCCGAGTATGAACGAACCATTGCCTCGGACACCTGACCCAATAAATTGTGGTATATGTGGATATATTGGATAACACACAACTACAAAATACGACACCCTTCGATATTAAGAGATCATGAAGCATCCATCCAATAGAAAAAAATAAAAATAAATTCCAAAATCTTCATAAACAACATTTCTGAAAAATAAAATGTCTACCTCCAACACTTCCTAGTTGATATATATATACATATTATACACAGTGTGTATGTACAACCCTCAGTATCAGGTCGAGTCCTTTTTTGTAGTCGTATCACTACGAGTCGCGCTTGCGAAAAAGGACCAGACCTGATACGAAGGGTTGTACCTACACACTGTGTATATGATATTTTTATCTAACATTTCCTATTAGGTCATTAAAATAATAAAAAACCTTTTATACTTTTATAAAATACTTTTAAAAGTAAAAAAGAAAAAAATACATTTTACCACAGAAAACCACTGAACTATGTTATGACATGTTTTGTAGTAATGACGTCATTGTTTACATTTGACAAATCGGAGATTTCCCAATGACGTCACAATGAGAAGCACGGTGTGGTGATACAAGATTCTGTATCGCGCCTGTTCGATAAAACTTGTATTTCATCAAATACAGACAGAAAAACTAATCTAATGTTAGATAAATCCGCAAAACCACATATGTGGTTTTCTGACGTAGCTGATCGCACGAGTTTATTGTGCGGACGGATACATTACACGAGTGCGCTCTGCGCACGAGTGTAATGTATGCGTTCGCACAATAAACGAGTGCGATTAAGCTACGTCAGAAAACCACTTATGTGTGGTTTTGTATTTATTACATACCCTACCAAAATAAATGAAAAGCTTTCTTTGGCTTAATCTGTCAAAGAATTCACAATCAACTATTTTATATTGATTTTTGATCTGATTCGAAAAATCTGATACCTGACTGGAAAAACTGCTAAAAAAGTAATTAAAAACAACAGATAACTCTTCGTTTACGCATCATTGGTTACCATTTTACTAATACCATCGTAAAAACTGTTCAGGATATAAAATGTCGATTCTCCCATATTGCGTATCTTGTTGTTAAAATGAAGATACCGCAGTGAAGATATATTTCGGAAAGGACATTCTTGGAGTACTGCCAAAGCATTCCAAGTATGAACGAACAATTGCCTCGGACACCTGACCTAATGAATTGTGGTATATGTGGATATATTGGATAACACACAACTACAAAATACGACACCCTTCGATATTAAGAGATGATGAAGCATCCATCGAATGGAAAAAAATAAAAATAAATTACAAAATCTTTATAAACAACATTAATGAAAAACAAAATGTCTACCTCCAACACTTCCTGGTTGATATATACATCTATATAATGTGTAGTCTGTCAAATATCAGGTAAACAAATTGGATTAAAATTTGATGCACGATTTGGTGTGAAAACTACTTTCAACACTTCCTGGTTGATATATACATCTATATAATGTGTAGTCTGCCAAATATCAGGTAAACAAATTGGATTAAAATTTGATGCATGATTTGGTATGAAAACTAATAAATAAATAAATATCCTATATATTATGAATGTACTTAAATATTATTTTCTGAAGTATATATATACCTGATGCATGTGTATGTTTTATGTTTCCCGTGTTCTTATTCATTTTGTTTTATTATATTTAAAAGTATAGTTTGCAATACGTTTTCTGTTGTATCCGCTGTATGAGACTCGTCCAGCCTTTGTAAGGTGTGCCATGCCCCTTCTGATTTTAATGGCACGCCCATAGCACATATAATTTTCTCAAATTAGAAACAATAAAGAAGGTTTTGAAAGTAAGATAGACAATAACAAAAGCTAATTATATAAGCCAAATACTGACAATCTTCGGTTTGATGCACAAAACTGGCAACTAAACTTTAACACTGGTATTGTATAAAAAAATCAAAAACAAAATACTTATCCTTGCCCGAATCACTATCCAGAAGCAAAGTAAAATCTTTGGAACTAACAAGTTAGGTTGGACAAGTGAACATCCACCAGGGAAGTGAGGCTGGGTGCTCCGGAAGGGTAATCACCTCTTGTTAGCTAGCTACACCTGCCACGTGTGTAATCAAAATTGTGTGAAAGGAACATGGACGTCAAATATATCCAGGGCACAAAAAACTTTTTGAGAACCCTGATAAGCCTAGGCTTGCAATATCCCCGAGTCAACAATTTATTTGCAAGCAGCCTGTGTACCAAGTAGCTGTCAACCTCCGGTTTGATGCATCATAACTATAACTCATAAAATCCAGTATATAACATTCCATATCAAATTTGATGAACCACAGATATTGCTTAAATATTAATCAAAAGACAACCTATAGCTAATAACATCAACCAAAAACTTGCCACCGCCTGTTGAATAAACAAGAACCATAAATAATAATATATACCAAAGTACTGACCATCTCTAGTTTGATAAGAAATGTTACAAGGTGTACCACTATTAAATCGTCAATACATATTTTACATTCCAAATTTCCAATAATAACTAAATGCTACATGGTGCTACAAGTTGAGTATTGGCGAAATAAAAAATATGAATCTCCTCAAGCTTTTCAAAACGCTTCAAGAAGAATAACGGTAACATAGATAAAAAAAGCTCAAAATTGAGTTAAACAAGAAGGGGAGAATGAATCAAAAACAGACATTCCATGTTCAAATCAAAACCCAGAAGGAAAGTAAAACCTTTGAAAACTATTTTTAGATATGTGAAAATCAAGCAAGAAAGTGACACAGAGCTAGTCTTCTTACTTTACTAACAAGAAACCTAACCTAAATTACATAAGATTGAACAATAATCTATGATTGATTTTATATTGAAATAAATAAACAGCTCCGATTTCATACGTAATAGGGAAAATAGGACAAGTGTCCAACCGGGGTAAGTGGCTAGATTCCGTTAAAAGCTGCTTATTTTTGTAGGAGCCGTCTTCTTTTGGTAATGTTTTACTTAGATGGATGGCGCTTTAGTAGGTAATTTTACAACGTGTTTAGCAAAGTCAACATCAGCAAGAGCGCTGGTGAAAAGTTATTTGAAGTATGGTTAAATTATTTTCAAATGTTTTCTCATATCTAAGGTTGAAATTGTATTGCTGTTATTAATCCACATGTGCTTTCTATATCCCAATCCTGAATAAACTTCCACGCAGTGTTGAATATCAATTTAGAAACGTGGCACAGGCCTTATACCGTACATACAATGAATGCACGTTTTCTTTTTTAAATTAAATAGCGTGATTTATTTTTTTCAAAATGGCGGACAGGTGCCAGCTGAAAAGAAGAAGTTCAGTGTTTACATATGTCTTTCTGCTTATGAGTGACTCTAACATCTGTCAAGGCCACAAAAAGGCACTTTTCACCATTTCTATGCCCAAACAATAATATGGCGTAGAATTATACTTAAATTGTTAATTTTGTGACTAATTTTTTTATCTTTAAAATAAATTTATAAATGACCTAACATCCGTTTTTTTTTGTTTTAAATTGTTTTGTTGTTCATGTTCAAATCGATACATACTTAAAATTTTTTAACTGTCTTGCTAATAAAATAACTGTGAAACTTCTTCAAATTGTTAGAATAAATTATATTTTAGTGCTAATTATTTTAAATGTTTATGGTTCTACAACGAGAAGCCACTTGCCCCAACATTAGGTAATTCGTTTATTTCCTATTTATATTTACTATACCAGAGTAGGAAAAAT
Source organism: Anadara kagoshimensis (assembly GCA_021292105.1). Classification (NCBI taxonomy): domain Eukaryota; kingdom Metazoa; phylum Mollusca; class Bivalvia; order Arcoida; family Arcidae; genus Anadara; species Anadara kagoshimensis. Next base: position 26,306,556 of record CM037872.1, on the reverse strand, counting down.
GGACAATAGAATCCATGGAAAAAGTCATAAAGACGGTGAAATACAAGATAATGTCGACAAAGAAGGCTAGTATGATATTCAATGTCACACGAAAAACTTTACAAAGGAAAACAAAAACAGTGAAGGTATCAAACCAATTGTTTTTACATTAAAATAAGAATTTATCCTTGTATTATATGTATTGACAATGAAAGAACCTGGAATGAATTAACAATACAGGCGTAAGTAATCATGTCTACCAAATGAGAAATCAAAACGTGATCACCCATTTGACAAAAATAAAACAGTGTGCTAGGTATGATTGATAGGATGGCTTTAAATACAGGCAACCATTTCTCTAAATAAGGAAACCAGAAGGTCTTAGCTCTGCAAAGTCATCGATGATGAATCCGTCAGTTGTGTCGAAGTATTTTGAAAAAAACATTTGGTTATCTCATAGATGAGTTAGATCTTAAAAACAAACTACAAAAAATCTGACGAGTCAGAATTTTTAACCGTGTACAATCCATATAACATTATTTCCAGGAAAGACAAGCGAGGGCTTTATTTTAAAACTAGTAATGAGAGATGAGAAAACGTAACATTTTATGCTGTGTTAATGCTAAAGCTAGAGTTTTGCCACCTATGATCATATCTAAAGATCAAAGATTAAGTCTGACTTTAATAGCTAATGTCCCACCTTGTTTATTTGCAGCAAATCTGGACTTATTTATGGCGAGTTATTTTCAAAATGGTTCTAAAACATTTTCATTCAAAACCTTCCTCCAGCCCGTCCAGTATTGCTAATTTTGGATGGACATGGTTCACACATGAATATAGATGTGTTGGATATGGCTATAGCGAATAAGGTTAAAGCATTTTGTCTTCAACTACATAGAACTCATTGGCTACAACCATTGGATAAATCTGTATTTTAATCAGTTGAAGAGAAGTGAATTTATGAAGAAAAATCGGGGTAAGCAAGTTACTCGATATGAATTTTGTAGGCTGTTTAATGATGCTTTTTAGGACAAAATGGATATGGCGAATATATTAAGTGCTTTAAAAGTCAAAATTTATCAATTTGATCCATTAGTTATATCGTTAGATGCATTTGGTCCGTTTAAATGTTCTCCAGTCATAGAGCATCGACACAACATCGGAACAACCACCGGAACATACATCAACAATACCGGCAACACTATCGATATAATACCAGTCACAAACATCGAAAATGCGTACATGTCTTCCAATAAGTTGCTGCAAAGGAATGCAATTACACTACTTGCAGAAATTCACAACCATCCAAATGATGAAATCCTTTAAGTGCCCTGTCCTACCCAAACAAAACCAATTCGATCTCGCATACCATTTCTGTATCTGGTTATTTTAACGAGATACTTGTTTTGACAACCGGAGTCAAGAAAAATGTATTAACAAACAGTACAACTAGAAAAAGAATCGATTGAGATGTTTAACAGAAATTGAATCCGTTAAGAAACTAAATAAATAGAAAAAGAATGAAATATAAAGGAACGAGAAGACATGCGAAGACAAAAAGAAAAAAAGAGAATGATAGCAAAAATTAAAAGACAGGTTACATAAAACAAGTCAAGCAAAGCAAAAATGACAAGCGATACAAAAACCGTCCGTCAAGTTGAAGTTACTATCGATGTAAATAAGGAGAATTACGAGGAACTAAATGGAGTGTTGTATTGTGCATACTGCCAAGTCGGTTATACTGTCGGGTGGTTTTACTATGACGATAACTGAGATGACAATGACTAGGTAAAGTGCATAAAGTGCAACGACTGGTATCACAAATTGTGTACTGGTATATTTTGTAAAGCGTTGTCAACAACCATATGCAAAAAATATCTGTAAAGTTTTAAATAGTCAGGTATAGTAAACCACATAAGAAACTGGCATTGATCTCATTTCATATATAAAGTTATAATTAAGGTTTGATTACTGCTTCTTAAATTTTTTAGTCGTTCCTTTAAAATTTAATCATACAAATATACGCATTAAATGTACTTCCTAAACTTCAAACATGCATATACTTTTTTTTATTAACAAGTTATTGAAAAGAGCCTCTCTTCTGAGTCTTGCTGTATAACAAGCACATCATACGTTTAAGTTTCCAAGCTCAACAATTCACGCCACATCTCGCTGCCTTAAGTTCGAATCACATTTGGTGAACTTGCTAGTGTGAAAAAGTTTGTTAGTTCATTAGCAGAAATTTTGCGTTTTTTCCGTGTGTCCGGTTCACTAGCAGAAATTTTGCGTTTTTTCCGCGTGTCCGGTTCCCGCCATCCCAAAATTTCAGACTCGATATCAGAGATAAATCTTTAATGGGGCCTGAAAATCACAACCATCCTTCTATAATGACAGCAGCAGTTATCTACTAAGACAACCGATACTCGACATGCTATTTTTGTCTCACAATGTTATGTTAGCGATATAATTCTCTCTCTCTCTCTCTCTCTCTCTCTCTCTCTCTCTCTCTCTCTCTCTCTCTCTCTCTCTCTCTCTGCCTCTGAGTGATCAATTGGTTAAACACAAGTCGACGATAGGAGCCTCTGAAAGATCATAGTAATTTGAAGATAAAGAGTAAAGTGGCATGTCATATTAGATCTAGTGCAATTTGCTGTCTGAATCACGGGAACCATCAGTTAGGACATGGATTCGGACATGGATTAGTATGTTTTTGATTATAACAGAAAATGTAATCCCTAGTCCTGTGAGCTGAAGTGATAATCTCTCTCTCTCTCTCTCTCTCTCTCTCTCTCTCTCTCTCTCTCTCTCTCTCTCTCTCTCTCTCTCTCTCTCTCTCTCTCATGTGTGTGGGTATGTGCGTAATGACCAGAATATACGTTTTAGACTATACTAAAATTTGGTTTTTCCGTTGCTACTTAACCCAATTTATTTGGAGAAATTGGCATATAAAGTTCCAATTAATATATTTAGAATATACCTTAACATTAACTTTTTCTCATTTTTATTTCCAACACTTACCACAGCATATCGGGCAAGTGGTCTGAAAAGTTCCAATTAATATATTTAGATTATACCTTAACATTAACTTTTTCTCATATTTATTTCCAACACTTACCCCAACATATCGGGCAAGTGGTCTGAAAAGTTCCAATTAATATATTTAGATTATACCTTAACATTAACTTTTTCTCATATTTATTTCCAACACTTACCCCAACATATCGGGCAAGTGGTCTGAAAAGTTCCAATTAATATATTTAGATTATACCTTAACATTAACTTTTTCTCATATTTATTTCCAACACTTACCCCAACATATCGGGCAAGTGGTCTGAAAAGTTCCAATTAATATATTTAGATTATACCTTAACATTAACTTTTTCTCATTTTTATTTCCAACACTTACACCAACATATCAGGGCAAGTGGCCTGAAAAGTTCCAATTAATATATTAAGATCATACCTAACATTAACTTTTTCTCATTTTTATTTCCAACACTTACCCCAACATATCAGGGTAAGTGGCGTGAAAAGTTCCAATTAATATATTAAGATCATACCTAACATTAACTTTTTCTCATTTTTATTTCCAACACTTACCCCAACATATCGGGCAAGTAGTCTGAAAAGTTCCAATTAATATATTTAGATTATACCTTAACATTAACTTTTTCTCATTTTTATTTCCAACACTTACCCCAACATATCGGGCAAGTAGTCTGAAAAGTTCCAATTAATATATTTAGATTATACCTTAACATTAACTTTTTCTCATATTTATTTCCAACAATTACCCCAACATATCGGGGCAAATGGTCTGAAAAGTTCCAATGAATATATTTAGATTATACCTTAACACTAACTTTTTCTCATTTTTATTTCCAACAATTACCCCAACATATCGGGCAAGTGGTCTGAAAAGTTCCAATTAATATATTTAGATTATACCTTAACATTAACTTTTTCTCATTTTTATTTCCAACACTTACCCCAACATATCGGGCAAGTGGTCTGAAAAGTTCCAATTAATATATTTAGATTATACCTTAACATTAACTTTTTCTCATTTTTATTTCCAACACTTACCCCAACATATCGGGCAAGTGGTCTGAAAAGTTCCAATTAATATATTTAGATTATACCTTAACATTAACTTTTTCTCATTTTTATTTCCAACACTTACCCCAACATATCGGGCAAGTAGTCTGAAAAGTTCCAATGAATATATTTAGATTATACCTTAACATTAACTTTTTCTCATTTTTATTTCCAACACTTACCCCAACATATCGGGCAAGTAGTCTGAAAAGTTCCAATGAATATATTTAGATTATACCTTAACATTAACTTTTTCTCATTTTTATTTCCAACACTTACCCCAACATATCGGGCAAGTAGTCTGAAAAGTTCCAATTAATATATTTAGATTATACCTTAACATTAATTTTTTCTCATTTTTATTTCCAACACTTACCACAGCATATCGGGCAAGTGGTCTGAAAAGTTCCAATTAATATATTTAGATTATACCTTAACATTAACTTTTTCTCATATTTATTTCCAACAATTACCCCAACATATCGGGGCAAGTGGTCTGAAAAGTTCCAATTAATATATTTAGATTATACCTTAACATTAACTTTTTCTCATTTTTATTTCCAACACTTACCCCAACATATCGGGCAAGTGGTCTGAAAAGTTCCAATGAATATATTTAGATTATACCTTAACACTAACTTTTTCTCATTTTTATTTCCAACACTTACCCCAACATATCGGGCAAGTGGTCTGAAAAGTTCCAATGAATATATTTAGATTATACCTTAACACTAACTTTTTCTCATTTTTATTTCCAACAATTACCCCAACATATCGGGCAAGTGGTCTGAAAAGTTCCAATTAATATATTTAGATTATACCTTAACATTAACTTTTTCTCATTTTTATTTCCAACACTTACCCCAACATATCGGGCAAGTGGTCTGAAAAGTTCCAATGAATATATTTAGATTATACCTTAACATTAACTTTTTCTCATTTTTATTTCCAACACTTACCCCAACATATCGGGCAAGTGGTCTGAAAAGTTCCAATGAATATATTTAGATTATACCTTAACACTAACTTTTTCTCATTTTTATTTCCAACAATTACCCCAACATATCGGGCAAGTGGTCTGAAAAGTTCCAATTAATATATTTAGATTATACCTTAACATTAACTTTTTCTCATTTTTATTTCCAACACTTACCCCAACATATCGGGCAAGTGGTCTGAAAAGTTCCAATTAATATATTTAGATTATACCTAACATTAACTTTTTCTCATTTTTATTTCCAACACTTACCCCAACATATCAGGGTAAGTGGCGTGAAAAGTTCCAATTAATATATTTAGATTATACCTAACATTAACTTTTTCTCATTTTTATTTCCAACACTTACCCCAACATATCAGGGTAAGTGGCGTGAAAAGTTCCAATTAATATATTAAGATCATACCTAACATTAACTTTTTCTCATTTTTATTTCCAACACTTACCCCAACATATCAGGGTAAGTGGCGTGAAAAGTTCTATTTAAGTCACCCCTAACATACTTGTTTATATATTTAGATTAAATCTTAACATTGACTTTTTCTCCTATTTATTTCCAACACATTTATTAGTTATTGATGTCTACTACATGTCGCAGATGACATCTAGTATAACATTGTTTAATATATACTACTATATAGTGCAGCTAGCTAAACAGGAGGTGCTTACCCTTCCGGATCACCCGGCCTCACTTCCCTGGTGGAAGTTCACATGTATAACCTAACTTGTCAGTTCCAAAGTTTTTACTTTGCTTCTGGATTGTGATTCGGATATGGATTAGTATGTTTGTTTTTGATAATATATAAACAGCGATTTATCCCTTAAAGTGGCTACTTGCGCCATTGTCCCCTATGATATGAATAAAATTGTTCCTTTTTAAAACTATTTTGGTTCAAATATACGAATCAATGACCAAACCACATTTTTAAAGCAAAGTAATAAGCTTTAGTTTAAAGTTAGTTTAACAAATGTACTTGCACAGAAGTGAGACCGGGTGCTCAATAAGGGTAGAAATCTCCTGCCTAGTTCGACTCACCTGAGAAGGAAAAGGATATGGAATTATGGGAGATAACATAAACCCAGATTAATTTTGGATATAAAGACATAAATTTATATCAACAATACTTTGATGACGGTCAACAAAGTTTTGGGACATTTATTAGCATAGACCTGCAATATCCCTGAGTCAATTTATGTGTATGCAGCTGGCTTCGTTGTATAAAGACTAAATTAAAATTACGTATACCATAATGCTCTGTTGATTGATCTAAATGTGAGGTAAACAATTATGCCGTGCATCCGCTCACATTACTTGTGGACATCAAAGCTTTACATTACATATGATGTTTCAATTTTACAGCACTAGACGATCATTTCGGAATATAATCCCTCATCAGTAGTGCTTGGACTAGATATATGAAACCAAATGTTTTAAGAGGGGTTGAAAAATATAAAAAGGGTAAAAAAAGGGTCAAAATATATTTAACGAAATTTAGCTTAGAAAATACTTTGCTGAGTTAGTATTGTCATTTAACTTATACTGTTTTTATACTTTGGTGTCGCTTGCTACATCATGAGTGATACTCTCCCTATAGAGTAGGCACAAGCAATGTGTAGGTAATAACTTGAATCCAAATACTACCCATTTGTTGGGTGGATCAACCTATATCAATATTCCTAATTAAAGGTCAAACGGACAGGTCAATTGTCGGCAATGAAGTAACATCATAAACAATAATAACGAGATCCAATCCATAAATCGTATTTATGATTACCTAAGTGTGTGTGTGTGTGTGTGTGTGTGTGTGTGTGTGATTATATTTCTATATGTATATTAAGTCATTTGTACAACGAAGTAGGCTGCTGTTGACTCAGGGATATTGCAAGCCTAGGCTTATCAAGGCCCTCAAAACGTTTTATGGCCGTCATCACAGTAGTGTTGACAAGTTTGATGTCTCTATGTCCAGGATTGTCCTGGATATATTTGACGTCTCATAGTTCCATGTTCATTTCAAACAATTTTGATTACACACGTGACGGGTGTAGCTAGCTAAACAGGAGGTGATTACCCTTCCGGAGTACCTGGCCTCACTTCCCTGGTGGAAGTTCACGTGTATAACCTTACTTGTCAGTTCCAAAATTTTTACTTTGCTTCTGGGTCGTGATTCAGATATGGATTAGTATGTTTGTTTTTTATTACGAAATCCAATCCATTAATCATATTTATGATTACATAAGTGTGTGTGTGTATGTGTGTGTGTGTGTGTGTGTGTGTGTGTGTGTGTGTGTCTCTGTCTATATATATATATATTGAGTCTTTATCAATAATATGCATTTTTTTATTCCAATCTGGCTTATAGGTATTTATAGTAAAAATTAATCAAAAACTAAACCTACAATAAAATGAACAAAACTGACATTGCCTTATAAATACAAAAAGTTTCAATGTCAGTTAATGTTATACCTCACCGGAGAAATAAAATGAAATCTTATGTAAATATATAAGTGAGAAGGTTCTTTATTGCTACAAAACTTCCTGGTTGTATCGTAGGATTTTTTTCTATGTCGATACTTCAGATGTATCATACATATATGTGTTTGTGAAAATATTAAAAGGGTTCTTAGCTATATAAAATGAGATTTTGGTGTTTTGATATATTAAATATCAACTTTGATCTAATCGAAACTTGTACTTAAAGTAAAATCATCACACCAATCAGGGAAATATGACATTTGGAATTACGAAATGTTTACAGACTTTATTTTTATACATTTTATTAAAAATTTTCTGTTTGAATGATTTTAAGAATTGTTTCATTATTTTGAAATTTTAGGACAAACGTGATAATTTCAATTTTTCTATTGTCAACTTTCCTATTCTATGCAGCAATATACCTTCTTCTTCTGCTTATGGTGTATTTGTTTCCCAATTGATACGCTTTGGTAGAGTTTGTTCCCACTACATGTATTTTGTACAACGAAGCAGGCTGCTTGCAAATAAATTGTTGACTCATGGATATTGCAAGCTTAGGCTTATCAAAGCCTAAAACTCAAAAAGTTTTATGGCTGTCATCACAGTATTGTTGATAAGTTTGATGTTTTTGTCCAGGATTGCCCTGGATATATTTGACATCTCGTAATTCCATGTTCTTTTCACACAATTTTGATTACACACGTGACAGGAGGTGCTTACCCTTACGGAGCACCCGGTCTCACTGCCCTGGTTAAAGTTCACGTGTCTTACATAACTTGTCAGTTCCAAACTTTTTACTTTGCTTCTGGATTGTGATTCGGACACGGATTAGTATGTTTGTTTTTTATTTGAAACTTTATAGCAGTTCATTGAATATTAGAGGGTCAATATATATTTTGAACGAAGCAGTTCTGGAAATGTGACATTTGACATTGCCAAATACCCAACATATTGACGTATTAAAGTTTGAAGTCAAACATGATACATCATTGATTCGGATTTTACAGCAAAGTTCAAAACGCCTACAATACAACCAAGCCATTCTTAACTGCACTTTTGTAACATGTGGTCAAAAGTAGGATGGAGGTCTTACTAGAGCTCAGATGGGAGAATATTAACAAGCACATGTAATTCATGTAGAAGAGAGTTGATAAAACATTCATTGCAAGTAAACTAGTTTAACAAGCCATATTATTTGTTATCTAATACAAACAAAAGTTTAAATGCCATACGTTCTGTCTGACTGAGCAAAACATAAAATCTTATTTAAGTATTAAATTCAAAAGGTTATTATTCCTGGTAATGTTAGAGTTTTTGTTCTCAAGAGGTTCTGTATTCAGCATGATATTTAATTACTTCTGGTGACAAATTGACAAGTGAATATAGATAAACCCTACAAGTCAAGGTGTTTAACAAGCCATAATATGTTTCCTATTACATACAAAATTTAAAATACAATAAGCTCTTCCTGACTGAGGAAATGAAGTAAAATTTCATTACGTGTAAAATAAATTCAAAAGGTTATTTTTCCTGGCTACAGATCATTATTTTCTAGAGAACGTGTATTTAGTGTAAGATTTATTTATACTTATGACAATTGCGAATATTTGTGTGCAAGAACTGACTTCAAAATCATTTATTCATATATTTAAATTTGCGAACATATTTTCGATTACCATAAAGGCGCTTGTTGGTTCGAACCCGGAAGCCAGCCAGTTATAAAGAGGATATCCTTGTTATATGTCTCTGCTTGTTAACCAAGTGCTTGTAAAATGGACTGAGTGATATGCGATATTTACTTGCAAGTATACTAGCACCAAAAAGGCGTTACATCAATTGAGATAATTTGGATTAATAGGTAAATTTGTGTCATCACCAATGGATTAAAACTTACGACATATTCAAGTAACCAACCAAACATCTAAGTTTTCGATTCAAACCAGTGAGTTAATACAATGGAGAATAGAGGAATTGTTCTTGGAGGAGTAAAACTACACAGTCACCTAAAATGTTATGTATTTTGCACTGTTGAAATCTCAATTTTACTAGTGTAGATAGGTTAACAGGATGGTTCACTCAACTAAAGAAGCACACGGCCCAGCCACACTTTGTTGACTAGGTTGTCATTTGCATATTTAGTCATATTGCAAGGCTGACAAGAATATACATAAAACAAACGAAACAATAAACGAATAAGAGTTGTTTATAATAATCTTTCGTCTAATAAAATCATCAAAATATGTAGACATCGGAAGATAAATAAATAGATTAAAACAAATGATATTATGAATGTGCAGCAATATTGATGAGGAGCACTTCAGTTAGATCATCAAAATGAAACAAAAAATCTGAAATATATTCGATGAACCTTTCAAGAGAAATCAAATAGCTTACAATACCTGGTTTGATTTTAAATGTTTAGTTGGTACCTTTGAATAAATACAGGAGTGAAAGCAAGGGACTAGACACACTGTAAAAGTTTATTTAGATTGTCTGTATTGTAAACTGCAGGCAGGACAAAACGCGTCTATAAGTAGTGTGCATCGCTATGTGGTATATGAACAAATAAAATATACAACCCGATGTGACGTTAAAGCCATATTTTTAATATAGAACTAAGACAAATATTTACAAATGGTGTAATCTAGATTAATACACAATATAAGTCAATTATATATCAAACACACAAAACAAGAGACAAATTGCTTGGATATTGCTAGTAATAATTACAATATTGTAATACATGTACATTTAAAAATAATACAAATAAAGAAAATAGAATCAAAGATCAAGTAAAAATGAAATATATGCTTGGTTGTTAAACTAAGATGATATAGCACAATGGTTGTAAAATAAGTGTGATAGCGATGAGACTCCAATAGTACAATAACCAGATCACTGTTTATCTAATATCCGTTCAAAGAGATTTTATGTTCAGTTGGCATATTTGATTCACTTTTCGTGTCGTCTTTCCTTTGCCTGTTTTAAACCGGTTTCTATTTTGTAAATGCCCCGACTTAATTTGTTACATGTTTATTCTTTTCTGCGTGTATCTCTCCTGTTACAAAATTGTTGTTTTAGCTCCAAACTTTAACATATTCTTGAAGAAAAAGATAATATTTTTGTTCTAGATGGGTAGTAATTGTTGTAAGTCAATAAAAGATATAGTGGCATTTCCTTTATAAACACATACGGATTTAAACAGAGTTAACATGTATAGGCAAACAACAGTGAACTGTCCGCTTGACCTTTATGTGTAGAGAAGAGAATGGAAATGTTTATTTCGTCTAAATAATTGTAAACAATACTTCAAACAACGAACACGTTTAGACTGCTAATCTTATCACCAACTATGATGTATTTGAATCCTAATATATCAATATTCCTCATGAAAGGTCTAACGGACAGGTCATCATTGTTTATAAACAATAACATGCATTCATTTGAAAAAAAAACAAACATACTGTATAACCCGAATGTTTTAGGAAAAAAACCCACTTTACCTGTCCATTTGACCTTGCTTGTGATTAGTGTTAGAATTTGCGTTAAAAACTACACAATCACGATTTTTAAATGTGTACTTTCATCATTAATATACTTAACAAAAAAGTTAAAGACCGAGTTGTAAAATTTGAGTTGAAAATCCAAGAACTGAAAAATATAACATCTATCAGTATTCTATTCTTGTTCTCTTCCTGTTTCAAATAACACAAGGAAGTAAAATGTTTTGCGTGTAATTAAATCTCATCGATGCAATAACGACAAGTGTGATAATGAAATTATATGATTTACATGATATAAAATAAAATATGATTATTTAAATTAAATGTAAAGCGGCCAGGTCAATGTTGTTTGTCTGCACAATCTGGAAAATATTTGATAAATAGAAAATAATGAGCAATGGAACGTTATAATTATAATACATTACAAATTATACCAATATATAATATATTTACAAATATTGATTTGACACTAAAATGATTCTTAAGTAAAAAAAAATATAAAACTCGAAATAAATTTCACTATGATATTAGTACTAGTATTAATAAAACATAAATGTAGCATGATTTTTATGAAATAGATATAGAAAAAATATAATCTCTTGCACATAAAAAATCTAAAAGATATGTAACTAAAAGTAATTCTTACACTCTTATAATGTCGTAGTACGAATAAGAAGGAAACAAATATGTGATAGCGTATTAAATATGTTGTTTGCAGGCTGATACCGCCGTTGGTAGACTACTACTAAGCATCAACGAGAATATCGATAATCCAAGTGTCAAAATATTGTATTTTCAGATAAACATTGGGAATAAAATTTGAAAAAAAATTTACTGCTTTGTAAATGTCAATAATCATCAAAGCACTAAGTCATGCTTAATAGTCCAAAATAATTCCTAAGGAAATTTTGGATAAATAATAGTCTTGAACATCTTAAACATTTTGGTATTTCCATAATTTTGGTTTAAAATTCCTTTTGATGAGGAATTTTATATTCCGAAACGGCTTTTTAGAACTGCAAGATTAAAACGTGTATAGTCATAATTGTCTGAATAGTTAAGCTTGGTAGAATGATTCAAACAAAATGAGAAATTGTATTTGCGGCATTTAGTACTTTGTTGCATTCAAAATTATTTGCATAATTACAGTTGTTAGCAATGTTTACATAGTAGAGCTGTCTAAATTAAGAAAACAGTGTTAATAAACAATAAACAATAATGTCTATATATTAAATCGAAAGTAGATATAAGTAACTAAAACCATAACAACAACAGAACAAGACACAAGACAAGAAAATAAAATAAAAATGTGGTGATAACAATAATATTGTTAAGTAAACACAGTAAACACATATATACTAACTTACAATATACAAATTTAAAAATTCTAGAAAACCCAAAATATATTTGATTCGATAAAAAAATAAAATATATATAAAAAACAAACATATCAATTAATGTCCGAATTACAAACCAGAAGCAAATAAAAACTTTGGAACCGACAATTTGGGTTAGACAGGTGAACTTGCACCAGGGAAGTGAGTCTGGGTGCTCCGGAAGGGTAAGCACCTCCTGTTTAGCTAGCTACACCCGCCACGTGTGGAATTAAAATTGTGTGATAGAAAATGGAAATATATATGATACTCATGGCACTACAGGGAAATATAAAAATATAAACATATGCTACCTATAATATTCTTGATCAAAGAGAAGTTATACTATTTGAAAACACATATTGAGTATTCCTAACAAGCAAAATATTCAGGTGGTAAAAGTAAATGTTTTAAAGCAAAACACTATAACGTTTCATATTTAATCTATCCATTCAACTTTCTGTTGAAAGAAATTAAAAATTCACCGCAAAAATTTACCAGAAAAAACTCAAGAGAAAACTACACCCCCTTCCAAACATCACACAGTTGTAATTTATAGAACGTGACCTAATGAGATTTGCCCATGGTTTACTCACTTAATTGTGGTGTGCCACATAATCGATTCAAGTTGGTTTACTTTTGTGTAAAATTCGATTGAAATTCATCTATATACATGAAACTTTTTGACATGTTATTGACACAGGCTGACGGACAGGCGGATGAACAGGGACTCTATATCACCACCTAAAAGTGATTAGAATGCTTCGAGATGTTTCATAGAGAAAATTATCGGGGGGTGTTGTTTTATTGACTTGTACAATGGTGTATATCAATAATTATGTACATCAGGAAAATGACTGAAATATCATTTTAACATCTTTATAATTCTTCTCTATCCAATTCTTCATATATTGCGGAATCAACAAATTCAGGGCGTCGAGATCTTTCGTAGTTTTGAGATGTATTTGGTTTATTGTCTTCTAACTCAACAACATTGTCAGCATACCCTGTTTCTCGTTTGGTTTGCTTGCTATCATTTTTCATTCGGTTTTTAGTTATATATGTCTTTAAGTGCATTATCATAAATGTAATATTTCCACAAATACTAACCGCGGCTACAGTTGCCAATATGATTGTCAAAACACGAGTTTCCGTCTGTTTTTCTGCTGTTTGGTTTTCTACAAAAGTATTGTCTTTATCAGAAATCGAAGTTGAATTTAAATCCGCAGCTTTTGTCAAATTTACGCACTTAACGTACAAAGAAGCAAAGGAAAGATTTAGTGCCAGTACACATATTTCATCAGCTTTTGAGTTCATCATTACATAGGATGTATGGTTGGAATTCAAAACATCACTTTTGAATATTTCCATACCGTTTTTCTTTGACACAACTTGATATTTGTGGCCATTACGACGCTGACATGCTGTCCAAGATACAAGAACTTTACCCTTTAAATCCATATAATTTATGTTAATGTGCAGGTCAAACATACCTTCCTCTGACGAACACATATCTAATGTTTGTTCTGTCGGATTTATAGCAAACCTTTCATTGCAAGTGTGTATTGGGAAACATTTTACTGAGTATCCTTTATATTCACGTGGGCTAAAACATCTAGCATCATCTAAATGGAACTTAAAATCCCTCAGCAATGCCATAGAACATGAACATTTAACTGGATTATTATTCAGTTTTATTTGTATGGCTGGCAAGCTATGCACAAAAGGCCTTATAACGTCTGGTGAAAAATATGTTATATAATTATTTGAGACATCTAAAACTAATAAATACTTTAAAGAGTTTAATGTTTTAGGCAATGTAGTCAATTTGTTTGAAGCGATATAGAAAAATCGCAATTGTTGTAATGTGCCTAGTTCGGTTGGTAATACTTTTATTAGGTTTGATGACAAGTCCAGTTGATAAAGATTCCGAAGTGTGCCCAAACTGCTGGGTACTACATTCAGTAGGTTTGACGATAGGTCAAGATAACTTAAACGACCCAGTTTAATAAACGCCATATCGGTTATAAATTCGATAGCATTATGGCGTAATTTTAAGTCATATAGCCTAGACCATGTAGCTTTAGGTATGTGTTCCCCAATAATACTGTCAATTCTTTTGATTCTATTTCTATCCACATGTAGTGTCATTATAGCCATATAGCAAGTATCTTCTTCAATAAGTCCAGGCATAGTTGTAATTATGTTATTTGTTAATATTAAATTACGCAAGTAAACCTTGCTAGCGTTTCCCACTAAATACTGACAATGTGGATAAGTAGAAATACGATTGTGTGATAGGTCTATTGTATTTATATATGTATTCAAATTATCCGATTGAAGCAGTAAAGGTTCCGATATTTCTTCTATATCATTATCACCATACAGAAGATCAATGTAAGCTGTATTTCCATTACCGTGCACATTGACAGTTTTAATATCCTTCAGAGAATTGTTTTGAAAATTCAATTTATAAACAAAAGAATAACCATGAAAAGATGAATATTGAATAGAAATATTTGGAAACAAACTTAACGAAGTATTGGAAATTTCAACGCGTAGAAAATAGCAACGTTTTCTGGTACTATTACTGATATGTATGAAATGCATGCTGTCGATTGTGTCTATACTGTTATTTGACAAATCTATTGTGCACAAATAATGATATGTTTGTGGCATAAAGACAAATGTTAGATTAGATTGCGATGTTAATTGATTGTTGCTCAGCTTTAATTTTTCTTCTATTTTTACACTATCCCTGGTTGGAATTTCTTGTATCATGTTACCTTCAAGATCAATATCAGCTAATGGATTATTGTCGGTCAAAGGATTAATATGAACGATATAATTATACTTCATTGAAATAGCTGTGTTATAACCAAAATCATTCATACAACTAGGAAGTTTGTTGAAACGATTAAAATCAAAATTCAATCTTAACCTCCTTGATGACGGTGACAACATGCAAAAAAAATCTTCCTTTATACAGTTGTTACTGAAATCCATGATTTCTATATTTGATGAATTTATCACTTGGTTTTCTTTAACCACTGCAGCTTGTTGTTCAATACAAAACAGTGAAATGTTAGACATGTAAAGCCAGCTTGTATATGTTAATTTTGTTTGTAAAAACACTAATGCAGATTGCGTTGAAAGAGGATTGTGGGATAATTGTTGTACCGTTGCTAGGGGGAAAGTATCCGATAATTCCGTAAGGTTGTTGTTTTCAACATTGATAGTATACACTTTATTTTCCCCAGTATAGGAAAATGTTAATTTATTGAGTAAATTGTTCTGAAGGTAAACATGACATTGTTGTTCACACTCTGGTAAATTAATATGAAGAGACTTTAAAATATTGTGAGAAATGTCTATAGTTACCGTAGACGTCGTAGAAAAAGTCTTCGTTGGTGAGAGAAAGTCGGCAGCAATACTTCTTATACTGTTGTATGATAAAGATATCCACTTCAAAACACCTGATCTAAGATACATATTGCTTAAACTTTGTATAGAGTTTTTGGAAAGGTCTAAATGTTCAATGGTGTCGAATTGATTAACAATAGAACTATCAACAGATTCTATTCTATTGTTAGCGAGGTGTAAATATTTCAGTTTTAATGTACGCAGAGATTTCCAAATATCCCCAATCAATCTGTTGTAGCTTAAATCCAAACGTTCCAAGTTTTCATGTTGAAGAAAAGCATCTTCATGAAAATTGTATATTTTGTTATGAGAGAGTCCGATATATTTAAGCTGACTTGCATTGAAAATTTGTAACGTATTATTAGATATTTCAGTGATAGAATTCCCCGAAAGATGAATTTCTACTAAACTGCTTAGAGTATAAAATAGTGATTCTCCCAATTTTCGTATTTTGTTGTTGTTTAAATAAAGATATCGAAGTGAAGATAGATCTCGGAAAGAACATTCTTGGACTTCTGCCAATTTATTGTAACTCAAATCAATTATTTCTAACGTACCTTGTAGACTTTTAAAGATATCACAGTTTAAAAATCGAAGCCCTATCTTTGACAAATGCATATGTTTAAATCCTTTGAAGTTTTGAAATGTTTGAGAAGGAAAGATATATAGTCCCCAATCATAATAGTCTGTTAGTTCGAACGACTGGTTGCCATTTACACTTGCCCCAATGAATTGTGGTACATATGGATGTAGTATGTTACCTAACACTGGATCGCCAAGGTTCAACACCACATCCTGCGATATTAATAGCTGCTGAACAATCCAATGAATAGAAATAAATAAAAAACAATCCTAAAATCCTCATAAACCACATTTCTGAAAAATTAAATGTCTAACACTCCTTGGTTCATCTATATGATATGTCTGCCAAAAACCAGGTAAACAAATTCGTTTTAAATGTGATGCATCAGTCGGTTTGAAAACTTATAAATGCATATCCTATATATATATTCAAATTTTAATTTCTAAACATATATATGTATATTTGTACCGTTTTCTTATTTTTTTATGACCTTTAAAATTGTAGTATACTACAAAACTTTCTCCGTTATACACCCAACAAAATGTCTAATAGGTCAGGCGACAACATGAAATAATTTTAGCATGCAAAGTTATATTGAACTTAAATGCTTGTTATTTCACTGCTACCTTACTATCTATAAATCTGCGAGCTTTTGGTACCCGTGTCGACTAAGAGTTACTCAACCAAAACGCCGAGGCCGATATCGCGGTTAACCGATCAGCGCCCATGCGTTACAAAGATTCAGGACATTGATACATGGAAAAATATTGCCCATGCTTTCTGTTTCATAAAAAACACAACAGATGGCTAGAATGTCAATAGATGAGCGTGGCAGAGTTATAGGAATGATACAAGCCTGATTGCCTTGCGACAAGTAAGCAGTTTTACGTGTCATTTGTGTTTTACATTTGGTTAATTTACGAAATTTCATTAAAATTACTGAAATTCACACACAAAAACTAAACACCTGTTTGATTTATTGCTGGTGGCTAGAAATTTTAACAGAAGATTGTCATCAATCCAGGCCTTTTGGTCCATGTATAGACCAACCGGAAGTGTCGCAGATCGTCCACAACGTCCAAGGGGAAGAGTGAGAACCTACCGCCAAGACAGAATTTGCGTAATTTGCGTATCGCATTTGCGTAATCGTTTCTTGAACGCTACAATGACATCAAGGCGCACAATAGGCATACACGGTCGTACTGTGTCGGCACAAACGGTGCAAAATCGTATGCGAATTGTTGGCATTAAATGTCGTCGACCTAAAAAAAGCGCCAATCCTCACCAACAGGCATAAACAAGCACGCCTGGTATGGGCAAGAAGGTATTTGCGCTTCACCAGGGCAGATTGGGCAAATGTTTTTTGTCGATGAGACGCAATATACCGCCGGCGAGATGAACGCATCGAAGAATGTTGCATCGAAGAAGTTAATAGATTTGGTGGTGGTTTACGTATGTTATGGGCAGGAATTTCAATGCATACGAAAACAGTTATTGTACCTGTTTATGGTACTCCTAACACAAGGCGTTATCAAAATGCCATTGTACAGCCTGTTATTGTGCCTCATATTTTTGCCAACCGCGGTGTGATTTTAGCACAAGACAATGCTCCATGTCACACAGCTAGAACTACGCAAGCCATGTTATCCGCGAACGGGATTACAGTGCTTCCTTGGCCGGCCTATAGTCCAGATCTTAATCTCATAGAACGCGTTTTGGATTTTGTAAAGCAGCGCGTTAGGGAACTTCCACAACAGTTAAGTTTAAACATTCTTGAGCGTGATGTATTACACATATAGGGTGGCATTGTCCAGCAGTATCTCCAAAGATTTATTCTGTCAATGCGTATTCGTTGTTAAGCAGTAATTAGAGCTAATGGAGGTCACACTCTAAATTGACACAATGTGAGACTTTTTGTTTTTGGGGTCAGTCAGTTTAGACGCTAATTAAATGTTCTGTTGGTATTTTTTCTGGATAATTTTGTTTTTATTGTATATGTATTATTCCAAAGCTTTTGAGATATTCAATGAAATATGTAATTTTTTGACATACTCTACAAAATAATAAAATAAAATACTGACCGATTAGAACTTTTGTTGGGTGTATTACGCCATATGAAGACTCTACCAGCCTTTGATAGGTATGTCATAATTGTTCTGATTGAAATAAAAAGCACATAGCGCAATTTAATTTCCGCTGATGAGAAACAGTTAAACAGTTTATCAGTCTCTGAGAAATAAATAGAAAATAAAAAAGCTAATAGCTATATAAACCAAATTTCTTTCCATAACTTAAATATACCAATAGCTTTCCATCTACGGTTTGATGTACAATACCTAGATTTTATAATTATACCTAGATTTTATAATGCAAACCAAACAATTGCTCATCTACGATTTGATAGGCCACAACTGTAGCTTTTAATATCAAACATATAGCCTTTCATCTCCATTTGGATAGATTATAAATATAGCTTATATAAACCAAATAGACTAACTTTTATTTATAATATTTACAATCTAATCCAAATTGCTTATAGTATAAAACAAGAAACTACAATTCCGATGTCATGAACTAGAATTATAGTTAACAATATGCAACAGAAATGACCATCTCTGCTTACATAGACTAGAACTAGAGCTTAAAGAATATATTTTAAAGGAATTTAATAGAATTAAATGTCGCGGCTAGTTTTTGATCTAGTAGACATTACAAATTTTAAGATTCAGTCTTGTGGCAATTTTAATGTTAAATTTATTTAAATAGTTAAAAGTTAAAGTTTCATTTAATAATACTGACCATACATGAATACCGATCGTCTACAGTATACATAAATGGAGACTAACAGCATTTGCAGTTGACAATGAAGTTGATTTAATACAACATGCATTTAAAAAAAATTCTGCATTTTTCAAACAAATATATTCGATTTCCCTTAAAGCTGGATAATTGAACCATAATTTCTTTATTGTAAAAAAACAAATAATAATCCATTTGAAAAAACCAAAAAGCAAAGTTAAAACTTTGAAAGTCACAAATTTAAACTTCCACCAGGAAAGTGGGGCCGGTTGCTCCAGTACGCATGTTTCATTTAGCTAGCTACACCCGCCATGTTCGTAATCAAAATTGAGTGAAAGAAACATACAACTATATCCTGGACAATCCTGGATTCAGAGACGTCATAGTTATAAACAATACTGTGACGGCTAAAAAATTGTTTGAGGGCCTTGATTAGCCTAGGATTGCAATATTTCTTGGTCAACAGTTTATTTGTAAGCAGATTGTTTCGTTGTATAAAGTTTCCGTAGTGGAAGCAAACTCTTCAATTGCGCAATAAATACATCACAAGCAGGAAAAGCGGGTTATTGTTGCATAGAACAGGAAAGATGATAATAGAAAATTTAAGCCATCACGTCTGTCATATATTTTCAAATATAGGCTTTCAAGGTCATCATTATTAAGTTATAAGCCTAAATATGAAGCAAAACATAAAAATTAATTAAAAGCATTTCAAGCTCACAAGGATAGATAATATACACAAAGTCTCTAATGTTAGGATTTTAAGACATAGAAGGTCAACTCAATATCGGTTTGTGAGGTTATTGATTTGGCAACAGTCTTCTTTCCAGATTAAATACGGATCCCTATAAATTATTCTTCATAAAAATAAGGAGACAAATCAATAAGAAACTGAGCAGAATTTGTGCCCTGTGGTATACCGATTGTTAATTGAGAAATTATATCACCAAACACAAAACATATATAAAAGAAATTATATCACCAAACACAAAAAATATGATGGCTATAAAAAAAAATTGATGGTAGTTTCAGTATATTCTTGTGTGGAATCCCTCTTTAGCACTATTTGTCTTGGCTTTCCGTTTTTGTAAAAAGAATGAATGAAGGCCAAGTTCTTCCTAAGATTCATACCGAAAAAATTAAAAATTCCTTTTTTGGTTGGAAAAAATTTCATCTCTTGTACAGTGCGTTTAGTATATGTAGTGTTGTTTGATATATTATCTAAATCAAGCTCTTTAATTAGACATTCAAGTTTGAATCTCCTACCATTAAGAAATAATGTTTCAATATTGTTTTTTAGATTTTTTTGTCGCGCACATTTTTTTTAAAATTCGTCATTATTAATTAAAAATTAAAAACTAAAACTACTATATTCTCTCTTTATCCATACTCAACATGGTGATCTCTCTGCTGTCTGTGACATTCTCTGCACAGTTGCATTCCTGTTCTCTCCCATCACTCTCAACGCTTACTGCATTTTCTGCACTGATTGGGCAAGGAAGACTCTACAGCCAACATTAACTGCCTAATTCCGTGTCTTACATCTCTTCCTTTACATTCTGTCAGCAGCTTATCATACTCGGTCTTTTCTCTCATAAGATTTACTACATCTCTCCTCTTATGGACCTGTTAGCTCTATTTCTATAATTGTTTGTTCCTGGTGACCATAGAACAATATCAGGTCTAAAATTAGTTGGTACAATCTCTGAAAATGTCAACTAGTTGGTACTAGTTGGTACAATCTCTGTCAACCTATTCTATTGATCTCGGCCTTTTTTCAAGTTTCGCCTTCTCGCACGAAATGTGTATGTGTTGGTTGTCTTGTTTCTTTCTCATTTCCCTTCCTTTTACCTTCGAGCACATCTGCTATCTCCCGTAATTCCTGGTTGTGGTGCCATGTATATCTTCCTTGTGAAAGAGCAATTTGTCATGACGTTAAGATTTGGCCAATAGTCCCACGCTTTCCACAAAGGGACATTCTGGTGTTTTCAGGATATTCTATTGATGCAGGTTCAATGTCGATGGGAGTACATTACTTGATAAAGGTTAAACATAAACGTTGTTTATTTACATATATAAGGAATCATTATAAGATATTGCTATATCTTATTCAAAGTACAAACATGTAAATCAGAAATTGGTGATAGTACAAAAGGCAGGAAATCTAGCTGACTTGTAAGATAATTCTACCCTCAAACAAGCGTCCCTGATTATTAATCCCCTCTCGATGAAACTTATTTCTGTCTTTCTGTCAATAAAAAGTATCTCATATCCGTAGTAATATCGTGTCGTTGTTTGGATAAAATAAGAAATTTTACAACTTTACTTATTAGTCACTTTGCTTGTGAGATTACCGGCAATGATGTAACATTATGGACAATACAACGATAAAGAAATTGAAACACAAAAATATTTTCTTCTATTACCTAAGTGCGAAATAGAGATTATATTTCACAATGCACAAGGAGTCTTTATCAATGAAAGTCAGTTTTTTATATTTAAACTGGCTAAGTAATATCGAAAATAACACTTAATCAAAGATAAAATCATACCATAATTATGTCTTACAAAACGATAGTTGCCTTATAAATACAAAACGTTTGAATGCCAGTTGAAGTTCCTTATGACTGGAGAAATAAAATAAAATATTATATAAATATATCAGTGAAAAGATTGTTTATTCTTACAAAACTTCCTGGTTGTATCAGGGGATTTTCTTCTAAGTCGGTACTTCATTTTTTTATTTCGTGTGAGGTTTATATATATGGAAAAAAGAAATTGGCCCTCAGCTAAACATAAATGAGTATTTGACGTTTGCTTTATTTTATATCACTATTGGTCTATTTATTTCTTTTTTTAAAGTAATTCCTGGTTTAACGTTAAGATTTGACCAATACTCACGATTTCCACAAAGGGACAATCTGGTGTGTTCAGGACGTTCTATTGATGCATGTTTGTTGGTGATGGGAGTACATTAGTTGATAAAGGTTAAACATAAACGTTGTTTATTTACATATATAAGGAATCATTATAAGGTATTGTTATATCTTATTAAAACTACAAACATGTAAATCATAAATTGGAGATACTACAAAAGGCAGGAAATCTCGCTGACTTGTAAGATAATTCTACCCTCAAACAAGCGTTCCTTATTATTAATCCTCTCTCGATGAAACTTATTTATGTCTTTCTGTCGGTAAAAATTATCTCATATCCGTAGTAATATCATGTCGTTGTTTAAATAAAATCAGAAATTTTACAACTTTACTTTATACTCACTTTGGTTTTCAGATTACCACTTTATCTTTGTCGGCAATGGTGTAATATTATAGACAAAACAACGATGAAGAAATTGAATTAAAAATATTTTCTTCTATTACCTCAGTGCGAGATAGAGATTATATTTAACAATGCACATTGAGTCTTTATCAATGAAAGTCAGTTTTTATATTTAAACTGTCAGAGTAATATCGAAAATAACATTTAATCAAAGATAAAATCAAACCATAATTATGTCTTACAAAACTATAGTTGCCTTATAAATACAAAACGTTTGAATGCCATTTGAAGTTCTATCTGACTGAAGAAATAAAATAAAATATATAAATATATCAGTGAAAAGATTGTTTATTCTTACAAAACTTCCTGGTTGTATTAGGGGATTTTCTTCTAAGTCGGTACTTCATATTTTGTTTATTTCGTGTGAGGTTTATATATGTGAAAAAAAGAAATTGGTCCTTAGCTAAACATAAATGAATGTTTGACTTTTGCTTTATTTTATATCACTATTGGTCTATTTATTTCTTTTTTTAAAACAGTAAATCCATCGTACCGGTTTGGGAAAGCTGTTTTTGAAATTATCACATTTTTATTAGAAAATTTATGTCTATATATTTTGTTTATAATTTTGTGTTTGATTATGGTAGTTCTTTAGCAGTATATAAATGTGTCAAAACATATATATTGTGAACGAAGCTAAATTCCTTTTTATAGACAAAAAATACATTTTGATTTGTACGGTTACCTATGAAATTTAAATCCCCCATTTAGGTTATAATTTCGGTCGGGTAGATAAGTATATTGTTACTGATGAGAAAATTTGTTTTGAAAAAAAAGCGTATAGTAATGTTGTAAAGAAACTAACCCTAGAAGTCAACGTGTTTTACAAACTATACGTGTTTCACGTGTCTAACCTAACTTGTCAGTTCTAAAGTTTTTACTTTGCTTCTGACTGTGATTCGGACATGGATTAGTATGTTTGTTTTTGTACATCGAAACTTAAAATGTCATATGTTCTGCCTGACCTTTCACATACGCTAATTTACTCATGGGGTGCAAATTTGCATAAATGCAAAATCTGCACACTCAGGTGTTAATTTGAGCATGTGAACGCAATTGCATATACAGTGAAACCTCCCTAAACCGGACACTCTCTAAACCGGACAACTCTCTATTCCGGACAAAATTTTTGGTCCCGAATTTATCCTTCTTTATTTCAATTAACAAGAACCTCTCTAAACCGGACACTCTCTATTCCGGACACCGGACAAACTTTTTAGTCCCAAGTTGCTTATATCCTTAAAATTTAACCTCTCTAAACCGGACAACATTTTGATTTTTTTAATTAATTGTGTTTTTTTTCCTTTTTTAAATATATTAATTTTAAACAGATCTATAAAAATATTCAATTATGAACACAAAAAAATCATAATTTTTTAAAATTCCTTTTTATTCTCATTTAAAACTTTAAAACATTTGGTATTTAATTCAATTATTTATTTATTTATTTATTTAATAAATATTTTTCATCTCTCTCTCTCTCTCTCCTCTCTCTCTCTCTCTCTCTATATATATATATATATATATATATATTCTTTCTTTTTGTGATTTTTCTTTATAATCTAAATTTGTTTATTAATTTATTTATTACTTGACACAATAAATTAAGATAAGCACTTTTATACAATCTTATCTTGTTATCTATAGTTGCTACAGTTGTTTTGTTAATTATTATCCAGTGACACCCTATGTATCAAAGGGACTGAAAAGTGTCAACACTATTGTTGTCCTGTTAGGGATTAATACAGGTAGTCTATTTGCCTTGAGTACCCTAATTAGAATCCTCTTAAGAAAGTGAATTAAAGGTGACGTAAAACCAATTAGTGCTTTAGATATAGCATATCCTATAATGAGATGTGTATGTAGCAGTTGTTGATTGTGGCTTCTCTGACATGTATTACATTTTTCTAGATTGATTTAATTAAGGGGAGATAAGCCAAGTTAAAATTTCAAAACCTCTCTAAACCGGACACCTCCCTAAACCGGACAAAATCTTTGGTCCGGAGCTTGTCCGGTTTAGAGAGGTTTTACTGTATGTGTAAATATACACATGTGCAAATATACACCCGAGTGTAAATATGCATCTACTCAGGCCAGATGCAAATTTACTTTGCATGTCTATAAACTCATAGTGTATTTTTCGTCATGTGAACGCGTAGCTTATTTACATACGTATGCAAAAATAAATTTGATGCTCTTTGTATTGCGACATTGTCCAGTTGAGTAAAAGCACGCCAAGTTAACATAAAAATGGTTGTCCAGAAGAAGACAATAATTCAGCACAAACATGTATTAAAGATTTTGTTACATAATTACATCTAAATCATAGCTGGTTTTGAATACATTTCTTCAGTATGTTTTTTTCATTCTTTTTTTAATTTCTGACAGCAAGTGCAGCTAGCTAAACAGGAAACATGTATTAAAAATTTTATTAAACCATTCCATTTAAATAACAGCTGACTTTGTATGCATTTCTTAAGCACATTCTTTTCATTTTCATTTCACAGGCAGCAAGTGCAGGTAGCTAAACAGGAGGCATTACCCTTCCAGATCACCCAGTCGTAACTTTTCTGGTAAAAGTAATGTGTTTTTCTAAATTCTTCAAAGTGTTTCCTCTTCTTTTGGATTGTGATTCGAACATTGACGTGTGTATTGTTTTCGTGTAGTAAAGATTTTATTACATGATCCCACCTATAGTCCGATCACTTATTCAGTGATGAAAACCGATGTGGCCTTAAAAAGATCGTGGATTACTTACCTCAAATTTCAATAATGTTATATGTAGATCTGTTATTTTTATAACATGTGTTTCAATAATTTGATCAAATTCCTTATATTAAGTCTAAAAATCAAATAAAACCAGTTTTTATCAGACACGCATCTGGATTCAGATAATGCGTATCACGTAGTAAAATGCATTATCGCCAATAACTACATCTTTTGAGATAAAAATCGCGGCTTTGTTAGATGAGCTAGAAGGTTTTGTAGTTTTAAAAAAATTAAATAAAAAAATTGTGTCCTTCTAGGTCAAACATGTGTAATAAATGAATATTATTCATTATTTTTATGTTTGTGCTGTTTTACCTGTTGTCCATTCATAAAAAGTGCAATGGGTTAGCCCGTGACGTATACTGGTTAGTTATAGAAACACCTGCATAAACCCGTATGGCGTGAGTGGGAATTATCCAATCAGAACCCAAATATGAATGACTTAAATGAATGAAACTGTCGAATATGCCATATCAACATATGAGAGGGACAACAGCTACCTTTCAATTAATTGCTAAATTTTGACTCCCGAAAACTCAAAAACTACAGTGAATATTAATAATTTAACCATGAATATAGAAAAATAGTATTTGTAAATACTTATCTTTTAAAACAAGACCGCAAACGAACACGTATTAATTTCTCAACATATTGATTATGGACGGCCAACGGTCGTGACACGGAGCTGTAGAGGTCTGCAAAAATGTAAATAATTGTCACTTTGGAGTTGGTCGAGAGATGCAATTTTTGGCAGGTTGGACTATAAGAAGCTGCTGCACATGATGGTATAGATATAATTTTGATTGCACCAACCAGTTTTATGAACTTTGTGAATTTTTATAAACAATGATATATTCAATGTAAAAACTACTCACTGTACACCACGTACACGATATACCTATGCGTTACCTGTATATATACTTGTATATATACCTGTAGATAAAATCGATATACGCTTGTGTTGCACGTCAATGGTCATGTTTGTAGTATTTAACCTTTATACATTGAATATGTGATGTCCGACAATTTTCAAAACGTAGAAAGTAGAAATAAGAAACGACGTCGGAGATTTACAAATCTCAGCCTAGAACCATTAAATTCCGACAATACTACATATCTAAACGTAACTATGAGTAACACGGAGGAACAAAAGGTTTATCAATATACATTAAATGAAACCGACATACAGCGCATAGCCTTAGCAGTAAAAGATTCTCTCCAAAATGAAATTTTAAGTACTGTCAATCAGGCATTAGATTCCTATCTTAAAGAATTAAGTAAAGAAGTAAATACTCTTGAAAATGAAAACCAAATGCTTCGAAATGAAAACCAGGAGCTCAAGCTCTGTATTGACGAGCTCGAGCAATACGGCAGGCGTAATGCAGTCCGCATATCGGGTGTTCCCGAGCGAACTGGAGAGAATACAGATGACATCGTGAGAGACGTCGCTACTAAAATGGGTGTTGATGTATGCGACGAGGACATAAGTAGATCACATAGATCAGGAAAACCAGGACTCAACCGTCCTAGACAAATCTTAGTTAAGTTTACCCGTTATAACCTCAAGCGCAAAATAATGAAGTCACGGTGGGAGCTAAAGAAGAACTCCTCGAGCAAGGATATCTTCATTAATGAAGATTTAACAAAGAGAAGGCAGTCATTATACACAAAGGCTAGGCAATTATACAAAGAAAAACTTGTAAATAAAACATGGACATGGGACGGAAAAATTTTCATATCGGACAAAAACGACAAAAAAAACCGTATCGACAACGAAAGCGACTTGGATCCCTTTAAGTTACAAACTATTCCAATGGAACAACAACACAATTCTAGTCCATCGTACGCCGCAGTCGCATCAAATAGTACTTAATGACTTATATGCTGTTCGTATCCATTGAACACCCAGTTTACTGACGCCTAGCTAACCAGTGTGGTCTACCAATAAATGACTTTTAATTGTATTTTAATAATCAACAATAAATTTTGTTTATAAGTCGACCGTGGTAAGGTGGCGTGTTGTTTACGACCTCAGAAAACACAAAGTCAAGAAATTGCGATATTTTTTGTTTCAAATTAATACAATTTATATACATTCTTCATGTATAACTGTCATTTGTAATGTTTGAGTTTTGTAGATAGTTAACAGCGCGCCAGTTTACCTTGGTCGATCTTCACATATGTAATGCAATCATATACAAGTCCTCATAATAAATTACGTATGTATACTTACACCGATCCCTCGATCGATAACAAGGTCTTCGATTATTCCATCACACAATCTGATGTACATAGTTTTTGTTCTTTTTTGATATTGTATTTTACAACACTTTTTCACAGTTTAGTTTATATTTTTTACTTTTTCTTTCACTTTTCTCCTTATTTTTCCAATTGTACATTGTGGGTGTATATTGTACCTAATACATTATTAAATGTTCACATTGATGAACTGCATAGTATCATGTTGATAGTTGTTTTGGCCTTTTTGCACATACCTCGTTATACTTTTCATCCTGGTATCACTTAATGCCTGTGTCACTACACACACATCGTGCAAGAATTGGCCTCTTCAACTCATCTAGAAATATTTTGAATATTCAATTTGTTCAATGCTAATGTCGTCTGGACGAATAGTTTTAAATATGTTACTTTGTTGTTACTTATTAGTTGTTATTTGAAAATTTTAAATTTATTTTCCGTTTTGTGTATACTATGTTATTCTGTGCGTATTTGTAATGACCATATATTGATGTTACCATTGTTAGTGACTGTGTATAAATGCATATATAACCATTGTGTTTATGGTTATATCAGTAGTATATACTCAGTAATAAGTTGTCACATGTTAAACCGTTATCATGTAAAAATACCTGTGTGTTTATACCATTTTATACTCGATATTTTTTATCTTGCATTAGCAAAAACATGTTTACAAAGTATACTTTATATATCTGGTGATGTTGAAAAAAACCCTGGCCCTGTATACGACGACAAGCATACTAATACAGCTAGTTCGAATACAAGTTTAAATATCGACATATTGTCAAATAAATATTTATCCTTTATGCATCTTAACATACAAAGCTTGCTACCCAAAATCGACTTAATCAATAGTGAATCTAGCCAGTTTGACGTCCTAATTTTCACTGAAACTTGGCTCAACCCTTCAATATTAACTTCAGATATATGTCTAGACGGATACCACGAACCGATAAGACGCGATAGAGAAGCGAGACTAGGAGGAGGTGTTATTATATATATAAATGATTCGCTATACTTTAAACACAAGCCCGAATTACAGGTTCAAAATATAGAATGTCTTTGGTGTGAACTGACCGTTAAGGGTAAAGTAATTTTACTGGGTGCCTTCTACAGGGCCACCTGATGCCAACACATCTTGGCAAGAAATAGAATATTCAATAGAACTGGCTTCAGAATGTAAACACGATTATATTGTTATTACTGGCGATTTTAATGAAGATCAGTTTAAATATCCAACTAGTAATATTAACGATTTGTTATTAAATTTTAATTTTACTCAGTTAATTAATGAACCTACTCATTACACAGAACATTCTTGTTCACTCATAGACTTATTTATAGTTACTGAAAATACTCCTGTTGAATGTTGTGGTATTTGTGAAACCTTTTGTGAAGTAAATACACGGTATCATTGTCCCATTTTTTTAGTTTTAAGTATAGAAAAACCAACTAATAAGACATTTACACGAAAAATCTGGGACTAAAAAATGGAAATTATGATCTATATAGACAAAAAATATCACAAACCGACTGGGATAATATCTTGAACAATCTCGATTTAAACCAATCTTCTCTAAATATCTCTAATATCATTTTAAAAATCGCTACAGAATGTATACCGAATAAAGTCGTCACTATAAGGGAAAACGATAAACCATGGATCAAGTGCAATATTAAACGAATGATCAGAAAGCGCCGCCGATTTCACAGTAGAGCGAAGAAAACAAACTTAGTTAATCACTGGACCGCATTCAGAGAAATCAGAAATAAGTGTGTTACTGCTATACGAAACGCGAAAAAAGATTATATAATAAATTGGCGAACGACTTGCGCGAAAACAATATATCCTCTAAATCTTGGTGGCGAATTGCTAAACTCTGTATTAACAATAAACATAAAAAGGATTCAATACCGCCCTTATTTTACAACAATAAACTTTACGACGATGATGATAAAAAAGTAAACATATTAAATGAATATTTTTGTAAACAGTCTATTATTGACGACACTAATATAAACATACCTCGATGTAACACACCAAACATTGTACTTGAAAATATTGAACTTAAAATTGATGATGTTCGACAAATTTTGTTATCTTTAGACGTATCTAAAGCTTGTGGTCCGGATCTTATTAATCCGCGACTACTTAAATATGCATGCAACGAATTGTGTTTACCCATAACAAAATTGTTTAACAAATTACTCAGTAATAGTATTTTTCCGAACTGTTGGAAAGACGCGAATGTAATTCCGTTATATAAAAAAGGCGATCCCAGCGATGTAAAAAATTACAGACCAATTTCTCTTTGTAATATTCTTGGTAAAGTTTTTGAAAAATGCGTTCTTAAGTATCTCAATGTATTCCTGTTAGAAAACAATATTATCACAAATCTACAATCTGGTTTTAGAACTGGCGATTCTACTGTCTGTCAACTTCTTGATATATCTAACGACGTTGTCAAAGCTCTTGATTCAGGCAAAGAGGTTCGAATAATTTTCTGTGACATAAGTAAGGCATTCGACAGGGTATGGCATGCGGGCCTATTAATAAAATTGCGTTCAATAGGTATATCGGGTAATTTACTTTTATGGTTTGAAAACTATCTTTCTAATCGTCGTAACAGAGTCGTAATCAAAAACAGCACTTCTGAGTGGTTAAATATAAATGCCGGTGTACCACAAGGGTCAATACTGGGTCCAATATTATTCTAATATATATAAATGACATTGTCACAGATATAAACTGTAAGATTAGACTTTTTGCTGACGACACTACACTTTACTGTATTGTTGATGATCCTTTTCAATCAGCATCATTACTCAATGATAATTTAGAAAAAATAAATGTATGGTCAAAGAAATGGTTGGTATCTTTTAACCTAAGCAAAACAGAAACTATGCTAATATCTAGAAAATCAAAACAACCTTTTCATCCTAGTCTTTATATGAACGGAACGTTAATTCACGACGTTGATGAACATAAACACTTGGGTTTAACTTTCGCTTCTGATTTTTCATAGGAAAAACATATCGAAACTATTGAAGCTAAAGCTAAATTCAGAATATACATTTTAAGAAAATACAAGTTTATCCTATCACGTAACGTTTTGGAAAAATATATTTGAGTTTTATTAGACCGTTACTTGAATATGGTGATATTGTCTGGGATAATATATCCGAAATTTTAAAGCAAAGAATTGAAAACATAAACATCGAAGCCGCCCGTATTGTCAGTGGGGCTACAAAACTAACGAGTATCCAATTATTATATATCGAAACAGGGTGGGAGACTTTGGCTAAAAGAAGAAATAACCACAAGTTAATACAGTTTTATAAAATGAATCAAAACTTGGCTCCTACTTATTTATCAAATCTTGTTCCACCATCTTATAATGATATTCATTCGCACAACACACGAGGCTCCCAAAATTTCCAAAGTATTCTCTGTAGAACATCTTCTTATTTTAATTCATTTTTACCTTCTGTTATAAGAGATTGGAATGACATCCCTAACGACATTAAACATAACTCCTTAACAGTCTTTAAAACGTTTTTAGACACTAGCGTCAAAATACCTAATTATTTCAGCTGTGGATGTCGAATGGGACAAATACTTCACGCAAGACTTAGATTAGAATGTAGTTCCTTGAAATGTCATTTGTTTAACAAAAATTTAGTTGATGATCCCTATTGTCGTTGTGGACATATAGAAAATTCAAAACATTTTCTTTTATTTTGTCAGTTATTTGATAATATTCGTTTAAGAACTATTAATACACTTCCTTATGTCTTAAATATTGATAAATTATTGTATGGTGACCCCATGTTATCTAATGAACAAAACGAAGAAATTTTCCTTTCTGTGCAAGAATTTATTTTACAATCAAAACGTTTTGCGAGATAACTGTTGATAGTAGTGCGTTTTCATTCATACTTTATTTCCTCTTAAATAGAGATTTTTTTTACATATAGAATATCATGTGCTTAATTAAACAATAAACAGAACATGGTGCATAATTAAACATATTTACAACGATTATGGCCTGTTTAAGTACATGTTATATGGTTTGACAGAGCAAACTTACTCGACAACTTCAACAAGGTGTCTGTAGTATGTCGCAGAAGCGGCACGTAAATAATGAAAACAAAGTGTAGTAAATCCATGAATATCATCTGGTGGCACGTGAACAATTCGGCTAGACATTCCTAGTAAGATACAGTACAGCTGTTCATCTGATGCATTAGACAGTTCAACGTTTAGATGCTTATCATCTAACAAAGTAAATATTACAACAGCTATATTGTTGTGATTGTTATTATTATTATTATTATTATTATTAATTAGTTAGTTAGCCAATCTATTTTGTTTATCTACCTTTTTCATATGAGAGAAAAAATATATTTACATTAAGTACTTTTTTACACTTTTTTAGTATCTACTTTTTCTGCTTTTGTTTCTGGCTATATTGTTGTGATTGTTATAAATATTATTATTATTATTATTATTAGTTAGTTAGTTAGTTAGTTAGCCAATCTATCTTATTTATCTACCTTTTTCATATGAGAGAAAAAATGTATATACATTAAGTACTTTTTTACATTTTTTAAGTATCTACTTTTTCTGCTTTTGTTTCCTATATTCTTACATCTATCTATCTATCTATTTATTTATTTACTTATTTATGCAATTATATTAATTACTTACTTAGACTTTTTAGTACCTTCATTTTCGGTTTTTGTTTATTTTATTCCTATTTTCACACACCTATTTATTTATTTATCTATTTACATTAATTACATATTTACACTTTTTAGTATCTTCTTTTTCTGTTTTTGTTTCTTATATACCTATATTCGCATAACTATTTACTTGCTTATTATTTGTGTATTCACTTACTTATTTATATATTTATTTATTTAATCGCTATTTATTTACATATTAATTAATCATTTATTCTTGACTTTATTAGTTAAGTAAGCTCCTTTCATGTTTTGTAATGTATTGTATCCAGGGAGACTGGTTAATATAAGAGTTTCACTCTTGTTCCGGAATCCCCTTTCTGTCTATTTGATGAAATGTTATTGTTCATATATATATTTATTGAAATAAATATCGTTTAAACTAATTTCTCAACAAACATTTATCGAAAAAGTTTATTAAAATTTATTCATATAAATTAAAAGCAAAAAATTGAAAAAGCTGAGAATATTTGCAAAAAATATTTAAAATATGAAAAAATATGATCTAATAACACATGTGAAATCTCAAGTCTATTAAAGGTATATCAAGTAAGATATCTAAGTTTGAATCACACCACCCGTTCAAAACATGTTTTTTCATCACTGAAAATGTGATCGGACTATAACATAAAAGCTGGCATTAGGTAAGAACTGTTGTGGTTTTTTGCCCTTCATCGTCATACATGATAACCCAACCATTGGCATTTATGTAAAACTTGTATAATCTTTGAATGTGTAATCGCTTAAATTAGTTGCACAATAGGCAAAAATATTTCGAGTATTAAAGATTTAATTACACAATTTCATATAAATTGAAGCTGTAGGGTAGAACTGTTATGATTCTTGTACACTATTGTTGTTCGCCGTCCTACATGATAATCTAACAATTGACATTTTTGTTATCTTGTATTACCAGTGAATGTGTACTATCCTAAATTAGTTGCAAAAAAAGCCAAGTTATTCAAGGAAATTTTGACACGTCTTTCTACATTATTCAACATCTTTTTTAAGTTGGTGGATATAGTAACAAAGTCTCATCGTCTGGATCTACTACAACGGCAGCTCAGTTGTTAGAGTGCTCACTTTGTATGCAAGAGATTGTGGGGGTCAATACGGACCGGGTCTGACCAAGACTTGAAAATAAGTTGTGACTTCTTTTGCCAAGCACTCAGCATACCCCATGTCATGGTAGGCATTAAAGATCCCTCCCTGCACAATGCCCTGAGCACATGGCAAAGATTAAAATTTCTGCCACTTCACATAGTTGGTGACGTCTCAATATATGTTTATTCATCCTGTGGATCCTATCAATTTCAATTACTTGTACTGTTAACCATGCTTTTACATATTGTGTGTGCTATATTCATTGTACTTATGAATCACAAATTTTAATTGAGCAATAGATGGAAAAAAGATAAACAATTGGCCCAATTTGCACACCTGGTAGATAATGGCCGAAATGTTTTAGAAAACATAAAGACTGAAGCCTGGATGTCTTTACAGAAGTTTTCCCCAGAAAATTAACTATTTCAGTATTCTATCACCACTGTGAGCTTGACCTTTGACCTTCATCTATACATATCCAAATGCCAATGGTATAGATAACTACAATATTCTTATATGCATGCCTATACAAAAAGTTTATAAATGTAGTTTTTCAGATGATTAGCCATTTCAGTACTGTATTCTTCCTGTGACCTTGACCTTTGAACCCATGATTTCTTTTTGTGGCCGTATGGTAAAAGGTGTAAATTTACAGATCAGTGTCTCTCATTCCCTAGGTTACAATCCCACTCAAGAAGATACTGGTGAAAAAGTATGTTCCTGTTTTTTCCTTGTTTCCTCTTCCATTTAAGAAAAGACTGCTTCAATACAAGCTAAAGAATCTTGAATGGGGCTCAAAACACTCAACTCAATTATATAACTATCCAACCAACTGTTTTTTCTAACAATATTTTGGCATATTTCATTATTGCGACTTAGATAAAACGATATATTAATTTTCACAAAATTGTGTTTGTGTAAAATAATTATGATATCAGTACCCACAAGGAGTATAAGAGGCCAGGGTGGCCTAATGGATAAGACGTCGGTCTACAAATCCGAGTCTCTCATCGCTGTGAGTTCGAGTCCAGCTCAGACCACATGTGGGAAAGTGAATTCCCCTTGCCGTAAATAAAATAGATCTTGTCATGAATAGCTGAAAAATTGCTGATGCGACATTAAGCAACATTCAACTAATCAACCAACAGAAAGTATGAATAACTAAAGAACTTTTAATTTGTACTTGGATTTTATTTAATGACGACATGATTACAAATATAGTCAACAAACACAAAGACCTAACACAACATGACATATTTCATCATAAATGTATTTAATCAATTTTATCAGGGGAGTGGTTGAATAAAATGGCAGGGATGGTGATATGGTGTTGTGTTTTATGCAAAGTGAAGAAAAATGAATGCATTTCTATTGATATGGTGAGTGTGTTTATGTATATATGATATTGTATTCAATGCATTTCACATATTTCTTTAAATTTAAAATAAGAAAGGCGACAGTTGTTGATAAAGACATATCACTGAGAAAAATCTTGGGATTTGCGACAATTTTTGTTTACTAAGGGTTTATCATGATTAGCCTACACCAAGGCAGATCATGATACCTAATGACATGAGATTCATCAAGATGTAATTTATAAGTGAAGAAAAATTTATGAATCAACAATTTGCTTTTTTTAAAAATACAAATATGGACAACTATAATATGCAATAATGTAAGGTAATCTTGTACTTCTAACAAAAATTCTGTGAAAGAAGATCACAGATTTTTACCATGCACCATGGGTTCAAAATTATGTGTTGCAATGGAAGGTCCAGGACCTTTTGCCTTTATTTTTGATAGGTCTCACAAAATGTTTTCAAAGTCCTATATCATTATACCCCCCCTTAAAAAGTGGGGGGTATAATGATATAGAGGTGTCCGTCTGTCCGTCCTTCTGTTACACCTTAGAGTACCTATCTCTTATTCACAACTCCTCCTAAACCCATCAATGGATTTTCATGAAACTTTCACACAATCTTTGTGATATTATGTAGATGTGCACATCTTATTGAAAAATTTGATCCGATGGATTTTTGGGAGCAGGGGGTATTTTTGATGAGCTTGTGGCTCACAGTTTTTCTAGTTATTGAAAGGTCCATGTGTAATTACCTTATATAGAAAAGCAGATTAAATGTATACTTGTGAAAAATGGAAGGCCCATCAGACTTTAACAATTTAAGTATCAAAGGTCCTGAATCTTGGACCTGGGAAATTTTGAATGCCAGCATACTACTAAACAATACCTCAATGTCCTGTAAAGTTTCTGATGTAATTTTAATCAAGGTTCGTACAGACAGTTGGACTCCAAATTTAAGGACTTCTTAGGGTCTTTTCAGGGTCTTATTTGCAAATTTAAGGCCTAAACAGAGGGAGGTACAATTGGAGCAAAAAAAAAATATTGAGGCAAAGGCAATTAAATCAATAAAACAATTACTTACGTGTCCATAGTAACAACACGTGAAGTGGATAAGGTTGAAGTTGGGCATTTGGAAGGGACAGTTACCCTAAAATTGCTCCTTTCAATTAATTTATCAATTAATATTTATTTATTTATTTACATCAGTCTATTTGCAACCACTTAATATCCAAATACAGACACCAACTGGCCAAATTCAAGGGTTTTATAGGGCCTTAAGGATAAATTCAAGGGCTTTTTAGGGTCAGACTTGTTTTAAGGGTCTTTTTAGGGCAAACCTCAAAATTTAAGGACTTTTCCAGGTCTGTACGAACCCTGTTAATTTAGAACATGTTGCACATGTTAGTTAAAAATTACCAAAGTAAAGTACTCATTAAAAATTTTCAACTATTTCCACTACTGCTAGAAATGTGAAGAATTCATCCATTTCCAATAATATCAGAGAAATCGATGAGTTGGTCTTGATCAATGTTTTCATCCAAGTCAGGAATTTTCCACTGATTTTTACGCCCAGGGCACATAAAACTTTTTGAGAACCCTGATAAGCCTAGGCTTGCAATATCCCCGAGTCAACAATTTATTTACAAGCAGCCTGTGTACGAAATAGCTGTCAACCTCCGGTTTGATGCATCATAACTATAACTCATAAAATCAAGTAGATAACATTCCATATCAAATTTGATGAACCACAGATATTGCTTAAATATTAATCAAAAGAGAACCTATAGCTAATAACATCAACCAAAAACTTGCCATTGTCTGTTGAATAAACTAGAACCATAAATAATAATATATACCAAAGTACTGACCATCTCTAGTTTGATAAGAAATGTTACAAGGTGTACCACTATTAAACCGTCAATACATATTTTACATTCCAAATTTCCAATAATAACTAAATGCTACATGGTGCTACAAGTTGAGTATTGGCGAAATAAAAAATATGAATCTCCTCAAGCTTTTCAAAACGCTTCAAGAAGAAGAACGGTAACATAGATAAAAAAGCTCCAAATTGAATTAAACAAGAAGGGGAGAATGAATCAAAAACAGACATTCCATGTTCAAATCAAAACCCAGAAGGAAAGTAAAACCTTTGAAAACTATTTTTAGATATGTGAAAATCAAGCAAGAAAGTGAAGCAGAGCTAGTCTTCTTACTTTGCTAACAAGAAACCTAACCTAAATTACATAAGATTGAACAATAATCAATGATTGTTTTTATATTGAAATAAATAACAGCTCCGATTTCATACAAAATAGGGAAAATAGGACAAGTGTCCACCCGGGGTAAGTGGCTAGATTTCGTTAAAAGCTGCTTATTTTTGTAGGAGTCGTCTTCTTTTGGTAATGTTTTACTTTGATGGATGGCGCCTTAGTAGGTTATTTTACAACGTGTTAGCAAAGTCAACATCAGCAAGAGCGCTGATGAAAAGATATTTGAAGTATACCTTGGTTAAGTTTTTCGAATGTTTTCTCATATCTAAGGTAGAAATTGTATTGCTGTTATTAATCCATATATTTGCAGAAATATGTGCTTTCTATATCCCAACCCTGGATAAACTTCCACGCAGTGTTGAATATCAAATTAAGAATGTGGTACAGGCCTTATACCGTACATACAATGAATGCACGTTTTCTTTTTTAAATTAAGTAGCGTGACTTATTTTTTTTCAAAATGGCGGACAGGTGCCAGCTGAAAAGAAAAAGTTCAGTGTTTACATATGTTTTTCTGCTTATGAGTGTCTCTAACATCTGTCAATGCCACAAAAAGGCACTTTTCACCTTTCCTATGCCCAAATAATAATATGGCGTACAATTATACTTAAATTGTGAATTTTGTGACTGAGTTTTTTTTATCTTCAAAATAAATTCATAAATGACTTCAAATCCGTTTTTTGTTTTAAATTGTTTTGTTTTTCATGTTCAAATCGAATCATACTTAACATTTTTAACTGTCTTGCTATCAAAATAACTTCAAATTGTTAGAATAAGTTATATTTTGTCTGCTAATTATTTTAAATGTTTATGGTTCTACGTAAACAGTTGTTATCAACGAGAAGCCACTTGCCCCAACATTTGGTAATTCGTTTATTTCCTATTTATATTTACTATACCAGAGTAGGAAAAATGGACAATAGAATCCATGGAAAAAGTCGTAAAGGCAGTGAAAGATAAGATAATGTCGACAAAGAAGGCTAGTATGATATTCAATGTCCCACGAAAAATTTACAAAGGAAAACAAAAACAGGGAAAGTATCAAAACCAATTGTTCTTACATTAAAATAAGAATTTATCCTTGTATCATATGTATTGACAATGGAAGAACCTTGAATGAATTAACAATACAGACGTAAGTAATCATGTCTACCAAATGAGAAATCAAAACGTGATCACCCATTTGACAAAAATAAAACAGTGTGCTAGGTATGATTGATGGGATGGCTTCAAATACAGGCAACCATTTCTCTAAATAAGGAAACCAGAAGGTCTTAGCTCTGCAAAGTCATCGATGATGAATCCGTCAGTTGTGTCGAAGTATTTTAAAAAAACACTTGGTTATCTCATGGATGAATTAGATCTTAAAAACAAACTACAAAAAATCTGACGAGTCAGAATTTTCAACCGTGTACAATCCATATAACATTATTTCCAGGAAAGACAAGCGAGGGCTTTATTTTAAAACTAGTAATGAGAGATGAGAAAACGTAACATTTTATGCTGTGTTAATGCTAAAGCTAGAGTTTTGCCACCTATGATCATATCTAAAGATCAAAGATGAAGTCTGACTTTAATAGCTAATGTCCCACCTTGTTTAATTGCAGCAAATCTGGATTTATTTATGGCGAGTTATTTTCAAAATGGTTCTAAAACATTTTCATTCAAAACCTTCCTCCAGCCCGTCCAGTATTACTAATTTTGGATGGACATTGTTCACACATGAATATAGATGTGTTGGATATGACATCGGAACAACCACCGGAACATACATCAACAAAACACTATCGATATAATACCAGTCACAAACATCGAAAATGCGTACATGTCTTCCAATAACTTGCTGCAAAGGAATGCAGTTACACTACTTGCAGAAATTCACAACCATCCAAATGATGAAATCCAGTTAGTGCCCTGTCCTACTCAAAACAAAACAAATTCGATCTCGCATACCATTTCTGTATCTGGTTATTTTAACGAGATGCTTGTTTTGACGACCGGAGTCAAGAAAAATGTATTAACAAACAGTACAACTAGAAAAAGAATCGATTGAGATCTTTAACAGAAATTGAATCCGTTAAGAAACTAAATAAATAGAAAAAAAATGAAATATAAAGGAACGAGAAGACAAGAGAAGACAAAAAGAAAAAAAGAGAATGATAGCAAAAATTAAAAGACAGGTTACATATCACAACCAACCTTCTATAATGACAGCAGCAGGTATCTGCTAAGACAACCGATACTCGACATGCTATTTTTGTCTCACAATGTTATGTTAGCGATAAAATTCTCTCTCTCTCTCTCTTTCTGCCTCTGAGTGATCAATTTTAAACACAAGTCGACGATAGGAGCTATGAAAGATGAAATAATCATATTTTTGACTGGAATTCATTGAATCATAGTAATTTGAAGATAAAGAGTAAAGCGGCATGGCATATTAGATCCTAGTGAGATTTGCTGTCTGAAGCACGGGAACCATCAGTTAAGACATGGATTCGGACATGGATTAGTATGTTTGTTTTTGATTATAACAGAAAATGTAATCCCTAGTCCTGTGAGCTGAAGTTATAATCTCTCTCTCTCTCTCTCTCTCTCTCTCTCTCTCTCTCTCTCTCTCTCTCTCTCTCTCTCTCTCTCTCTGTGTGTGGGTATGTGCGTAATGACCAGAATATACGTTTTAGTCTATACTAAAATTTAGTTTTTCCGTTGCCACTGAACCGCATTTATTTGGAGAAATTGGCATAAAAAGTTCCAATTATTATATTTAGAATATACCTTAACATTAACTTTTTCTCATTTTATTTCCAACACTTACTCCAACATATCGGGGCAAGTGGCCTAAAAAGTTCTATTTAAGTCACCCCTTACATACTTGTTTATATATTTAGATTATATCTTAACATTGACTTTTTCTCCTATTCATTTCCAACACATGTGTTAGTTATTGATGTGTACTACACGTCGTAGATGACAGCCAGTACTGACATTGTTTAATATATACTACTATATAGTGTAGCTAGCTAAGGAGGAGGTGCTTACCCTTCCGGAGCACCCGGCCTCGCTTCCCTGTTCGAAGCGATTTATCCCTAAAAGTGGCCACTTGCGCCATTGTCCCCAATGATATGAATAAAGTTGTTCCTCTTTAAAACTATTTTGGTTCAGATATACGAATCCATGACCAAACCACATTTTTAAAGCAAAGTAATAAGCTTTAGTTAAAAGTTAGTTTAACAAATGTACTTGCACAGAAGTGAGACCGGGTGCTCAATAATTGTAGATGTACACCTCCTGCCTAGTTCGACTCACCTGAGAAAGAAAGGGATATGGAATTATGGGAGATAACATAAACCCAGATTAATTTTGGATATAAAGACATAAATTTATATCAACAATACTTTGATGACGGTCAACAAATTTTGGGATATTTATTAGCATAGACCTGCAATATCCCTGAGTCAATTTATTTGTATGCAGCTGGCTTCGTTGTATAAAGACTAAATTAATATTACGTATACCATAATGCTCTGTTGATTGATCTAAATGTGAGGTAAACAATTATGCCATGCATCCGCTCATATTACTTGTGAACATCAAAGCTTTACATTACATATTATGCTGTTTCTATTTTACAGCACTAGACGATCATTTCGGAATATAATCCCTCATTGGTAGTGCTTAAACTAGATATATGAAACCAAATGTTTTAAGAGGGGTTGAAAAATATAAAAAGGGTCAAAACAGGGTCAAAATATATTTAACGAAATTTAGCCAAGAAAATACTTTGCTGAGTTAGTATTGTCATTTAACTTATACTGTTTATATACTTTGGTGTCGCTTGCTACATCATGAGTGATACTCACCCTATAGAGTAGGCACAAGCACTGTGTAGGTAATAACTTGAATCCAAATACTACGCATTTGCTGGGTGGATCAACCTATATTAATATTCCTAATTAAAGGTCAAACGGACAGGTCAATTGTCGGCAATGAAGTAACATCATAAACAATAATAACGATCCAATCCATAACCATATTTATGATTACCTAAGTGTGTGTGTGTGTGTGTGTGTGTGTGTGTGTGTGTGGATTATATTTCTATATGTATATTAAGTCATTTGTACAACGAAGTAGGCTGCTGTTGACTCAGGGATATTGCAAGCCTAGGCTTATCAAGGCCTTAAAAACGTTTTATGGCCGTCATCACAGTAGTGTTGACAAGTTTGATGTCTCTGTGTCCAGGATTGCCCTGGATATATTTGACGTCTCATAGTTCCATGATCCTTTCACGCAATTTTGATTACACTTGTGACGGGTGTAGCTAGCTAAATATGAGGTGCTTACCTTCCCGGAGCACCTGGTCTCACTTCCCTGGTGGAAGTTCACGTGTATAACATTCCTTGTTAGTTCCAAAGTTTTTACTTTGCTTCTGGATTGTGATTCGGATATGGATTAGTATGTTTGTTTTTTGATTACGAAATCCAATCTAATAATCATATTTATGACACCTAAGTGTGTGTGTGTGTGTGTGTGTGTGTGTGTGTGTGTGTGTGTGTATTTCTATATATATATATATTGAGCCTTTATCAATAATACGCAGTTTCTATTCCAATCTGGCTTATTGATATTTATAGTAAAAATTTATCAAAAACTAAACCCACAATAAAATTAACAAAACTGACATTGCCTTATAAATACAAAAAGTTTAAATGTCAGTTAATGTTCCACCCCACTGGAGAAATGAAATGAAATCTTATGTAAATATTTAAGTGAGAAGGTTCTTTATTGCTACAAAACTTCCTGGTTGTATTGTGGGATTTTTTTTTCTATGTCGGTACTTCAGATGTATCATACATATATGTGTTTGTGAAAATATTAAAAGGGTTCTCAGCTAAATAAAATGAGATTTTGGTGTTTCCATCTATTAAATATCAACTGTGATCTAATCGAAACTTGTACTTAAAGTAAAATCATCACACCTATCAGGGAAATGTGACATTTGGTATAACGAAATGTCCACAGACGTTATTTTTATACAAAATATTAAAAAAATTCTGTTTGAATGATTTTAAAATTGTTTCATTATTTTGAAACTTTAGGCCAAACGTGATAATTTCAATTTTCTATTGTAGACTTTCCTATTCTATGCAGCAAAATACCTGCTTCTCCTGCTTATGATGTATTATTTCCCAATTAATACGCTTTGGTAGAGTTTGTTCCCACTACATGTACTTTGTACAACGAAGCAGGCTGCTTGCAAATAGATTGTTGACTCGGGGATATTGCAAGCCTAGGCTTATCAAGGCCCTCAAAAAGTTTTATGGCTGTCATCACAGTATTGTTTATAAGTTTGATGTCTCTGTGTCCAGGATTGCCCTGGATATATTTGATGTCCCGTAGTTCCATGTTCCTTTCACTCAATTTTGATTACACACGTGACAGGAGGTGCTTACCCTTACGGAGCACCCGGCCTCACTTCCCTGGTTAATGTTCACGTGTCTTACCTAACTTGTCAGTTCCAAACTTTTTACTTGGCTTCTGGATTGTGATTCCGACATGGATTAGTATGTTTGTTTTTGATTTAAAACTTTATAGCAATTCATTTAATATTAGAGTGTCAAAACAAATATATTTTGAGCGAAGCAGTTCTAGAAATGTGACATTTGACATTGCCAAATACCCAACATATTGACGTATTAAAGTTTGAAGTCAAACAAGATACATCATTGATTCGGATTTTACAGCAAAGTTCAAAACGCCTCCAATACAACCAAGCCATTCTTAACTGCACTTTTGTAATATGTGGTCAAAAGTAGGATGGAGGTCTTACTAGAGCTCAGGTGGGAGAATATTAATAAGCACATGTTATTCATGTAGTAGAGAGTTGATATAACATTCATTACAAGTAAACTAATTTAACAAGCCATATTATTTGTTATCTAATACAAACAAAAGTTTAAATGCCAAAATGTCATACGTTCTGTCTGACTGAGCAAAACATAAAATCTTATTTAAGTATTAAATTCAAAAGGTTATTATTCCTGGTAATGTTAGAGGTTTTGTTCTCTAGAGGTTCTGTATTCAGCATGATATTTAATTACTCCTGGTGAGAAGTTGACAATAGTGAATATAGATAAACCCTACAAGTCAAGGTGTTTAAGAAGCCATAATATGTTTCCTAATACATACAAAATTTAAAATGCCATAAGGTCTTCCTGACTGAGGAAAGAAAGTAAAATCTCATTACGTGTAAAATAAATTCAAAAGGTTATTCTTCCTGGCTGAAGATCATTATTTTCTAGAGAACGTGTATTTAGTGTAAGATTTATTTATACTTATGACAATTGCGAATATTTGTGTGCAAGAACTGACTTCAAAATTATTTATGCATATATTTAAATAAGCAGACAGATCATACCATAAAGGCGCTTGTTGGTTCGAACCCGGAAGCCAGCCAGTTACAAAGAGAATATCCTTGTTATATATCTCTGCTTGTTAACCAGGTGCTAGTAAAATGGACTGAGTGATATGCGATATTTACTTGCAAGTATACTAGCACCAAAAAGGCGTTACATGACTTGAGATAATATGGATTAATAGGTAAATTTGTGTCATCACCAATGGATTAAAACTTACATATTCAAACAACCAACAAAACATCTAAGTTTTCGATTCAAACCAGTTAGTTAATACAATGGTTCTTGGCGGAGTAACACTACACAGTCACCTGAAATGTTATGTATTTTGCACTGTTGAAATCTTAATTTTGCTAGTGTAGATAGGTTTACAGGATGGTTCACTCAACCAAAGAAGCATACGGCCTAGCCACACCTTGTTCACTAGGCTGTAGTTTACGTATTTAGACATATTGCAAGGCTGACAAGAATATACATAAAACAAACGAAACAATACACGAATAAGAGCTGTTTATAATAATATTTCGTCTAATAAAATCATCAAAATATGTAGATATTGGAAGGTAAATAAATAGATTAAAACAAATGATATTATGAATGTGCAGCAATATTGATGAGGAGCACTTTAGTTAGATCATCAAAATGAAACAAAAAATCTGAAATATATTCGATGAACCAGAATCATAGCTTTCAAGAGAATTCAAATAGCTTACAATACCTGGTTTGATTTTAAATGTTTCGTTGGTACCTTTGAATAAATACAGGAGTGACAGCAAGGGACCAGACACACTGTAAAAATTTATTTAGATTGTCTGTATTGTAAACTGCAGGCAGGACAAAACGCGTCTACAAATAGTGTGCATCGCTGTGTGGTATATGAACAAATAAAATATACAACCCGATGTGACGTTAAAGCCATATTTTT
Source organism: Anadara kagoshimensis (assembly GCA_021292105.1). NCBI lineage: Eukaryota > Metazoa > Mollusca > Bivalvia > Arcoida > Arcidae > Anadara > Anadara kagoshimensis. Next base: position 26,262,140 of record CM037872.1, on the reverse strand, counting down.
AATATAGAACTAAGACAGATATTTACAAATGGTGTAATCTAGATTAATACATAGTATTATAGCCAATTATATATCAAACACACAAAACAAGAAACAAGTTACTTGAATATTGCTAGTAATAATTACAATATTTTTAAGCATCAAAGAGTAATAAAAGTAAGACGATAACATCAAAAATAAAATAAAAAAATGAAATATATACTTGGCTGTTAAACTAAGATGTTATGGCACAATGGTTGTAAAATAATGAGTGTGATAGCGATGAGACTCCAATAGTACAATAACCAGACCACTTAATTTATACCATGTTTGTTCTCTTTTGCGTGTATTTCACCTGTTACAAAATTGTTGTTTTGCTCTAGATTTTTGTTCTAGATGCTTAGTAATTGAACCATCAATTGAAATTTAGTATATGCAAACAGTTTTACACCGGTTTTTATTTTTTGTGCCCGTAACTTTATTTGCCAAGTTTTTTTTGCTACGTGTAATTCTCCTGTTACAAAATTAATGTTTTTGCTCCAAACGTTAACATATCGTTTAAGAAAAAGATAATTATATTTTTGTAATAGATGCGTAGTAATTGCTGTAAGTCAACAAATGATATAGTGGCATTTTCTTTATAAACACATACGGATTAAAACAGAGTTAACATGTATAGACAAACAACAGTGAACTGTCCGCTTGACCTTTATGTATAGAGAAAAGAAAGGACATGTTTATTTCGTCTAAATAATTGTAACAATACTTCAAACAACGAACACGTTTAGACTGCGAATCTTATCACCAACTATGATGTATTTGAATCCTAATATATCAATAATCCTCAGGAAAGGTCTAACGGACAGGTCATCATTGTTTATAAACAATAACGTGCATTCATTTAAAAAAAACAAACATACTGTATAACCCGGATGTTATAGGAAAACAAAATTTACCTGACCACTTGACCTTGCATGTGATTAGTGTTAGAATTTGCGTTAAAAACCACATAAATCAAGATGTTTACACTTAAGACACTAATAAAATGTAATAGTGTTTCCCATTATGTAATTTTTATCCTTACACATAAATGTGTACTCCATCATTAATATTCTTAACAAAAAAGTTAAAGACCGAGTTGTAAAATTCGAGTTCTGAAAAATATAACATCTATCGGTATTTTATTCTTGTTCTCTTCCTGTTTCAAATAACATAAGAAAGTAAAATGTTTTGCATGAAATTAAATCTCATCGATGCAATAACGACAAGTGTGCTAATGAAATTATATGATTTACATGATGCAAAATAAAATATGATTATTTAAATTAAATGTAAAGCGGCCAGGTCAATGTTGTTTGTCTGTGTAATCTGCAAAATATTTGATAAATAGAAAATAATGAGCAATGGAACGTTATAATTATAATACATTACAAATTATACCAATATATAATATATTTACAAATATTGATTTGACACTAAAATGATTCTTTAGTAAAAAAAAAATTATAAAACTCGAAATGAATTTCACTATGATATTAGTACTAGTATTAATAAAACATAAATGTAGCATGATTTTTATGAAATAGATATAGAAAAAATATAATCTCTTGCACATAAAAAATCTAAAAGATATGTAACTAAAAGTATTTCTTATACTCTTATAATGTCGTAGTACGAATAAGAAGGAAACAAATATGTGATGGCGTATTAAATACGTTGTTTGCAGGCTGGTACCGCCGTTCGTAGACTAAGCATCAACGAGAATATCGATAATCCAAGCGTCAAAATATTGTATTTTCAGATAAACATTGGGAATAAAAATTGAAAAATTGACTGCTTTGTAAATGTCAATAATCATCAAAGCACTAAGTCATGCTTAATAGTCCAAAATAATTCCTAAGGAAATTTGGATAAATAATAGTCTTAAACATCTTAAATTTTTGGTATTTCCATAATTTTGGTTCGAGCGCTTTTGATGAGGAATTTTATATTCCGAAACGGCTTTTTAGAACTACAAGATTAAAACTTGTATTGTCATAATTGTCTGAATTGTTAAGCTCGGTAGAATGATTCAAACAAAATGAGAAATTGTATTTGCGACATTTAGTACTTTGTTGCATTCAAAGTTATTTGCATAAATGCAGTTGTTAGCAATGATTGACATAGTAGAGCTGTCTAAATTAAGAAGACAGTGTTGATAAACAATAAACAATAATGTCTATATATAAAATCGAAAGTAGATACAAGAAACTAAAACCAGAACAACAACAGAACAAGACACAAATATACAATAATCTGATAATAAAAGGGATATCAATATTATTCTGGTATGAATTGTTCTAGTAAAATGTTTTGCAAATTTTCATTTGGATAATGGTGAATAAATCTTATGTGAAAAATAAGGCATAATTTGCGTAATTTATAGCGTTAATTAACACTCGCATTTAACGACAAAGAAAATAAACTAAAAATGTGGTTATAACAATAATATTGTCAAGTAAACACAGTAAACACATGTATACTAACTAACAATATACAAATTTAAAAATTCTAGAAAAACAAAAAAATATTTGATTCGATGAAAAAATGAAATATATATAAAAAACAAACATATCAATCAATGTCCGAATCACAAACCAGAAGCAAAATAAAAACTTTGGAACTGACAATTCGGGTTAGACAGGTGAACTTTAACCAGGGAAGTGAGTCTGGGTGCTCCGGAAGGGTAAGCACCTCCTGTTTGGCTAGCTACACCCGCCACGTGTGGAATTAAAATTGTGTGAATGGAACATAGAACTATGAGACGTCAAAAATATTTAGGTCAATCCATATAAATGATACTCATGACACTACAGAGAAATATAAATTATAAATATATGCTACCTATAATATTCTTGATATAAGAGAAGTTATACAATTTGGAAACACATATTGAGTATTCCTAACAAGCAAAATATTCAGGTGGTAAAAGTAAATGTTTTAAAGCAAAACACTGTAACGTTTCATATTCAATCTATCCATTCAACATCTGTTCAAAGCAATTAAAAATTCAAAGCAAAAATTTACTAGAGGAAACTCAAGAGAAAACTACACCCCCTTCCAAACATCGCACAGTTGTTATTTCTAGAATGTGGCCTAATGAGATTTGCCCATGGTGTATTCACTAAATTTTGGTGTGCCACATCATCGATTCATGTTGGTTTTTATTTGTGTAAAATTTGATTGAATTTCATCTATATACATGAAAGTTTTTGACACGTTATTGACACAGGCTGAAGGACAGGCGGATGAACATGGTCATTTCTATATCACCACCTAAAAGTGATTAGAATGCTTTGAGATGTTTCATAGAGAAAATTATCCGGGGGTTGTTGTTTTATTGACTTGTACAATGGTGTATATCAATAATTATGTACATCAGGAAAATGACTAAATTATGTCATTTAACATCTTTATAATTCTTCTCTATCCAATTCTTCATATATTGCGGAATCAACAAATTCGGGGCGTCGAGATCTTTCGTAGTTGTGAGATGTATTTGGTTCATTGTCTTCTAACTCAACAACATTGTCAGCATACCCTGTTTCTCGTTTGGTTTGCTTGCTATCATTTTTCATTCGGTTTTTAGTTATATATGTTTTTAAGTGCATTATGATAAATGTAACATTTCCACAAATACTAACCGCGGCTACCGTTGCCAATATGATTGTCAAAACACGAGTTTCCGTCTGTTTTTCTGCTGTTTGGTTTTCTACAAAAGTATTGTCCTTATCAGAAATCGAAGTTGAATTTAAATCCGCAGTTTTTGTCAAATTTACGCACTTAACGTACAAAGAAGCAAGGGAAAGATTTAGTGCCAATACACATATTTCATCAGCTTTTGAGTTCATCATTGGATAGGATGTGTCATTGGAATTCAAAACATCACTTTTGAATATTTCCATACCGTTTTTCTTTGACACAACTTGATATTTAAGTCTATTATGACGCTGACATGCTGTCCAAGTTACAAGAACTTTACCTTTTAAATCCATATAATTTATATTAATGTGCAGGTCAAACATACCTTCCTCTGACGAACACATATCTAATGTTTGTTCTGTCGGATTTATAGCAAACCTTTCATTGCAAGTGTGTATTGGAAAACATTTTAATGAGTATCCTTTATATTCACGTGGGCTAACACATCTAGCATCATCTAAATGGAACTTAAAATCCCTCAACCATGCTGTAGAACATGAACATTTAACTGGATTATTAAACAGTTTTATTTGTATGGCTGGCAAGCTATACACAAAAGGTCTTATAAAGTCTGGTGAAAAATCTGTCATATAATTATTTGAGACATCTAAAACTTGTAAATACTTTAAAGAGTTTAATGTTTTAGGCAATGTAGTCAATTTGTTTGAAGCGATGTAGAAAAATCGCAATTGTTGTAATGTGCCTAGTTCAGTTGGTAATACTTTTATTAGGTTTGATGACAAGTCCAGTTGATCAAGATTCCGAAGTGTGCCCAAACTGCTGGGTACTACATTCAGTAGGTTTGACGATAGGTCAAGATAAGCTAAACGATCCAGTTTAATAAACGCCATATCGGTTATAAATTCGATAGCATTATGGCTTAATTTTAAGTCAAATAGGCTAGACCATGTAGTTTTAGGTATGTGTTCCCCAATAATACTGTCAATTCTTTTGATTCTATTTCTATCCACATATAGTGTCATTATAGTCATAAAGCAAGTATCTTCTTCAATAAGTCGAGGCATAGTTGTAATTTGGTTATTTGTTAATATCAAATGTTTTATATTAACCTTGCTAGCGTTTCCCACTAAATACTGACATTGTGGATAAGTAGAAATACTATTATGTGATAGGTCTATTGTACTTATAAAAAAATTTTTATTCGAATTATCCGATAGAAGCAGTAAAGGTTCCGATATTTCTTCTATATCATTATCACTATACAGAAGATCAATGTGAACTATATTTCCATTACCGTGCACATTGACAGTTTTAATATCCTTCAGAGAATTGTTTTGAAAATTCAACGTAATATCAGAATCCCCGTAAGGAGATAAATATTGAATAGAAATATTTGGAAACAAACTTAATGAAGTATTGGAAATTTCAACACGTAGCCAATAGCAACGTTTTCTGGTACTATTACTGATATGTATGATGTGCATGCTGTCGATTGTGTCTATACTGTTATTTGACAAATCTATAGTGCACAAAGAATAATATGTTTGTGGCATAAAGACAAATGTTAGATTAGATTGCGATGTTAGTTTATTGTTGTTCAACTTTAATTTTTCTTCTATTTTTACACTATCCCTGGTTGGAATTTTTTGTATCATGTTACCTTTAAGATCAATATGAGCTAATGGATTATTGTCGGTCAAAGGATTAATATGAACAATATAATTATACTTCATTGAAATAGCTGTGTTATAACCAAAATCATTCATACAACTAGGAAGTTTGTTGAAACGATTAAAATCAAAATTCAATCTTAACCTCCTGGAAGATGGTGACAACAGGCAAACAAAATCTTCCTTTATACAGTTGTTACTAAAATCCATTATTTCCATAGAAATATTTAAAGAATTTATCACTTGTTTTTCTTCTACTTCATTTTGTTGTTTATTACAAAACAGTGAAATGTTAGACATGTGAAGCGAGCTTGTATATTTTAATTTTGTTTGCAAGAACACTGATGCAGATTGCGTTGAAAGAGGATTGTGGGATAATTGTTGCACCGTTGCTAGGGGAAAGGTATCCGATAATTCCGTAAGGTTGTTGTTTTCAACATTAATAGTATACACTCTATTTTCCCCTGTATAGGAAAATGTTAATTTATTGAGTAAATTGTTCTGAAGGTAAACGTGACATTGTTGTTTACACTCTGGTAAATTAATATGAAGAGACTTTAAAATATTGTGAGAAATGTCTATAGTTACCGTAGACGTCGTAGAAAAAGTCTTCGTTGGTGACAGAAAGTCGGCAGCAATACTTTTTATACTGTTGTATGATAAAGATATCCAATTCAAAACACCCGATCTAAGATACACATTGCTTAAACTTTGGATAGAGTTTTTGGAAAGGTCTAAATGTTCAATGGTGTCGAATTGATTTACAATAGAACTATCAACAGATTCTATTCTATTGTTAGCGAGGTTTAAATATTTCAGTTTTAATGTACTCAGAGATTTCCAAATATCCCCAATCAATCTGTTGTAACTTAAATCCAAACGTTCCAAGTTTTCATGTTGGACGAAAGCCTCTTGATGAATCGTGTATATTTGGTTGTGAGAAAGTCCAATATATTTGAGCTTATTTGCATTGAGAACTTTAAACGTGTTGTAAGATATTTCAGTGATGTAATTTCCAGAAAGATGAATTTCCTCTAAACTATAAAGAGTATAAAATTGTGATTCTCCCAAATAGAGTATTTTGTTGTTGTTTAAAAAAAGATACCGCAATGAAAATAAGTTTTGAAAAGAACATTCTTGGATTTCTGCCAATGCATTGTTGTTCAATTCAATTGTTTCCAACGTATCATTTACACTATTAAAAATATCACAGTTCAAATATTGAAGCCCTATATTTGACAAATACATATGTTTAATCCCCTTGAAATTTGCAAATGTTTGAGATGGAATGGAATGTAACCTCAAATGAAATCTGTTCATTTTGAGTTTGAACGACTGATAGCCATTTAAACTTGCCCCAATGAATTGTGGTACATTTTGATGTATTAGGTTACATGTAACACTGGATCGCCAAAGATTAGCATCACATCCTGCTATATCAACAGCTGCTGAAAAATCCAATGACTGAAAATAAATAAAAAGAAATCCTAAAATCTTCATAAACCCCATTTCTGAAAAACAAAATGTCTACCTCCAATACTTCCTGGTTGATATACTTGTCAGATATCAGATGGAAAACAACGTGTTATGCATGGTTAAGACAGATATATAAAAAAGTAAATACCTTGCATTTATTGGGTACATTCTAATTTAAATACGTCAATGTATATTTTAACATAATATATGTGTAATTCTATCTCCTTTTTTCCTTTTCTTTTATTACATTTAAACGTATAGCCTACAAATACTTTTGTTTGTGTTATTTACGCTACTAATATTTATAACATTTGTAAGAGTAGATATAACAATTCTGATTAGAATAACAGATTTTTAGCAAATACGTGTATAATTAAAAATAGAAAAAGGGTTTTTAAAATTAATTAAATACATGTAGCTGGCCTTCTTCGGTTTGATTGACAAAGACTACAGCTACAGCTCGTCCTTTCCAATTTAAAGGACCATAACTATAGCATGTATTACCAAGCAAAATTATAGCCTTCCATCTCCGGTTTAAAGGTTTAAAAGATAACAAGTATAGATTGCTAATTATAGAAACAAAAAACCTTTCATAGACTAGAACTAAAGATAATAACATAAACCAAATACATGACAATCTCTTATTTGTCAGCCTCGGATTTGAACATTCCTTAAATGTTCAATCCCTTGTGTGAGATTTCCCTATCCTACATTGATGAGCTCATAATAGATTCTTTTTTAATATTTGGCTTTAAATTGGATTTACAATTTAACTTACTAAATTAATTATTAAATGTTATTCAACATTCAACTTTAAAATTAACATTACCATCGGAAAGAATGTTCCTGATTACTGAACAAAGTTATTCATTCTAAACTCCCAGAATAAACATTTGACTTGGGTGTCCTTTTCCCGCGAAACGACCTCATGTTCTCGACATGGATATATCATACAATTGTCTTTTGATTTTGATGTCACTAAAGATAGTTCCAGCGCTAATTTTCATGCGCGACCCAGTGGATAGAAATATCCCCCATGAGTTTGCATCTTCAATGGACTATTTCTACATAACACGACTTTTCATGAGAGAATATAATATACATTGCATACCAAATAGGCTGACATACTCTAGTTTGATGAGAAAGATCCGATATATATCACAATAAAATGTTAAATAAACCCATCATCCCGAGTACATTCAATAGCAAACAACTAAACTCAATATTTTGCTGGTTTGAGTATAAGCAAAACAAATATTTTTTAAAGCGTTTAAATCGGCATTATGAATTGTAGATATATAGAATGCTTCACAAAAAGAACGGTAATACTGGTTGAATAGCATCTAATCAAATGTACAGCCGGAAGGTGTTAATAAAATGTGAAAGTTGACGCCATAATTTGTAAACAAAACAAAAAACTGAAGTATACTTCCTCGTGCAAAGTATTTCCCTAGCTAAATTTTCTAAAATATATTTTGGACCTTTGAGTTTCTATTCAGCATCTTGAAATTTTTTTGTTCAATGATTTTAGGCCAATCACTACTGATGAGGAATTGTATTCCGAAACGACCGTCTAGAGCAGTATACTGTGTAATTTATTAACATACATAATTTCAAAAGATGAAATAACAACCTCTGAAAAACAAAATATTGTAAAGTAAAAATCAATTTAGATGCAATTTATCCTTTTTTGTATTTTGCACAGGTAAACTTCATTCAAGTATATAGAACTTGTATATTTGTATAGGGGGTGTTCAGAACAGCTCCAAGACATATATCATTGTTTTCATTATAACTTGAATGTAATAATTACGCACATACATGTATTAAAGATTTTGTAAGACAATACCATCTAAATCATAGCTGGTTTTGAATTCATTTCTTCAGTGTGTTCTTTTCATTCTTATTTTAATTTCACAGAGCAAGTGCAGCGTACTAAACAGGTAACATGTATTAATAATTTTGTTAAACTATTCCATCTAAATTATAACTGGGTTTGAATGCATTTCTTAAGCACTTTTTTCATTCTTATTCTAATTTTACAGACAGCAAGTATAGCTAGCAAAACAGGAGGTATTTACCCTTCCAGATCACCTGGTCTCATTTTTTCCGGGTAAAAGTCCGTGTTTTTCTAAATTCTTCAAAGTGTTTACTTTTCCTTTTGGATTGTGATTTGAACATTGATCTGTATATTGTTTTGGAATATTAAAGGTTTTATTACAGGACTCCATCTAAATTAAAGCTGTAGGGTAAAACTGTTGTGGTTTTGCCCATCATTGTTGTTCATCGTCATACATGATAACCCAACCATTGGCATTTATGTAAAACTTGTATTATTTTTGGATGTGTAATCTCTTAAATTATTTGCACAATAGGCAAAATATTCCAGACAGTTTGACACATTTTTTCTAAATTATTCAAGATGCATTTCTTAATTTTCGTTCTTACTTTAATTTCAGTCAGTGAGTGCAGCTAGCTAAACATGAGATATTTACCTTTCCAGATCACCCGGTCTCATTTTTCCGGGTAAAAGTCCGTGTTTTTCTAAATTCTTCAAAGTATTTACTTTTCCTTTTGGATTGTGATTCAAACATTAACCTCTATATTGATTTCGTGAAATAAAGATTATATTACATGGTTCCATCTGAATTGAACTGTAGGGTAAAACTGTTGTGGTTTTGTCCATCATTGTTTTTCACGTGCATACATGATAACCTAACCATCGACATTTATGTAAAACTTGTATTATCTTTAGATATGTAATCTCCTAAATTAGTTGCATCATAGGCAAAAATATTTCGAGTATTAAAGATTTAATTACACAATTTCATATAAATTGAAGATGTATGGTAGAACTGTTATGACTCTTGTACACCATTGTTGTTCGCCGTCCTACATGATAATCTAACCATTGACATTTTTGTTAACTTGTATTACCAGTGGATGTGTTCTATCCTAAATTAGTTGCAAAATAGGCCAAGTTATTTAAGAAAGTTTTGACACATTTTTCTACATTATTCAACATCTTTTTTAAGTTGGTGGATATAGTAACAAAGTCTCAATGTCTGGATCTACTACTGCGGTAGCTCAGTTGGTAGAGTGCTCACTTTGTATGCAAAAGATTGTGGGTTTCAATACTGAACGGGTCTGACCAAGACTTGAAAATAAGTAGTGACTATTCTTTTGCCAAGCACTCAGCATACCCCATGTGATGGTAGGCATTAAAGATTTCTTCCCTGCACAATGCCCTGAGCAGATGGCAAAGATTAAAATTTCTGCCACTTCACATACAGTTGGTGACGTCTCAATATATGTTTATTCATCCTGTGGATCCTATCAATTTTAATTACTTGTACTGTTAACCATGCTTTTACATATTGTGTGTGCTATATTCATTGTACTTATGAATCACAAATTTTAATTGAGCAATAGATGGAAAAAAGATAAACAATTGGCCCAATTTGCTCACCTGGTAGATAATGGCCGAAATGTTTTATAAAACATAAAGACTGAAGCCTGGATGTCTTTAGAGAAGTTTTCCCCAGAAAATTAACTATTTCAGTATTCTATCACCACTGTGTGCTTGACTTTTGACCTTCATCTATACATATCCAAATGCCAATGGTATAGATAACTACAATATTCTTATATGCATGCCTATACAAAAAGTTTATAAATGTAGTTTTTCAGATGATTAGCCATTTCAGTACTGTATTCTTTCTGTGACCTTGACCTTTGAACCCATGATTTCTTTTTGTGGCCGTATGGTAAAAGGTGTAAATTTACAGATCAGTGTCTCTGATTCCCTAGGTTACAATCCCACTCAAAAAGATACTGGTGAAAAAGTATGTTCCTGTTTTTCCTTGTTTCCTCTTTCATTTAAGAAAAGACTGCTTCAATACAAGCTAAAGAATCTTGAATGGGGCTCAAAACACTCAACTCAATTATATAACTATCCAACCAACTGTTTTTTTTCTAACAATATTTTGGCATATTTCATTATTGCGACTTAGATAAAACGATATATTAATTTTCTCAAAATTGTGTTTGTGTAAAATAATTATGATATCAGTACCCACAAGGAGTATAAGAGGCCAGGGTGGCCTAATGGATAAGACGTCGGTCTACAAATCCGAGTCTCTCATCGCTGTGAGTTCGAGTCCAGCTCAAACCACATGTGGAAAAGTGAATTCCCCTTGCCGTAAATAAAATAGATCTTGTCATGAATAGCTGAAAAATTGCTGATGCGACATTAAGCAACATTCAACTAATCAACCAACAGAAAGTATGAATAACTAAAGAACTTTTAATTTGTACTTAGATTTTATTTGAATGACGACATGATTACAAATATAGTCAACAAACACAAAGACCTAACACAACATGACATATTTCATCATAAATGTATTTAATCAATTTTATTAGGGGAGTGGTTGAATAAAATGGCAGGGATGGTGATATGGTGTTGTGTTTTATGCAAAGTGAAGACAAATGCATTTCTATTGATATGGTGAGTGTGTTTATGTATATATGATATTGTATTCAATGCATTTCACATATTTCTTTAAATTTAAAACAAGAAAGGCGACAGGTGTTGATAAAGACATATCACTGAGAAAAATCTTGGTTTTTGCGACAATTTTTGTTTACTAAGGGTTTATCATGATTAGCCTATACCAAAGCAGATCATGATACCTAATGACATGAGATTCATCAAGATGTAATTTATAAGTGAAGAAAAATTTATGAATCAACAATTTGCTTTTTTTAAAAATACAAATATGGACAACTATAATATGCAATAATGTAAGGTAATCTTGTACTTCTAATAAAAATTCTGTGAAAGATCACAGCTTTTACCATGCACCATGGGTTCAAAATTATGTGTTGCAATGGAAGGTCCAGGACCTTTTGCCTTTATTTTTGATAGGTCTCACAAAATGTTTTCAAAGTCATATATCATTATACCCCCCCTTAAAAAGTGGGGGGGGGGGTATAATGATATAGAGGTGTCCGTCTGTCCGTCCTTCTGTTACACCTTAGAGTACCTATCTCTTTTTCACAACTCCTCCTAAACCCATCAATTGATTTTCATGAAACTTTCACACAATCTTTGTGATATTATGTAGATGTGCACCTCCAATTGAAAAATTTGATCCGATGGATTTTTGGGAGCAAGGGGTATTTTTGATGAGCTTGTGGCTCACAGTTTTTCTAGTTATTGAAAGGTCCATGTGTAATTACCTTATATAGAAAAGCAGATTAAATGTATACTTGTGAAAAATGGCAGGCCCATCAGACTTAACAATTTAAGTATCAAAAGTCCTGAATCTTGGACCTGGGAAATTTTGAATGCCAGCATACTACTAAACAATACCTCAATGTCCTGTAAAGTTTCTGATGTAATTTAAATCAAGGTTCGTACAGACAGTTGGACTCCAAATTTAAGGACTTCTTAGGGTCTTTTCAGGGTCTTATTTGCAAATTTAAGGCCTAAACAGAGGTACAATTGGAGCAAAAAAAATATTGAGGCAAAGGCAATTTAATCAATAAAACAATTACTTACGTGTCCATAGTAACAACACGTGAAGTGGATAACGTTGAAGTTGGGCATTTGGAAGGGACAGTTATCCTAAAATTGCTCCTTTCAATTAACTTATTAATTAATATTTATTTATTTATTTACATCAGTCTATTTGCAACCACTTAATATCCAAATACAGACACCAACTGGTCAAATTCAAGGGTTTTATAGGGCCTTAAGGATAAATTCAAGGGCTTTTTAGGGTCAGACTTGTTTTAAGGGTCTTTTTAGGGCAAACCTCAAAATTTAAGGACTTTTCCAGGTCTGTACGAACCCTGTTAATTTAGAACATGTTGCACATGTTAGTTAAAATTACCAAAATAAAGTACTCATTAAAAATTTTCAACTATTTCCACTACTGCTAGAAATGTGAAGAATTCATCCATTTCCAATAATATTAGAGAAATCGATGAGTTGGTCTTGATCAATGTTTTCATCCAAGTCAGGAATTTTCCACTGATTTTTACGCCCAGGGCACATAAAACTCTGATAAGCCTAGGCTTACAATATCCCCGAGTCAACAATTTATTTGCAAGCAGCCTGTGTACCATATAGCTGTCAACTTCCGGTTTGATGCATCATAACTATAACTCATAAAATCAAGTATATAACATTCCATATCAAATTTGATGAACCACAGATATTGCTTAAATATTAATCAAAAGACAACCTATAGCTAATAACATCAACCAAAAACTTGCCATTGTCTGTTGAATAAACTAGAACCATAAATAATAATATATACCAAAGTACTGACCATCTCTAGTTTGATAAGAAATGTTACAAGGTGTACCACTATTAAACCGTCAATACATATTTTACATTCCAAATTTCCAATAATAACTAAATGCTACATGGTGCTACAAGTTGAGTATTGGCGAAATAAAAAATATGAATCTCCTCAAGCTTTTCAAAACGCGTCAAGAAAAACGGTAACATAGATAAAAAAAGCTCCAAATTGAATTAAACAAGAAGGAGAGAATGAATCAAAAACAGACATTCCATGTTCAAATCAAAACCCAGAAGGAAAGTAAAACCTTTGAAAACTATTTTGAGATATGTGAAAATCAAGCAAGAAAGTGACACAGAGCTAGTCTTCTTACTTTGCTAACAAGAAACCTAACCTAAATTACATAAGATTGAACAATAATCTATGATTGTTTTTATATTGAAATAATTAAACAGCTCCGATTTCATACGTAATAGGAAAAATAGGACAAGTGTCCAACCAGGGTAAGTGGCTAGATTCCGTTAAAAGCTGCTTATTTTTGTAGGAGCCGTCTTCTTTTGGTAATGTTTTACTTAGATGGATGATACCTTAGTAGGTAATTTTACAACGTGTTTAGCAAAGTCAACATCAACACGAGCGCTGGTGAAAAGTTATTTGAAGTATGGTTAAGTTATTTTCGAATGTTTTCTCATATCTAAGGTTGAAATTGTATTGCTGTTATTAATCCACATGTGCTTTCTATATCCCAACCCTGGATAAACTTCCACGCAGTGATGAATATCAAATTAGGAACGTGGTACAGGCCTTATACCGTACATACAATGAATGCACGTTTTCTTTTTTAAATTAAGTAGCGTGATTTTTTTTTCAAAATGGCGGACAGGTGCCAGCTGAAAAGAAGAAGTTCAGTGTTTACATATGTTTTTCTGCTTATGAGTGTCTCTAAAATCTGTCAAGGCCACAAAAAGGCACTTTTCACCATTTCCATGCCCAAATAATAATATGGCGTAGAATTATACTTAAATTGTTAATTTTGTGACTAATTTTTTATCTTTAAAATAAATTCATAAATGACGTCACATCCGTTTTTTTTTTGTTTTAAATTGTTTTGTTTTTTATGTTCAAATCGATACATAGTTAAAAATTTTTAACTGTCTTGCTATTAAAATAACTGTCAAACTTCTTCAAATTGTTAGAATAAGTTATATTTTAGTGCTTATTATTTTAAATGTTTATGGTTCTACAACGAGAAGCCACTTGGCCTTACATTAGGTAATTCGTTAATTTCCTATTTATATTTACTATACCAGAGTAGGAAAAATGGACAATACAATCCATGGAAAAAGTCATAAAGGCAGTGAAATACAAGATAATGTCGTCAAAGAAGGCTAGTATGATATTCAATGTCACACGAAAAACTTTACAAAGGAAAACAAAAACAGGGAAAGTATCAAACCAATTGTTTTTACATTAAAATAAGAATTTATCCTTGTATTAGATGTATTGACAATGAAAGAACCTGGAATGAATTAACAATACAGACGTAAGTAATCATGTTTACCAGATGAGAAATCAAAACGTGGTCACCCATTTGACAAAAATAAAACAGTGTGCTAGGTATGATTGATGGGATAGCTTCAAATACAGGCAACTATTTCTCTAAATAAGGAAACCAGAAGGTCTTAGCTCTGCAAAGTTATCGATGATAAATCCGTAAGTTGTGTCGAAGTATTTTGAAAAAACACTTGGTTATCTCATGGATGAGTTAACCATGTACAATCCATATAACATTATTTCTAGGAAATACAAGCGAGGGCTTTATTTTAAAACTAGTAATGAGAGATGAGAAAAGGTAACATTTTATGCTGTGTTAATGCTAAAGCTAGAGTTTTGCCACCTATGATCATATCTAAAGATCAAAGATTAAGTCTGACTTTAATAGCTAATGTCCCACCTTGTTTAATTGCAGCAAATCTGGATTTATTTATGGCGATTAATTTTCAAAATGATTCTAAAACATTTTTATTCAAAACTTTTCTCCAGCCCGTCCAGTATTACTAATTTTGGATGGACATGGTTCACACATGAATATAGATGTGTTGGATATGGCTATAGCGAATTAGGTTGAAGCATTTTGTCTTCAACCACATAGAACTCATTGGCTACAACCATTGGATAAATCTGTATTTTAATCCATTGAAGAGATGTTACAATAAGAACTGTGAGGAATTTATGAAGAAGAATCGGGGTAAGCAAGTTACTCGATATGAATTTTGTGGGCTGTTTAATGATGCTTTTTAGGACAAAATGAATATGGCGAATATATTTATTTTGTGCTTTAAAAGTCAAAATCTATCAATTTGATCCATTAGTTATATCGTTAGATGCATTTGGTCCGTTTAAATGTTCTCCAGTCATAGAGCATCGACACAACATCGGAACAACCACTGGAACATACATCAACAATACCGCCAACACTATTGATATAATACCAGTCACAAACATCGAAAATGTGTACATGTCTTCCAATAACTTGCTGCAAAGGAATGCAGTTAAACTACTTGCAGAAATTCACAACCATCCAAATGATAAAATCCAGTTAGTGCCCTTTCCTACCCAAACAAAACCAATTCGATCTCTCATACCATTTCTGTATCTGGTTATTTTAACGAGATACTTGTTATGGCGACCGGAGGCAAGAAAAACGTATTAACAAAATGTATAACTAAAAAAATAATCGATTTAGATGTGTAACAGAGATTGAATTCGTTCAGAAACTAAATAAAAGAGAAAAAGAATAAAAATATAAAGGAACGAGAAGACAGGAGAAGACAAAAAGAAGAAAAGAGAATGATAGGAAAAATTTAAAGACAAGTTACATAAAACAAGTCAAGCAAAGCAAAAATGACAAGCCATACAAAAACCGTCCGTCAAGTTGAAGCCTTTACTATCGATGTAAATAATGAGAATTACGAGGAATTAAATGGAGTGTTGTATTGTGCATACTGCCGGGGTGGTTATGACGATGACTGAGATGACAATGACTGGGTAAAGTGCATAAAGTGCAACGACTGGTATCACAAATTGTGCACTGGTATATTTTGTAAAACGTTGTCAACATCCATATGCAAAAATATCTGTAAAGTTTTAAATAGGTATAGTAAACCACATAAGAAACTGGCATTGATCTCTTTTCATATATAAAATTATAATTAACGTTTGATTACTGCTTCTTAAATTTTTAAGTCGTCCCTTTGAAATTTAATCATATACGTATTAAATGTACTTCTTAAACTTCAGACATGCACATACTCTTTTATTAACAAGTTATTGAAAAGAGCCTCTCTTCTGAGTCTTGCTGTATAACAAGCACATCATATGTTTAGGTTTCCAAGCTCTACAATTCACGCCACATCTCGCTGCCTTAAGTTCGAATCACATTTGGTGAACTTGCTAGTGTGAGAAAGTTTGTCAGTTCATTAGCAGAAATTTTGCGTTTTCTCCGTGTGTCCGGTTCACTAGCAGAAGTTTTGCGTTTTTCCGTGTATTCGGTTCCCGCCATCCCAAAATTTCAGACACGATATCAGAGATAAATCTTTAATGGGGCCTGAAAATCACAACCATCCTTCTTTAATGACAGCCGCAGGTATCTACTAGGACAACCGATACTCAACATGCTATTTTAGTTTCACAGTGTTGTGTTAGCGATATAATCATCTCTCTCTCGCTCTTTCTCTCTCTATCTCTCTCTGAGGTGTTCAATTCGTTAAACACAAGTCGACGATTCGAGCTATAACGAAGGCCAGGGGACAGTATCGTTGATTTCGTTACAGGCATATTTCGTTACAAACATTTCTCCATCTTGGGGAGGATCGTAGATGGTCAAGAAATGAGTTATCCCCCTTTTCTGAGTGTGTATTGCATCAACCGGAAGTAAAGAACGTTAAAAGAAATTAAAGCTAATAGATGTTTTAAATGCTTAATTTTCAAATAAAAATATAATTTTATACAGTTTTTTTTTTGTTTTTAAAAATGTTTAAGAATCAATCATGATTTTGACGCATATAATAACTACGTAAAATTAAGCATTTAAAAATCCATTAGTTTTACTTGCCGATACAGTTCAATCTCCCGGTAATCATATTTATGACTGAAATCCGTTGAATCAGTCATGTGAAGTTAAAGCGAACAGTAGCATATCAATAAGATCCTAGTGAGAATAGCTGTTTGAATCACGGGAACCATTAGTTATATCAAAAAATATAGTTCCTGGTCCTGTGAGCTGAAGTATTAATCTCTCTCTCTCTCTCTCTCTCTCTCTCTCTCTCTCTCTCTCTCTCTCTCTCTCTCGTGTATCGATATGTGCGTAATAACCAGAATATACGTGTTAGTCCATACTAAAATTTGGTTTTCCCGTTGCCACTTACCCCAACATACCGGGAACAATTGGCCTGAAAAGTTCCAATTAATATATTAAGATAATACCTAACATTAACTTTTTCTCATTTTTATTTCGAACACTTAGCCCAACATATCGGGGCAAGTGGCCTGAAAAGTTCTATATAAGTCACCCCTAACATACTTGTTTATATATTTAGATTATACCTTAACATTGACGTTTTCTCCTATTTATTTCCAACACATGTATTAGTTATTGATGTGTACTAAACATCGCAGATGACAGCCAGTACTGACATTGTTTAATATATACTACTATATAGTGTAGCTAGCTAAACAGGAGGGGCTTACCCTTCCGGAGCACCCGGCCTCGCTTCCCTGGTGGAAGTTCACGTGTATAACCTAATTTGTCAGTTCCAAAGTTTTTACTTTGCTTCTGGATTGTGATTCGGATATGGGTTAGTATGTTTGTTTTTGATAATATATAAACAGCGATTTATCCCTTAAAGTGGCCACTTGCGCCATTGTCCTCTATGATATGAATAAAAGTGTTCCTTTTCAAAACTATTTTGGTTCATATATACGAATCCATGACCAAACCACATTTTTAAAGCAAAGTTATAAGCTTTAGTTAAAAGTTAGTTTAACAAGTGTACTTGCACGGAAGAAGTGAGACCGGGTGCTCCATAAGGGTAGACACCTCCTGCCTAGTTCGACTCCCCTGAGAAGGAAAAGGATATGGAATTATGGGAGGTAACAAACCCAGATTAATTTTGGATATAAAGACATAAATTTATATCAACAATACTTTGATGGCGGTCAACAAAGTTTTGGGACATTTATTAGCATAGGCCTGCAATATTCCCGAGTCAATTTTTAGTATGCAGCTGGCTTCGTTGTATAAGGACTAAATTAAGATTACGTATACCATAATGCTCTGTTGATTGATCTAAATGCCAGGTAAACAATTATGCCATGCATCCGCTCATGTTACTTGTGGACATCAAAGCTTTACATTGAATATGATGTTTCAATTTTACAGCATTAGACGATCATTTCGGAATAAAACCCCTCATCGGTAGTGCTTGGACTAGATATATGAAACCAAATGATTTAAAAGAAATTGTAAAATATAAAAAGAATCAAAATATATTTAACAAAATTTAGCTTAGAAAACACTTTGCAGAGTTAGTATTGTAATTTAACTTATACTGTTTTTATACTTTGGTTTCGCTTGCTACAGCATGAGTGATACTCACCCTATAGAGTAGGCACAAGCACTGTGTAGGTAATAACTTGAATCCAAAAACTACCCATTTATTGGATGGATCACCCTATATTAATATTCCTAATTAAAGGTCAAACGGACAGGTCAATTGTCGGCAATGAAGTAACATAATAAACAATAATAACGAGATCCAATCCATAAATCGTATTTATGATTACCTAAGTGTGTGTGTGTGTGTGTGTGTGTATTTCTATATGTATATTAAGTCATTTGTACAACGAAGTAGGCTGCTGTTGACTCAGAGATATTGCAAGCCTAGGCTAATCAAGGCCATCAAAACGTTTTATGGCCGTCATCACAGTATTGTTGACAAGTTTGATGTCTCTGTGTCCAGGATTGCTCTGGATATATTTGACGTCTCATAGTTCCATGTTCCTTTCACACAATTTTGATTACACACGTGACGGGTTTAGCTAGCTAAACAGGAGGTGCTTACCTTTCCGGAGCACCTGTCCTCATTTCCTTGGTGGGAGTTCACGTGTATAACCTTATTGTCAGTTCCAAAGCTTTTACTTTGCTTCTGGATTGTGATTCGGATATGGATTAGTATGTTTGTTTTTGATTACGAAATCTTTTAATCATATTTATGATCACCTAACTGTGTGTGTGTGTGTGTGTGTGTGTGTGTGTGTGCGTGTGTGTGTGTGTGTGTGTGTGTTTCTATATATTTAATGAGTCTTTATCAATAATACACGTTTTTATTCCAATCTGGCTTATTGGTATTTATAGTAAAAATTAATCAAAAACTAAACCTACAATAAAATTAACAAAACTGACATTACCTTATAAATACAAAAAGTTTAAATGTCAGTTAATGTTCTACCTCACCGGAGAAATATAAAGAAATCTTATGTAAATATATAAGTGAGAAGGTTCTTTATTGCTACAAAACTTCCTGGTTGTATCGTGGGATTCTTTTTCTATATAGATACTTCAGATGTATCATACATATAGCTAAATAAAATGAGATTTTGTGTTTTGATATATTAAATATCAACTTTGATCTAATCGAAACTTGTACTAAAGTAAAATCATCACACCAATCAAGGAAATGTGACATTTGGAATTACGAAATGTTTACAGACTTTATTTTTATACATTTTATTAAAAATTTTCTGTTTGAATGATTTTAAAAATTATTTTGAAATTTTAGGGCAAACGTGATAATTTCAATTTTTCTATTGTCAACGTTCCTATTCTATGCAGCAATATTCCTTCTTCTCCTCCTTATGGTGTATTTGTTTCCCAATTAATACGCTTTGGTAGAGTTTGTTCCCACTACATGTATTTTGTACAACGAAGCAGGCTGCTTGCAAATAGATTGTTAACTCAGAGATATTGCAAGCTTAGGCTAATCAAGGCCTCAAACTCAAAAAGTTTTATGGCTGTCATCACAGTATTGTTGATAAGTTTGATGTTTTTGTCCAGGATTGCCCTGGATATATTTGACGTCCCGTAGTTCCATGTTCCTTTCACACAATTTTCATTACACACGTGACAGGAGGTGCTTACCCTTACGGAGCACCCGGCCATACTTTCCTGGTTGAAGTTCACGTGTCTTGCCAAATTGTCAGTTCCAAACATTTTACTTTGCTTCTGGATTGTGATTCGGACATGGATTAGTATGTTTGTTTTTGATTTAAAACTTTATAGCAGTTCATTGAATAATGGAGTTTCAAAACAAATATATTTTGAACGAAGCAGTTCTGGAAATGTGACATTTGACATTGCCAAATACCCAACATATTGACGTATTAAAGTTTGAAGTCAAACAAGATCTATCATTGATTGGAATTTTACAGCAAAGTTCAAAACGCCTCAAATACAACCAAGCCATTCTTAACTGCACTTTTGTAACATGTGGTCAAAAGTAGGATGGAGGTCTTACTATAGCTCAGGTGGGAGAATATTAATAACCACATGTAGTTCATGTGGTAGAGAGTTGATAAAACATTCATTGCAAGTAAACTAGTTTAACAAGCTATATTATTTGTTAACTTATGCAAACAAAAGTTTAAATGTCATACGTTCTGTCTGACTGAACAAAACATAAAATCTTATTTAAGTATTTAATTCAAAAGGTTATTCTCTAGAGGTTCTTTATTCAGCATGATATTTAATTACTCCTGGTGACAAATTTACAAGTGAATATAGATAAACCCTACAAGTCAAGGTGTTTAACAAGCCATAATATGTTTCCTAATACATACAAAATTTAAAATGCATTAAGCTCTTCCTGACTGAAGGAACGTTACGTTACGCGTAAAATAAATTCAAAAGGTTATTTTTCCTGGCTGAAGATCATTATTTTCTAGAGAACGTGTATTTAGTGTAAGATTTATTTATACTTATGACAATTGCGAATATTTGTGTACAAGACCTGACTGCAAAATTATTTATGCATATATTTAAATATGCAGACAGATCTTCGAATACCATAAAGGCGCTCGTTGGTTCGAACCCGGAAGCCAGCCAGTTATAAAGAGAATATCCTTGTTATATGTCTCTGCTTGTTAACAAAGTGCTAGTAAAATGGACTGAGTAATATGCGATATTTACTTGCAAGTATACTAGCACCAAAAAGGCGTTACATGACTTGAGATAATATGGATTAATAGGTAAATTTGTGTCATCACCAATGGATTAAAACTTACATATTTAAATAACCAACAAAACATCTAAGTTTTCGATTCAAACCAGTGAGTTAATACAATGGTTCTTGGAGGAGTAAAACTACACAGTCACCTAAAATGTTATGTATTTTGCACTGTTGAAATCTTAATTTTGCTAGTGTAGATAGGTTTACAGGATGGTTCACTCAACCAAAGAAGCATACGGCCTAGCCACACCTTGTTCACTAGGCTGTAGTTTACGTATTTAGACATATTGCAAGGCTGACAAGAATATACATAAAACAAACGAAACATTAAACGAATAAGAGCTGTTTATAATAATATTTCGTCTAATAAAATCATCAAAATATGTAGATATTGGAAGGTAAATAAATAGATTAAAACAAATGATATGAATGTGCAGCAATATTGATGAGGAGCACTTTAGTTAGATCATCAAAATGAAACAAAAAATCTGAAATATATACGATGAACCAGAATCATAGCTTTCAAGAGAAATCAAATAGCTTACAATACCTGGTTTGATTTTAAATATTTCGTTGGTACCTTTGAATAAATACAGGAGTGAAGGCAAGGGACTAGACACACTGTAAAAATTTATTTAGATTTATATTTATTTAGTCTGTATTGTAAACTGCAGGCAGGACAAAACGCGTCTACAAATAGTGTGCATCGTTATGTGGTATATGAACAAATAAAATATACAACCCGATGTGACGTTAAAGCCATATTTTTAATATAGAACTAAGACAGATATTTACAAATGGTGTAATCTAGATTAATACATAATATAAGTCAATTATATATCAAACACACAAAACAAGAGACAAATTACTTGAATATTGCTAGTTATAATTACAATATTGTAATACATGTACATTTAAAAATAATACAAATAAAGAAGATAGAATCAAAGATCAAGTAAAAATGAAATATATGCTTGGTTGTTAAACTAAGATGTAAGGGCACAATGGTTGTAAAATAAGTCTGATAGCGATGAGACTCCAATAGTACAATAACCAGACCACTGTCAATCAAAGATATTTTATTTCCAGTCGACATATTTGATTCACTTTTCGCGTCGTTTTTCCTTTGCCTGTTTTAAACCAGTTTCTATTTTGTAAAGGCCCCAACTTAATATGTACCATGTTTGTTCTTTCCTGCGTGTATCTTCCCTGTTACAAAAGTGTTGTTTTTGCTCCAAACTTTAACATATTGTTGAAGAAAAAGATAATTATATTTTTGTTCTAGATGGATAGTAATTGCTGTAAGTCAACAAAAGATATAGTGGCATTTTCTTTATAAACACATACGGATTTAAACAGAGTGAACATGCATAGGCAAACAACAGTGAACTGTCCGCTTGACCTTTATGTGTAGAGAAGAGAATGGAAATGTTTATTTCGTCTAAATAATTGTAAACAATACTTCAAACAACGAACACGTTTAGACTGGGAATCTTATCACCAACTATGATGTATTTTAATCCTAATATATCAATATTCCTCATGAAAGGTCTAACGGACACGTCATCATTGTTTATAAACAGTAACATACATTCATTTGAAAAAAAACCAAAGGTACTGTATAACCCGAATGTTTTAGGAAAAAAACCCACTTTACCTGTCCATTTGACCTTGCATGTGATTAGTGTTATAATTCGCGTTGAAAACTACACAATCAAGATTTTTACACTTGAGACATTATTAAATGTAATAGCGTTTCCAATTATGTAATTTTTATCCCTACACATAAATGTGTACTGTCATCATTAATATACTTAACAAAAAAGTTAAAGACCGAGTTGTAAAATTTGAGTTGAAAATCCAAGAACTGAAAAATATAACATCTATCAGTATTCTATCCTTGTTCTCTTCCTGTTTCAAATAACATGAGGAAGTATTATGTTTTGCATGTAATTAAATCTCATCGATGCAATAACGACAAGTGTGCTAATGAAATTATATGATTTACATGATGCAAAATAAAATATGATTATTTAAATTAAATGTAAAGCGGCCAGGTCAATGTTGTTTGTCTGCACAATCTGCAAAATATTTGATAAATAGAAAATAATGAGCAATGGAACGTTATAATTATAATACATTACAAATTATACCAATATATAATATATTTACAAATATTGATTTGACACTAAAATGATTCTTAAGTAAAAAAATATAAAACTCGAAATGAATTTCACTATGATATAAGAATTAAACATAAATGTAGCATGATTTTATATAATAGATATAGAAAAAATATAATTTCTTGCACATAAAAAATCTAAAAGATATGTAACTGAAAGTAATTCTTACACTCTTATAATGTCGTAGTACGAATAAGAAGGAAACAAATATGTGATGGCGTATTAAATATGTTGTTTGCAGGCTGGTACCGCCGTTGGTAGACTAAGCATCAACGAGAATATCGATAATCCAAGCGTCAAAATATTGTATTTTCAGATAAACATTGGGAATAAAAATTGAAAAATTGACTGCTTTGTAAATGTCAATAATCATTAAAGCACTAAGCCATGCTTAATAGTCCAAAGTAATTCCTAAGATAAATTTGGACAAAAATATTTCAGTCCTTTAACATCTTAAAATATTTGGTATTTCCATAGTTTTGGTTCGAGCACTTCTGATGAGGAATTTTATATTCCGAAACAGCTTTTTAGAACTACAAGATTAAAACTTGTATTGTCATAATTGTCTGAATTGTTAAGTTTGGTAGAATGATTCAAACAAAATGAGAAATTGTATTTGCGGCATTAAGTACTTTGTTGCATTCAAAGTTATTTGCATAAATGCAGTTGTTAGCAATGATTAACATAGTAGAGCTGTCTAAATTAAGAAAACAGTGCTAATAAACAATAAGCAATAATGTCTATACAGTCCAACCTGCCTTAAAGGCCACCTGCTTATAAAGGCCAGTAGAATTGTATTTCGATTCTTCTGCATTTATATTATTTGAACCTGTATATAAAGGCCACCTGTCCATAAAGGCCACATTTACTGGTTCCCTTGGGTGGCCTTTATAGACAGTTTGACTGTACATAAAATCTAAAGTAGATACAAGTAACTAAAACCAGAACAACAACAGAACAAGACACAAATATACAATATCTGATAATCAAAGGTATATCCATATTATTCTGGTATGAATTGTTCTAGTAAAATGTTTTGCAAATTTTCATTTGGATAATGGTGAATAAATCATGTGTGAAAAATAAGGCATAATTTGAGTAATTTATAGCGTTAATTAACACTCGCATTTAACGACAAGAAAAACAAAATAAAAATGCGGTTACAACAATAATATTGTCAAGTAAACACAGTAAACACATGTATACTATCTTACAATATACAAATTTAAAAATTCTAGAAAAACCAAAATATATTTGATTCGATAAAAAAAAAAATATATATAAAAAACAAACATATCAATTAATGTCCAAATTACAAACCAGAAGCAAAATAAAAACTTTGGAACTGACAATTCGGGTTAGACAGGTGCACTTTTACCAAGTAAGTGAGTCTGGGTGCTCCGGAAGGGTAAGCTCCTCCTGTTTAGCTAGCTACACCTGCTAGGTGTGGAATTAAAATTGTGTGAATGGAACATAGAACTATGAGACGTCAAAAATATTTTGGTTAATACATATAAATGATACTCATGACACTACAGACAAATATAAAAATATAAATATATGCTACCTATAATATTCTTGATAAAAGAGAAGTTATACAATTTGGAAATACATATTATGTATTACTAACAAGCAAAATATTCAGGTGGTAAAAGTAAATGTTTTAAAGCAAAACACTAACACTAACGTTTCATATTTAATTATCCATTCAACATCTGTTGAAAGCAATTAAAAATTCACAGCAAAAATTTACTAGAGGAAACTCAAGAGAAAACTACACCCCCTTACCAAACATCGCACAGTTGTAATTTCTAGAATGTGACCTAATGAGATTTTCCCATGGTTTATTCACTAAATTTTGGTGTGCCACATCATCGATTCAAGTTGGTGCAAAATTCGATTGAAATTTATCTATATACATGAAAGTTTTTGACACGTTATTGACACAGGCTGAAGGACAGGCGGATGAACAGGATCATTTCTATATCACCACCTAAAAGTGATTAGAATATTTCGAGCTGTTTCATAGAGAAAATTATCTGGGGGTAGATTTTTACATTGACTTGTACAATGCTGTATATCAATAATTGTGTACATCGGGAAAATGACTGAAATGTCATTTTAACATCTTTATAATTCTTCTCTATCCAATTCTTCATATATTGCGGAATCAACAAATTCGGGGCGTCGAGATCTTTCGTAGTTGTGAGATGTATTTGGTTCATTGTCTTCTAACTCAACAACATTGTCAGCATACCCTGTTTCTCGTTTGGTTTGCTTGCTATCATTTTTCATTCGGTTTTTAGTTACATATGTCTTTAAGTGCTTTATGATAAATAAAACATTTCCACAAATACTAACCGCAGCTACCGTTGCCAATATGATTGTCAAAACACGAGTTTCCGTCTGTTTTTCTGCTGTTTGGTTTTCTACAAAAGTATTGTCCTTATCAGAAATCGAAGTTGAATTTAAATCCGCAGTTTTTGTCAAATTTACGCACTTAACGTACAAAGAAGCAAGGGAAAGATTTAGTGCCAATACACATATTTCATCAGCTTTTGAGTTCATCATTGGATAGGATGTTTCATTGGAATTCAAAACATCACTTCTGAATATTTCCTTCCCGTTTTTCTTTGACACAACTTGATATTTAAGTCTATTATGACGCTGACATGCTGTCCAAGTTACAAGAACTTTACCCTTTAAATCCATATAATTTATATTAATGTGCAGGTCAAACATACCTTCCTCTGACGAACACATATCTAATGTTTGTTCTGTCGGATTTATAGCAAACCTTTCATTGCAAGTGTGTATTGGGAAACATTTTACTGAGTATCCTTTATATTCACGTGGGCTAACACATCTAGCATCATCTACATGGAACTTAAAATCCCTCAACCATGCTGTAGAACATGAACATTTAACTGGATTATTATTCAGTTTTATTTGTATGGCTGGCAAGCTATGCACAAAAGATCTTATAAGGTCTGGTGAAAAATCTGTTATATAATTATTTGAGACATCTAAAACTTTTAAATACTTTAAAGAGTTTAATACTTTAGGCAATGTAGTCAATTTGTTTGAAGCGGTATATAAAAATTGCAATCCTTGTAGTGTGCCTAGTTCGGTTGGTAATACTTTTATTAGGTTTGATGACAGGTCCAGGTGATTAAGATGTCGAAGTGTGCCCAAACTAGCGGGTATAGCAGTTATTAAGTTTGATGACAGGTTCAGTCGATACAGATTACGAAGTGTGCCCAAACTGCTGGGTACTACATTCAGTAGGTTTGACGATAGGTCAAGATAACCTAAACGATCCAGTTTAATAAACGCCATATCGGTTATAAATTCGATAGCATTATGGCTTAATTTTAAGTCATATAGCCTAGACCATGTAGTTTTAGGCATGTGTTCCCCAATAATACTGTCAATTCTTTTGATTCTATTTCTATCCACATGTAGTGTCCATATTTCCATATAGCAAGTATCTTCTTCAATAAGTCCAGGCATACTTGTAATTTGGTTATTTGTTAATATCAAATAAATTATATTAACCTTGCTAGCGTTACCGACTAAATACTGACAATGTGGATAAGTAGAAATATGATTATGTGATAGGTCTATTGTATTTATATATGCATTCAAATTATCCAATAGGAGCAATAAAGGTTCCGATATTTCTTCTATATCATTATCACCATACAGAAGATTGAAGTAAGCTATCTTTACATTACCGTGCACATTGACAGTTTTAATATCCTTCAGAGAATTGTTTTGAAATTTCAATTCATAAGTAAAATAATGACCGTGAAAAGATGAATATTGAATAGAAATATTTGGAAACAAACTTAATGAAGTATTGGAAATTTCAACGCGTAGAATAAAGCAATGTTTTCTGGTACTCTTACTGATATGTATGATGTGCATGCTGTCGATTGTGTCTATACTGTTATTTGACAAAACTATTGTGCACAAATAATGATATGTTTGTGGCATAAAGACAAATGTTAGATTAGATTGCGATGTTAATTGATTGTTTCTCAGCTTTAATTTTTGTTCTATTTTTACACTATCCCTGGTTGGAATTTCTTGTATCATGTTACCTTCAAGATCAATATGAGCTAATGGATTATTGTCGGTCAAAGGATTAATATGAACAATATAATTATACTTCATTGAAATAGCTGTGTTATAACCAAAATCATTCATACAACTAGGAAGTTTGTTGAAACGATTAAAATCAAAATTCAATCTTAACCTCCTGGAGGATGGTGACAACAGGCAAAAAAAATCTTCCTTGATACAGTTGTTACTGAAATCCATGATTTCTATATTTGACGAATTTATCACTTGGTTTTCTTTAACCACTGCAGCTTGTTGTTCAATACAAAACAGTGAAATGTTAGACATGTAAAGCCAGCGTGTATATGTTAATTTTGTTTGTAAGAACACTAATGCAGATTGCGTTGAAAGAGGATTGTCGGATAAAAGTTGTATCGTTGCTAGAGGGAAAGTATCCGATAATTCCGTAAGGTTGTTGTTACCAACAATAATAGCGTACACTCTATTTTCCCCAGCATAGGAAAATGTTAACTGATTGAGTAAATTGTTCTGAAGGAAAACATTACATTGTTGTTTACACTCTGGTAAATTAATATGAAGAGACTTTAAAATATTGTGAGAAATATCTATAGTTACCGTAGACGTCGTAGAAAAAGTCCTCGTTGGTGACAGAAAGTCGGCAGCAATACTTCTTATGCTGTTGTATGATAAATATATCGACTTCAAAACACCTGATCTAAGATACACATTGCTTAAACTTTGGATAGAGTTTTTGGAAAGGTCTAAATATTCAATGGTGTCGAATTGATTCACAATAGAACTGTCAACCGATTCTATTTTATTGTTGGCAAGGTTTAAATACTTCAGTTTTAATGTACGCAGAGATTTCCAAATATCCCTAGACAATCTGTTGTAACCTAAATCCAAACGTTCCAAGTTTTCATGTTGGACGAAAGCCTCTTGATGAATCGTGTATATTTGGTTGTGAGAAAGTCCAATATATTTGAGCTTATTTGCATTGAGAACTTTAAACGTGTTGTCAGATATTTCAGTGATGGAATTTCCAGAAAGATGAATTTCCTCTAAACTATGAAGAGTATAAAATTGTGATTCTCCCAAATAGAGTATTTTGTTGTTGTTTAAAAAAAGATATCGCAATGAAAATAAGTTTTGGAAAGAACATTCTTGAATTTCTGTCAATGCATTGTTGTTCAATTCAATTGTTTCCAACGTATCATTTACACTATTGAAAATATCACAGTTTAAATATTGAAGCCCTATATTTGACAAATACATATGTTTAATCCCCTTGAAATTTGCAAATGTTTGAGATGGAATGGAATGTAACCTCAAATAAAATATGTTCATTTTGAGTTCGAACGACTGATAGCCATTTAAACTTGCCCCAATGAATTGTGGTACATTTGGATGTATTAGGTTACATGTAACACTGGATCGCAAAAGATAAACATCACATCCTGCTATATCAACAGCTGCTGAAAAATCCAATGACTGAATATAAATAAAAAGAAATCCTAAAATCTTCATAAACCCCATTTCTGAAAAACAAAATGTCTACCTCCAATACTTCCTGGTTGATATACTTGTCAGATATCAGATGGAAAACAACGTTTTATGCATGGTTAAGTCAGATATTTAAAAAAGTAAATACCTTACATTTATTGGGTACATTCTAATTTAAATACGTCAATGTATATTTTAACATAATATATGTTTAATGCTATCTCCTTTTTTTCCTTTTCTTTTATTACATTTAAACGTATAGCCTACAAATACTTTTGTTTGTGTTATTTACGCTACTAATATTTATAACATTTGTAAGAGTAGATATAACTATTCTGATTAGAATAACAGATTTTTAGCAAATACGTGTATAATTAAAAATAGAAAAAGGGTTTTTAAAGTTAGATGGACCATTAAACGGCTATTGTGTCATATCAATTAAATACATGTAGCTGGCCTTCTTCGGTTTGATTGACAAAGACCACAGCTAATAACGTAAACCATGAGGGTGACCATTCCGGGTTTGATGGACAATAACTACAGTCGACTGCTCGTCATTTCCAATTTAAAGGACCATAACTATAGCAATTATTATCAAGCAAAATTATAGCCTTCCATCTCCGGTTTAAAAGATAACAAGTATAGATTGCTAATTATAGAAACAAAAAACCTTTCATAGACTAGAACTAAAGATAATAACATAAACCAAATATATGACAATCTCTAATTTGTCAGCCTCGGATTTGAACATTCCTGAAATGTTCAACCCCTTGTGTGAGATTTCCCTATCCTACATTGATGAGCTCATAATAGATTCTTTTCTAATATTTGGCTTTAAATTGGATTTACAATTTAACTTATTAAATTAATTATTAAATGTTATTCAACATTCAACTTTAAAATTAATATTACCATCGGAAAGAATGTTCCTGCTTACTGAACAAAGTTATTCATTCTAAACTCCCAGAATAAACATTTGACTTGGGTGTCCTTTTCCCGCGAAACGACCTCATGTTTTCCACATGGATATATCATACAATTGTCTTTTGATTTTGATGTCACTAAAGATAGTTCCAGTGCTGATTTGCATGTGCGACCCAGTGGATAGAAATATCCCCCATGAGTTTGCATCTTCAATGGAATGATTTCTACATAACACGACTTTTCATGAGAGAATATAATATACATTGTATACCAAATAGGCTGACATACTCTAGTTTGATGAGAAAGATCCGATATATATCACAATAAAATGTTAAATAGACCCATCATTCCGAGTACATTCAATAGCAAACAACTAAACTCAATATTTTGTTGGTTTGAGTATAAGCAAAACAAATATTTTTTAAAGCGTTTGAACCGGCATAATGAATTGCAGATATATAGAATGCTTCAGAAAAAGAACGGTAATACTGGTTGAATAACATCTAATCAAATGTACAGCCAGAAGGTGTTAATAAAATGTGAAAGTTGACGCCATAATTTGTAAACAAAAAAAAAACAGAAAAATAAATAGTCTTTTAAAGATTAAACAATCTTCAAAAACTGAAGTATACTTCCTCGCGCAAAGTATTTCCCTAGCTAAATTTTCTAAAATATATTTTGGACCTTTGGGTTTCTATTCAACATCTTGAAATTTTTTTGTTTAATGATTTTAGGTCAAGCACTACTGATGAGGAATTGTATTCCGAAACGGCCGTCTAGTGCAGTATACTGTGTAATTTATTAACGTACATAATTTCAAAAGATTGAATAACAACCTCTGAAAAACAAAATATTGTAAAGTAAAAAACAATTTAGATGCAATTTATCCTTTTTTGTATTTTGCACAGGTTAACTTCATTCAAGTATATAGAACTTGTATATTTTTATAGGGGGTGTTCAGAACAGCTCCAAGACATATATCCTTGTTTTCATTATAACTTGAATGTAATAATTACGCACATACATGTATTAAAGATTTTGTAAGACAATACCATCTAAATCATAGCTGGTTTTGAATTCATTTCTTCAGTGTGTTCTTTTCATTCTTATTTGAATTTCACAGAGCAAGTGCAGCGTACTAAACAGGTAACATGTATTAATAATTTTGTTAAACTATTCCATCTAAATTATAACTGGGTTTGAATGCATTTCTTAAGCACGTTTTTCATTCTTATTCTAATTTTACAGACAACAAGTATAGCTAGCAAGACAGGAGGTATTTACCCTTCCAGATCACCTGGTCTCATTTTTCCGGGTAAAAGTTCTTGTTTTTCTCAATTCTTCAAAGTGTTTACTTTTCCTTTTGGATTGTGATTTGAACATTGGCCTGTAAATTGTTTTAGAGTATTTAAGATTTTATTACAGGACTCCATATAAATTAAAGCTGTAGGGTAGAACTGTTGTGGTTTTTGACCATCATTGTTGTTCATCGTCATACATGATAACCCAACCATTGGCATTTATGTAAAACTTGTATTATTTTTGGATGTGTAATTTCCTAAATTATTTGCACAATAGGCAAAAATATTCCAGACAGTTTGACACATTTTTTCTAAATTATTCAAGATGCATTTCTTAAGCATGATCGATTTTCGTTCTTACTTTAATTTCAGTCAGTGAGTGCAGCTAGCTAAACATGAGATATTTACCTTTCCAGATCACCCGGTCTCATTTTTCCTGGTACAAGTCAGTGTTTTTTCTAAATTCTTCAAAGTATTTACTTTTTCTTTTGGATTGTGATTCAAATATTGACCTGTATATTATTTTCGTGTAATAAAGATTTTATTACATGGTTCCATCTAAATTGAAGCTGTAGGGTAGAACTGTTGTGGTTTTGCCCATCATTGTTTTTCACGTGCATACATGATACCCTAACCATCGACATTTATGTAAAACTTGTATTATCTTTAGATATGTAATCTCCTAAATTAGTTGCATTATAGGCAAAACTATTTCGAGTAATAAAGATTTAATTACACAATTTCATATAAATTGAAGATGTATGGTAGAACTGTTATGACTCTTGTACACCATTGTTGTTCGCCGTCCTACATGATAATCTAACCATTGACATTTTTGTTAACTTGTATTACCAGTGGATGTGTACTATCCTAAATTAGTTGCAAAAAAGGCCAAGTTATTCAAGGAAGTTTTGACACATTTTTCTACATTATTCAACATTTTTTTAAGTTGGTGGATATAGTAACAAAGTCTCAGTGTCTGCATCTACTACTATGTGGTAGCTCAGTTGGTAGAGTGCTCACTTTGTATGTAAGAGATTGTGGGTTTCAATACTGACCGGGTCTGACCAAGACTCGAAAATAATTAGAGACTATTCTTTTGCCAAGCACTCAGCATACCCATGTCATGGTAGGCATTAAAAATTTCTTCCCTGCACAATGCCCTGAGCACATGGCAAAGATTAAAATTTCTGCCACTTCACATACAGTTGGTGACGTGGTGTTTATTCATCCTGTTGATCCTATCAATTTCAATTACTTGTACTGTTAACCATGCTTTTACATATTGTGTGTGCTATATATTCATTGTACTTATGAATCACAAATTTTAATTGAGCAATAGATGGAAAAAAGATGAACAATTAGTCCAATTTGCTCACCTGATAGATAATGGCCGAAATGTTTTAGAAAACATAAAGACTGAAGCCCAGATGTCTTTACAGAAGTTTTCCCCAGAAAATTAACTATTTCAGTATTCTATCACCACTGTGAGATTGACCTTTGACCTTCATCTATTCATATCCAAATGCCCATGGTATAGATAACTACAATATTCTAATATGCATGCCTATACAAAAAGTTTATAAATGTAGTTTTTCAGATGATTAGCCATTTCAGTACTGTATTCTTTCTGTGACCTTGACCTTTGAACCCATGATTTCTTTTTGTGGCCGTATGGTAAAAGGTGTAAATTTACAGATCAGTGTCTCTCATTCCCTAGGTTACAATCCCACTCAAGAAAATACTGGTGAAAAAGTATGTTCCTGTTTTTTCCTTGTTTCCTCTTCCATTTAAGAAAAGACTGCTTCAATACAAGCTAAAGAATCTTGAATGGGACTCAAAACACTCAACTCAATTATATAACTATCCAACCAACTGTTTTTTCTAACAATATTTTGGCATATTTCATTATTGCGACTTAGATAAAACGATATGTTAATTTTCACAAAATTGTGTTTGTGTAAAATAATTATGATATCAGTACCCACAAGGAGTAGAAGAAGCCAAGGTGGCCAAATGGATAAGACGTCAGTCTACAAATCACGGTCTCTCATCGCTGTGAGTTCTGAGTCCAGCTTAGACCACATGTGGGAAAGTGAATTCCCCTTGCCATAAATAAAATATATCTTGTCATGAATAGCTGAAAAATTGCTTATGCGACATTAAGCAACATTCAACTAATCAACCAACAAAAAGTATGAATAACTAAACAACTTTTAATTTGTACTTGAATTTTATTTTTGATGACGACATGATTACAAATATAGTCAACAAACACAAAGACCTAACACAACATGATATATTTCATCATAAATGTATTTTATCAATTTTATTAGGAGAGTGGTTGAATAAAATGGCAGGGATGGTGATATGGTGTTGTGTTTTATGCAAAGTGAAGACAAATGCATTTCTATTGATATGGTGAGTGTGTTTATGTATATATGATATTGTATCCAATGCATTTCACATATTTTTTCAAATTTAAAATAAGAAAGGCGACAGTTGTTGATAAAGACATATCACTGAGAAAAATCTTGGGATTTGCGACAATTTTTGTTCACTAAAGCCTATACCAAGGCAGATCATGATACCTAATGACATGAGATTCATCAAGATGTAATTTATAAGCGAAGAAAAATTTATGGATCAACAATTTGCTTTTTTTTAAAATACAAATATAGACAACTATAATATGAATAATGTAAGTTAATCAATCCTTTTACTTCTTATAAACATTCTGTGAAAGTAGATCACAGGTTTTACCATGCACCAGGGGTTCAAAATTATTTTTGGCAATGGAAGGTCGAGAACCTTTTGCCTTTATTATACCCCCGCTTAAAAAGTGGGGGGTATATAGTGATAGGGGTGTCTGTCCGTGTGTCTGTCTGTCCTTCCGTTACACCTTACGGTACCTATCTCTTATCCGCAACTCCTCCTAAACCCTTCAATGGATTTTCATGAAACTTTCACACAATCTTTGCGATATAATGTTGATGTGCACCTCCTATTTAAAAATTTGATCCGATGGATTTTCTTTATGGGGGGAGCGGGGGAATTTTTTGTGAGCTTGTGGCTCACAGTTTTTCTAGTTATTGAAAGGTCCATGTGTAATTATTTTATAAAGAAAAGCAGAATTACATGTATACTAAAGTTTTGTGAAAAATGGCAGGCCAATCAGACTTTAACAATTTTAGTATCAAAGGTCCTGAACCTCGGACTTGGGGAATTTTGAATCCCTGCATACAACCAAAACAATACCTCAATGTCCTGTAATGTTTCTGATGTAATTTTAATTTAGAACATGCTGCACATGTTAGTTAAAATTACCAAAAAAAAAGTACTCATTAAAAATTTTCAACTATTTCCACTACTGCTAGAAATGTGAAGAATTCATCCATTTCCAATAATATCAGAGAAATCGATGAGTTGGTCTTGATCAATGTTTTCATCCAAGTCCGGAATTTTCCACTGATTTTTACGTCCAACCTCGTACATCTCTTTAATTGCCGCTCGGACTTTGTCCCCGCCTTCTTCCTGTAGCTCTTTATACTTTAGATAAAGATTGAGAGCAGTCCTAGCATCCTCTACAGAATCGTGAGTATGTGCCTGGATGTTAATGTCTGGAATTAAAAAAAAACACAAATTTTATTTCTGCTTGTTTTCATTACAAATGTTGAGAATAATCTGTACTGTTTCTAAAAGTGAATTTTCAAACATTTTTTAAACTTATTTTAATTGATTATACAATGTAAATCAGTTTGTTCAATTTTCTGTAATTTTAATGGAATGGTTATTGAAACTTTGATTTAAAATGTCATTAAAAAAAAATTGAAATAAAAAAAATTGAAATAAAAAAGTTTCTATTTGCTAATGCAGTTATGTGCATTAACTGTTGAACAAAAATTTCAGAAATATTGAAATAATCTAAAACACAAAACACAAACTTTTTACTGGTTAAGATAACAGAACCTCAAATGACTTGAGTCCTGGTGAGTACAGAACAAGCAGTAGCAATATTGGGCACGTATTTGTCAAGTGCAGAAATGCCATTGCTAATACATGTACTAAACATGTCCAAAAAACCATAATGATTTTTTAAAATACAATATAATTAAAAAAAAACAAAACATTTTAAAATATATTTTCAGTGTATCAGCATAGCCCGTTGGTGAATATTTAAATCCTAGCCAATATCAGCTTGGTTGGTAGATTGTTAATTATCATGTAGTGGGTTAGTTGATGGTTTGAATGCTAGTCCCTATATTGACAGGTGTTACTGTAAACTGGAACCGACAAAAAAAAAAAAAAAAAGAAAATAAAGATTTACTTCATAAAACAGATCCTATTGGAATTTGTACCAACAAAATTAACAGGTAAAAATTTCTTCTGTTTCAGTATAAAAAGGTGAAATTAAACGACATATTTATACTTACTTAGGAAGTACCATGCTAAGAATTTTAGTGAAATCATCCTTTGTCTTGGGAGATGAAACAGTTCTACAGTATCTATGACCTGACCCTTAGGAACCTACAATACAAAAACAATGACAATGATTACAACAATACAGAAACATTAGAAATAGAGTGATGTTATTTAACCCTGGATATTACATATTATATAAGTTTAAATTTTACAGCACTAGACAGTCGTTTCAAAATACAATTCCTCAGCAGCAGTGCTTGGACCAAAATTATGAAACCAAAACTTTTTCCAAGATGTTGAAAAGAAACCCAAAGGAACACAATATATTTTACCAAAATCAGCTAAGGAAATACTTGATGTCCCACAGTTCCATGTTCCTTTCACTCAATTTTGATCACACCTGGTGGGTGTAGCTAGCTAAACAGGAGGTGCTTATCCTTTTGGAGCACCAAGCTGATTTCACTGGTGAAAATTCATGTATTTGAATTTGCCAGCTTCAGAGTTTTTACTTTGCTTTCGGATTGTGATTTTTACATGGATTAGTATGTTTGTTTTTGATTTAGGATTTTTTTAAATGGTTCATCAAGGTATGAACTGTAAATAATTCAATTTCCTTTAATACTACTTTTTTATTGGTCATGATATACATGTACATGTATGGTCTAAATCTGTTTTTGAGGTTAACTACATGTAGACCTACATTTTTTTCAAAAACCGGATGTAAACAAACGGTAAATATCTACTATCAGCAATGCAATAAAGGTACAGGTAAAAATAATAAACATGTTATATAGATAAATCTATCATTTAAATTTCTTATTTCTAATTCCTTCATTGTTGTGTCAGCATAGCTCCCTAACATACAAGCAGACAAAACCACCAACTTTTAGAAATCTAACTGACAAACTTGTACAAAGCAGTATCTCCCTATAGTGGGATTCAAAGATAGTTAATGAGGGACACTGAGATATTTAAGCCAGCGCTTAATGATAGATTAGAAGATTACCATTTGGTGCTGCAAGGACTATTTCACTCTTTTATGAATGGGATGAGGGACCCTTAAATTGTGAAATATGTATCATCATTCAAAATACTGTTTTAAAGCTGTAATTTCACCATGGTAAAGATTGGCAAAATGATTGTGAAAAACCATGATTTTGGGTTGTGAATGGGGCAGATTATCGCTGGGACTAGATTAATTTCAAACTAGGTTAGCCTGTGTATCAGTTGACGGCTCATGCTCACAATGTTCAGACAAAGACCCGACATGCTTGAATTACACTGCACACAAAATGAATGAAAACTCGACCTGAATTGTGCCATTTAATGACGTCACTGACACTTGTATGTCGTAAGTTGTTATGACGCTGCTTTGGTATCCTGATGGCGGCTAGTGTCGGAAAATAAAGGCATGGCTGGCAATACGTCAGTTGATAACCATGAAATCTGTACCTACTAAGCCTTTTACACATGAATAATATTAAATTTACTACTCTAATTGGGAAAAGATAAATGAAAATACCTCTCAAAAGTTTAGTAACTGCCTTTGACTTTTGACCTTTATATATCAGCCAGTGTCAAGGTTTGAACAGATGCCCTTTGACTTTTGACCTTTATATATCAGCCAGTGTCAAGGTTTGAACAGATGCCCTTTGACTTTTGACCTTTATATATCAGCCAGTGTCAAGGTTTGAACAGATGCCCTTTGACTTTTGACCTTTATATATCAGCCAGTGTCAAGGTTTGAACAGATGCCCTTTGACTTTTGACCTTTATATATCAGCCAGTGTCAAGGTTTGAACAGATGACCTTTGACTTTTGACCTTTATATATCAGCCAGTGTCAAGGTTTGAACAGATGACCTTTGACTTTTGACCTTTATATATCAGCCAGCAAGTTGATAAAAGTTGTCTGCTACTTTTTTGGGTTTGGATTGATTTTGTCCCCTATTTTCACCTAGTTTACATTTTGTGTATATTTTTGCAATACATATAACTCCATACTTGCTGCCTACTTTAAGAAATTTGTCTTCTACTTGAAAATTTACTGAAAGGGCCGTCTTTATATACTTCTACATACTTCTAGGGTAAAAATGTGTTTACTTCACTAACCTATCATATGTAGGAATTTTTGCACACATGCATTAATACACACTAATAATCTTACTGTGATATTGATGACTCTGAAATCTTTCTTCAGTCCATGTCCGACAAATACCACCCCAGCATCCACTAAAAATCTTAGTTTTTGGTATGTTGATTTTAACGATGTTAGATGTCTGGTGGATACGGAAGGATCTAAATCTCCCGGCTGAATTCCAGAAAACTGGGTCAAGTAGTCGACAACCTGAAAAATACAGAATTTAAAAATCCTCAATTCTGAATCCAGAACTTAAATATTCACAATCATGATTAGGAAAAATTGTCCCTCCACAGCTCATATTTCTGTATTGCATTGGTGATCATATACATGTAATTTTCCACTGATACGCACTCCATTACAAAAGTAGTAAAAGCCCTGTACAATTACAGTTATGAGCAATGATTTTCATTTTTCTATCTGAAATAGTCATATTCATTGTACATAAATCCTTAGACATCAATGGAGTTAGGAGTAATGTGACCATGTAATACTATGTAACAATGACTTTTAGTGTACAGTAAACACAGCAAAAATATTATTTACCCTTTGTCTGATACTATTTTTATGGTTTTATTCAACATTCCTGATACTTGGTTTTGCCAGCTATAGGCGAAGGTGCAGAAGTTTTGCCTATGTGTTACGCTGATGGCATTATACAGCAGGGTTCATTATCGCCACGCCTACCGTAACATGGGACCTAGTTTATTTTAAGTTCCCATCTGAAAGAACCGTAACTTTCACTTCGTAATGCCCGAGTGATTGGCGAAAGAATAGTCACCACTCACTTTCAAGTCTTGGGTGAAACCGGGCAGGGAATTGAACCCACAACCACCCACTAACGGAGCGAGCACTCTACCAACTGAGCTACCACAGTGGCATTATATATAAAGGATCCTGGATCAAGAGTGTAACCCTTCTATTAACCAGTCTCCTCCTTTCTTGATACTTGCTATATGTACATGTATATGTCACAGTATAAAATGGAATTCAGTAAAATCCAGGATTTTACTAGTAAAACCAGAATTCTAGTTTTTACTGGATTTAATTCAGTAAAAACTAGAATTCCGCTTTTTACTAGTAAAAACTGAAATTCTGCTTTTTACTAGGAAAAAGCTATATATATATATAGAAATTTACCAGTAAAATCCTGGATCTTAATGATTTTATAGGAAAATCCATGACTTAATTGAATTTTAGATTTACTGAATTCCAGTTTTACTGTGACATATATATGGAGTTAGATATGTTCCAGATTTAAATTACTTGTTTCAAAAATCCCTAGAACTGGGGTTCAACTGAAAATATTTTAATCTCTGAAATTTTTGGACTGTAAAAACAGCTATCATGACTAATGGTGATGTGCTGATGATCACTTATAAAGTCCTACCTGTTCCTGTGTTGAGATATAATCATCTATAAATGGCTCCCCTAACTTGTCACCTTGTCTGAAAACAAACAAACAAACAACTTAACAATGCGTATGTCAAAAGACTGGAGAGGAATAATGGAGTTTATTACATAAATAATATTCTTTCATTAATATTGAGATGGTCAGTTAAGGACTGTGTAACATCAAAGCCATGTTAGAGGTTACAAATAATTAATGCCTATTACTAATATAGAACCGTTGAAACAGAATTAAAAGAACCGAACCTGCAATGGAGAGAGGCAGAGTCCAAAGCCAAGAATAGAACTCGGTGGCAAGATCTTGTGTCGACCTTATGCTCCACCGGTAGTGAAGATAAAAGGTAGGTAAGTAAATAATATAAATACAGGCATTAAGTATTTGTAACTGTTACAATAGCTTTGACTTACCCAGCTCTGGTGTCCTGAGAAAACCACAGACATTCAACAAGTGCTTTTACAAAACTTGCTTTCACTAGGATCTGCAACCTACCGTATATACTCGCCTAAAACCTGCCCTTGGGCATAACCCGCACCCCTATTTCACCCTGAATATCCCAGGAATATTTGAATTCGCAGAATATAACCCGCACCCAGAAAATATTTTGATAATTCAAGGCATTATAGAAGATCGACAAACCGGAAGTTACGGTAATTTTCAAGTTGAAAGTAAATTTTGCTCTTTATTGTATTTTTGTTATTAATATTTGTGATATTTTTATATTAAATTTGACCAATACAGTCTTTGAAATTAATAAATAAATAATTAATTAAGGTAAGTATGAGTAACGTTGTCACGTGTAACAGAAATTATAGCCGTCGGCAAAGAAGTAAATACCTGGTTACCTGTGATTAACTTTAATCAAGTCTTCCCGGTAAC
Organism: Anadara kagoshimensis; assembly: GCA_021292105.1. NCBI lineage: Eukaryota > Metazoa > Mollusca > Bivalvia > Arcoida > Arcidae > Anadara > Anadara kagoshimensis. The sequence continues at coordinate 26,221,869 of CM037872.1, read as the reverse complement.
ACCTCGCGTGTGTCTTGTTTGTTTAATGATTGAAGCCATTCCCGATTCCTTATTCATTGATATAATCATCCATAATTACAGGGACCCGTGTGTACATGTTGAAGAAGAAAGCGCTGCCATTACAAACACTTATTATATATTCCTATGTCAGAGGTCATACGGCGGTTTCGTATCTGTCAGTTTTGAGTAATAAGTGCCAGGATTCGACAATTGCTTATCGGGATATTAATCAAATTTATTCAAATTTAATTTGCAATTCTGACATGTTTAGATTTCAAACGTAACAAAATAATGAATACAAATATTTTTTTTTCACAAAAGTTCAAACAATTGGAGATCGTCCTAGTTATTGACCAATACTCGCGAATGCAAAACCACATGTCATTCTGAACATTATAATGTGGTGATATTTGAGCAATATATCGTCAGTTTACATAATATAGACAGTCCGGTATTGTTAAAACTGAAACATTAGTCTAAAAACGCTATAACCGCCCCCCCTTGTTTAAACAAATCATGCAATACATATCACAACCTTTGCGCATGATCAAACTTTGACTTCCTTTGTCGGTGACAACAAGACCTCCCCCCCCCCTTCTCAAATTTTTAATTTTTGTCAAAAAAGTGTGGGTTTTCGGTGAGAATATACGGTACATATTAGTGGTGAGAAGTGCTATGATCCATACGCATATCCAACCTTTGGCAAGTGACAGTGCCTTTTGCCATCTAGGTTTGAATTTCACCTTTGGCATATGCTAGTGTTGGAATATTTGTTAGTTCACTTGCCAAAGGTTGGATATGCACTTGACAACAGGTGGGGCCTTGCAAGTTCTTTAGACCACTTGACTTCCACCTGTGGCGAAGGCCACACTGTACGATTCTGAAGACTTCATCATGACTGACTACACAAACATCTTCATGAAACTGGATATGATAAATGTTCTGCTTGCAAATAAATTGTTTACTCAGGGATATTGCAAGCCTTGGCTTATCAAGGCCCTCAAAAAGTTTTATGGCCGTCATCAAAGTATTGTTGATAAGCTTGATGTCTCTGTGTCCAGGATTGCCCTGGATATATTTGACATCTCATAGTTCCATGTTCCTTTCACACAATTTTGATTACACAAGTGGCGGGTGTAGCAAGCTAAACAGGGGGTGCTTACCCTTCCGGAGCACCTGGCCTCACTTCCCTGGTGGAAGTTCACGTGTCTAACCTAACTTGTCAGTTCCAAAGTTTTTACTTTGCTTCTGGATTGTGATTCGGACATGGATTAGTATGTTTGTTTTTGATTCTGACAATATATACTCAACAAAAAAGTTTGGGATCAATGTAAGATTTTAAATAACAATCCAGAAACTGAAAAATATAAAAATCCATCTGTATTTTGTTCTTGTTCTCTTCTTTTTTCAAATGTGAAGAAAAATTTTTGTGCATGAAATCAAAACTTATTAAAAAAGTTACAAGAAGTGCGAAAATGGAATGATATGATTTATGTTCTACATGTACAAAGGATTTGAAAAATGTTTTTGATTTGGTCCTTAACTTTTTTTGTTGAGTATAAATGTAATTCTTGAGTGTCTTCTGTTAATCTCAGTTTCCTAACATTTTTCTTTCTTTCCTTATCAGTCTATATTAAATACAATACCCTCTGATACAAGATATCCTGGCTACAGTAAGATGACTTGGCTTTATCATGGATCGTGTACCATCACTTCTCAACTCGGATTCTTCCTATAAAAAGAATTTACCGGTAGATTAATATGATGTCCCTGCTAAATTCCAACATGTAAATAACTTTCTTATTATCCCATTTACAATACAGTGTCCATTTAAAGTGTTATTACAAGCCTTATCATGCCAAACAGTGGACTATACTAAAACTATTTCAACCATACTAGAGTCTATGGCTCATATGAGCTAAAATTGTCATTGATACACATTTATTGCAGAAAATAGTTGTCATTATTATAGAAAATATCAGAACTGAAAAGCCTATGAAATTATTTGTCAATATACATGTACATATAGTCAAGATATATGAATAACATTTATAGTAATTTAAAGCTATTTTATGAATTTTCTAAATTTTATGTGTTTTTCATCCACATTTCATGAAATAAACAAACAAATAAAACTGATATAAATTTAAAACTGTAAAAAATTGTAACAATAACCATTTCAAATACAGATTTATACTTTATCCAATTTGACCTGTAGCCTATTGCTTTTTATACTTGTTAAAATGTCATTTATGTATATACAGCTGAACCTGTCTTAAAGGTTGCATCTATATAAGGACCACCTGCTTTCAAAGACCAGTAAAATTTTATCCCAATTGTTCTTTATTAATGCTATTTGATCTTGTATATAAGAGCCATCTGTCCATAAAGGTCACTTTTACTGGTTCCCTTGAGTGGCCATTATAGACAGGTTTGACTGAATGATAGCATAACTACCTGATTTAGAGAGACAAACTCAGCATCTAAGCCCACCAAATCGCCTTTTTTCGGATATTCTTCATCCTCAGCTAAAGGTGTGAATGATATTTTACGTTTCTTAGGATTTACTAAAGCACTATCTTCAAACAAAATTGTCTGGTTGATTGGAGAAACAACTGAAATATAAAAATAATAGAATGATAACACAAATTAGAGAAAGAAGACAAGGTCTATCGGCCTTGAAGCTCACCTGAGGATATGTTCCAAAGCAGAAGTTCCCCATTTTGAACCCCACAGCTAATATTTGTGCAAATTTGAAACTAGGTGTCATAAGAATGGTATATATGAATTACCTAAAATATATTTCTTGTTTTTTTAGAGGATGCGATTTTTTAAAATTTTCACAATTATACCCCTTATGGAGCACCAAGGGGCATTACTACTTAATTTGTGCACGCAGTTTCAATAAATGAGACCCAGTAGTTTAAGGATATAATTAAAATCTAAAAGTCAATGGATTGCTATGAACAAATTAAATCAAAGCACTGATAGTGCTGAACGTAGGAAAGTAGGGATGATGATGGTTATGGTTCTGCTGTTGCCTATGATGATGATGATTATGATTATGATGGGAATGTGGCATGAGTAGTTACTGATGAAGATGGTGATGATGAATATGATTTCATTTTTTGATGTTGATGTGACATGAGAAGTTCTGTTGAAGACGATGAATCATGATGCTGCTGCTGCTGCTGATGATGATGATGATAACAGTGTTGGTGACATGAATTCTACTACTGATGGTTATGATGATAAAGAAGATGATATGACATGAAAAGTGATGATGATGGTGGTGATGATGATGATTATGCTGCTGCTGCTGCTGATGATGATACAAAACCTTGTTATCTGAAAATATACAATGATTTTGTAGTAGCAACAGCAGAGTTATGTTGTTGTTTTGGGTCTAATTTCAGTCAGAAATCATAACCAACATCTTTTACATTAGAACTCTCAATGACAATTTATCAGCATAATCATCATCATCATCGTCACTCCTCCTCATCATCACTCCTCATATTACATTATCATCAACATGAAGACATCATCATCATCACCATGCATCATCATTACCATCATCATTGGCAGCAGCAGTAGAACCCATGTCACCACTATCAGCACCATCATCATCATAATCATTATCAGAAATCCTCATGTCACCGTCATCATCATCATAATCATTATCAGAAATCCTCATGTCACATCATTAATGTGGTAACAACATTATCATTGTCATCATCATCATAGCTCTTAATGTCACATAATCATCATGGTGACATCATCATCATCAGCAGCAGAAGTAATGAATGTCAAAACCACCACCATAAGCATAATCATCTTCATGAGATCATCATCATTAGAAATCCTCTTGTCACATCATCATCAACATGAAGACGGTGTCTTTATCATCATCACCATCATGAGTTATTAACATCATAATCAGCTTCAGCAGAACTGAATGTCATCACCACCATCATCATCATCATCACCATCTTCATCAGATGATCATTATCATCATCACCACCATCATCACGATGATCATAATGATTATTATTACAGTGTTCATGATAATATGACATGAATAGTTCTGATGGTGATGATGACCACGATGATGACCACGATGATGATGATGAAAACAGCAGGGTTATGTTGTTGAACAATATCTTTAACAGAACTCCAAATGGCAATTCAACACCACCACCACCATCATCATATCATCATCATCATCATCATCATCATCAAAACTCCACCTGTTACATTATCATCAACATGAAGACATCATCATCATCATCGTCATCACAATGATCATCATCATCATCAGCAGCAGCAGCAGCAGAACCCATGTCAGACTATCTCCAACATCATTATCAAAATCATTATCAGAAATCCTCATGTCACATTATAAACATGGTTACATCATTATCATCATCATCATCATCATCATCATCATCATGATGGGCAGCAACAGAACTCATGTCACCATAATCATCATCATCATTATAGCTCCTCATGTCACATCGTCATCATCATCATCATTGGCAGCATCAGAACTTAATGTCATCATCACCATCATTATCATCATCTTCATCACAATCATCATTATCATCATCATTGGCATCAACAGAACTCATATCATCATCATCATCATCATTGTCATCGTCGTCAGCAGCAGAACTCAATGTCACCACTATTATCATCATCTTCATCAGATCATCATGTCACATCATCATCAATATAGTGTCATCATCACATTAAACACCTTCACCATGACCAGCTACTTCCTTTGATTTGCATTTGACACATTAACTTAAGTGATTGAATACACAATTAATTTGAAAAAATAAAATAAAATGAAAATTAAAAAAAATCATTAAATGTAGTTAAAATTATTGTTGAATAAATATAAATTGGCCAAGTGAGCTTCAAAAGCCTGAATTGATATAACTCTGACACAACCTATATATAGCCCCTAAGCTAACAATTTGCATCTCCAATTACAGAAGTTGTCCAGGCAACTGTCTCTTTCAGAAGTTTGTTGACAAGAATGGTGTACAAAAGGGGGCAATATTTCTTCATAATTAATTGATTATTATTTGGATAACTGAAATTCCAATAATCCTCTGCTACAATAAAATTAGATCTACTTTGAATTTAAGTATCATTAGGTGGTCAGATAATTTTATTTTACCAATTTTAAATGTCCAGGTAATTTACACCCGCTGTGAGGCCCACTGAATAAATAGTCTAATTATCAAGTGGCCACCAGGACTTTTATGAATTAAATATAAGGTAAGAATAACACAATCTCGGACTTTGCCTTTTTTTCTATGCAAGTTTATTATACACGTGGAATTTTTTGATGACTTTTTTTGTTCCCGAAGATGGCATTTAAAAGAGAATGTCTGTTGTAGACACGGGTGGTCGCTAATATAAAATTTGCATTCAGACTGAATTGTCTATACTAGTTATATATATTTATTACGACGTTAATTAACAGTTATATAATGCTGATGCACGTTAATTTTGCTTCTCATAAAGTGGTGAAAATTCTGTCACAATATCCCCGATTGTCCCGGTTAAAAGTAACATGTACGTTTAAAAACTGAAATCCCGATAATGATGCTCAACTCGGTCGTAAATTTTCGATGTGAAAGAAAACAAATTCTATATTTAGATCGCTGATGTAAAATATTTGTTTACATACGGGCTACTGTAGTTTAACATGCGTAAGATCTTCTAGATCTACTCAATATTTTCTAAACGGACGACGTGAAATAAATTTTATTTAACCACGAAAAAAATTGTTTTTATTTATTACATCAGTAGCCAAAATATTGTTTGAATGTGTCATTTTAGCGTGTAGTATAAAATGAATCTGAAAGTGAAAGTTCTGCCCACTGACCAATCAAATCCATTGCCTAATTATATATGCAAATCTGACTTCACAGACGGGACTAGGTTCGAAATTCCTACTCGCTGTATCATTGTGTGGATTGTTGTTTGTTTGTTTTATTTTCATTGAAGTTGTTTTAAAATACTTGCCTGAAATTTGGCATTCAAAAACCAAATACAAATACCCAGAAATGCATTTGTAAAATTAAGTATGGGTCTATTTCTTGTAACAGTAGTGTTTTGGTTAAGGGAAGATTTTGTTTACATCGATACGCCGTTAGTTACCAAACGACGACAATACTCTGAAAGTCTTCGACTTTCCTACGTAATAACATATACACTACAGTGTGTGTGTGTGTGTATGTGCTCTCACCTTGACACTTGTGGTAGCGTACAATATTACGTTTCATGTAGTAGATATGTGTGTGTGCGTGTGTGTGTGTGTGTGTGTGTGTGTGTGTATGTGCTCTCACCTTGACACTTGTGGTAGCGTACAATATTACGTTTCATGTAGTAGATATGTGTGTGTGTGTGCGTGTGTGTGTGCTCTCACCTTGACACTTATGGTAGCGTACAATATTACATTTCATGAAGTAGATATGTGTGTGTGTGTGCGTGTGTGTGTGCTCTCACCTTGACACTTGTGGTAGCGTACAATATTACGTTTCATGAAGTAGATGCTACATGGTACTTTCCAATCAACATTAAACTGGATTGCTTCATGCTGAAAGTAAAAGAATCAAAATGAACTAGAACTGTCTCTTGAGAGACAAATACCCCTGCCCACCAATATTGACTTTTTGACTTATGCACATAAATTTGATATGCGACACATTGTCTTACGTTAGTAAACATTTGTGCCAAGTTCAAATCAAAATCCATCCATAGACATGGAAGATATGGAACGGACATGATATTGGAACAGACAGACAGGGTGATACAGATTCATGATTAGACTCTAATTGCTGATGGATCCATTGAGAATTGACACGATTGGAGATTGTGCACAGTGTAATTTCCAAAGTAAATATGTCATGTGTGCACATGTCTCCATTTGTGTCACTTGAATTGAATGGAAACAAAAATCAATGGGTTTAATTAAATATTATTTGGTCCAAAATATATAACCAACACTAACATTATTTTGATTTTTTTTTTAAATTATGGAATAATTACTGTGTTTACGGATACATCACTAAGTTACAAAAATCTGACTTGATTATGACATCATTGAATCCAATTTGAATTAAATCAAAACATAATTATCCAATCGAAACATTATCCACAAATTTTAATTATATGCAATTATCCTAGCATGCATTTAGCAACCTTGATCTTCATAATACATGTGTGACCTTCACCAAGATCATGACACATCTTTGGTTCACAGAGTTCATTTTTGAAAAAAATTATGAAAGTCCTCCAAATAAGCAATCAATTATGGCCTGGATACAATTATTCACTGATCAATGGACAAACAAACATAGTGGTGCAATTCCTAAACACCCCCCCTCCTCATACAGTCAAACCTGTCTATAAACACCACCAAAAGGAACAAGTAAAAGTGGCCTTTGTAGGCATGTGTTGCTTATATAGAGGTTCAAATGACATGAATAAAAAGCAATTGGGATAAAATGTCAATGGTCTTTAAAAGCTGGTGGTTCTTATAATGAGGTGGCCTTTACGACAGGTTTGACCGTACTTTGTTTGGATGACGGGAAGACATAAAAATAATAACTGACAATTACTTTTTCTATATCAGATATGGAGAAATCATTAAACAGATACCACTGTGTACAGGTTACGCCTTCCTTCCTCTGATGATAAGTCTCTCCACCTTTTAACTGACACACAAGGTTACCCGCAGTTTTAGAATCTTTGATATGAGCGATTGTAGCAAACATCTCATAGTATTTGGTGTTAGGTTCTTCTATCTTTGGCAGTGGTTCCTACAACAGTAAAAAAAATATTGAATATTGTGATTTATAAAAAACAAATTGCACCTTTGCTATTATACTAAATGGGCTTATTTTTTATCCCCAGCCTTTGGAAAAAGAGGGGGAAATTAAATTCGAGTTTCCGTCTGTCAATCCTTCCGTCTGTCCTAAATTCTTGTCTGCCCCAATTCTCCAAAACTATGGAACACTATTTCACGAAACTTGGTGCAAAGTATCAACATAGGTAGAAAATGCTCATAGTCTTAACCCGAGTTGGTTTGTTCATTTTCCTCAGAGTTACAGCCCTTTAAACATAAGGCAAATCACAATTAAAGAACCTGCTGGCAAAGGATCCTAATTCACTGAATTTGCTTGTTCATTATATATTGATTTCATTACAAGTTATATATAATAATATGAAAATAGGCATTGCCTATCCCGGGAAATGTCCAAATTTATTATCGGGTTATTGTGTACACAAACACACACACACCAAAAAGAGATGGCACACATTGTTTTTGTCTTATCAAATACTAGTGGAACTGACTATAGTTAACTACCGCCAAGTTCTTGCATCATCTTTCAATCATGTTCTGTCACACAGAACTGAGTTTTGGTATGATCTTTCCAGGGACACAAAAGGCTATTCAATTACCCAATATAGTGAATATACTAATCCATACCACAACATTCTCACGTTGTAATGTCTTCTCATCTTGAGTCACCTTTTACCATACCATGTGAATAATTTAATCTACTGATTTATGGATTGCATAAATAACTACTCCTGTTTCTTAAAACAAGATGCGTATCATATCACAGTTCAAGATTGCCCCATTCAATTAATGAAGCAGTATATAAAGTAAAAAAAAACTTTGAAACTGACAAGTTAGGTTAAACACGCGAACTTCCACCAAGGAAGTGAGACCAAGTTTTCTGGAAGGGTAAGCACCTTCTGTTAGCTAGCTACACCGGCCACGTGTGTAATCAATATTAAGTTAAGGGAACAAGGAACTAACATCCACAGGTCAATATTGGACACAGAGACATCAAACTTGTCAACAATACAGTGATGATGGTCATAAAACTTTTTGCCGAAGGCCCTGATAAGCCTAGGCTTGCAATATCCCTTGGTCAACAATCTATTCTGTTTGTGACCGCCTTGGTTGCTCAATGGTATAGCATCCTCCTGGAGAGTGGAAGGTTTTTGGTTCCAACCTGACTTGTGTTATACATGACAATACTTTAAAATTTGAGTTACTGCTTCCTCATTTTGCAAGCCACATTTGGCTTAGAGGATAGACTATCGACTGGTTATAAAATATTAATTGGGAGTGGAATGCTTGTCTGTGGCGTGCTGACTCTGTGAGGCAGCACCTTTAACGCACAACCCGATATGAATACAGTGGTATGAGGGTAAGCTCCTCTTACACCTTCAACATTCACAGCCATATAGTACCATGATGAGAATTTTCTAAAGCAAAGACCATTGCAAGTAAGAAATGATATGATTAAAACTTGACAGGCTTGTACCGAAATAATGTTAATTTTAGCCTAGCCCCTTTAAGTTTCACTGCATGAAGAGCCTCAGCCCCGGAGAGTTGAAAATGCTTTTTCACTTATATCGAGACGGTTAATTCTAGGATGGTGGGTTGGAGCTTTTTTTACCCCAGTCAAGATTATTCATTATTCACCTAAATTAAAATGGAACATTCTGGGATGATATACTAGAAAGATGTTGCTTTAAGATTTATATTGAAATGGTCACTTCTGTGGATGGTGGAGTGGAAATTGGCATTTATTCACTTATACCAACTTTTTTTCGAGAACCAAGTCTGGGATATTAAAGAAGGTAATGTTGATTTTACCCTAGTTAAACTTTTTATATTCATTCCGAGAACTGTAAATTATTGGAATCCCCTGCCAGCATTAGTAGCCCAGTCGCCATCCCTGGAGGTTTTCAAGGATTCAATTCAGACCTTACCTAAGTGGATCTCAACTACAGTCAGCTGCTAAACTCAACATGAATGTTTTGTTATTGTTATTTTCATCACAACTTTTTGAGACAGCGGTCCATCTCATTGCACAACATATACAGTTTCCTCATCAGTTATGTCCAAGTAGTTGAAGTCAGTTCTAGTCAGCACCTTAAAGTCAAACTGGTCCAGCCACAGGATCTCGGGGAATATTATTTTAGTTTATATTGGTGTCAAGATCGTATTATTCTGTTGTTTTATGGAGAATAATACGATCTTGACACCAATATAAACTAAAATAATATTCCCCGAGCCCCTGTGGTCCAGCTCGATCAGCTGATCATGATATCCACGTCACATGTAAACAAACAGAGGATTTGTCAATATTTACATTAAATTCGGAATAAATGTCAATAAATTTTATCTTTATTTTCATAAAAATTATTATTGGGACGATCTGTTAATTAATTCTTTCGAAAGGAGCACTTTATTATTTTTCTTAAAAATCGATCATTTGTGACAACGTCTTTCCCGTCCTGGCGAACGCCATTTTTGTTTACACTGCATTCAGCGAGGGTCACATATGCACTCAAAATTTCCATTCAATTAAGTAATAATATGTGAAATAGTGTTACCGTAGAAGTCATATACTGCGGTTATGCTAACCTCGTAATAGGTTTGTGTCAGGTAACTATGGTTATCAATTTATCTAACTTGAAATCGGCAAACTTTGTATCTTCCCGCATTGTATACTGTGTGATCATGGTTGATGCACGTGAGAAAGCCGGTCGCTGATTGGCTTACAGTGGTTATCGATCTGAATTGAACTTTGACCCAATCAAAAGAAATCATGTCATCGCCAATCTTGAAACGCTACACTTGGAGATCAGCCAGAATGGCGAAAGAAACGTAAATATTTTGTATTCGATCAACCTATTTAAATTATTACTTGTTTCAATGAATTATTTTCACGATAATCGATTTTTGGTTTCATTTCTGATGTACGAGACGGGCGAGATTTCCCCCATATGGAGCTCACTTCCTGTCGATTTGACCCCTTCAATGGCCTTGAGAAAAGTGGTGCACGCGCGGCGTCAAATGATTTGGACGTACGGTCTATGGAATTTTTCCACAATTTTCTATGACGTCATAATACATACGTGTTACCTATAGACGGGACATTTCCCGTATTAACTGTATATCATTCCATGTAAATACAGAAATGAAATTAAGTTTTCTTTTTATCATGGAAAATTGAACGAATTGTAAATTTTGCACACTGCATAAGCACTATATGAATTCCATGAATGTAACTTTGCAAAAGTTCAATTCTACCATTACATTTTTGTGTGCTAAAAATAATTTTTTTTATGTCATTTCTATCATCAGTACATTTAATACTTTTATCACATTTAAAGAGATAAACATTACTATGGCATAGGAATTAAAATGTTTCCATGCATGTATAAAATTCTTACCTCATCCGATATTTCTGTTACTAATACCGAGCCATCATCAGATAGAACTATTTTTAGCCCTAACGGTAACCAAATGTTGTCTGGGTCATCATCAGGATTAATCTTGTGTGGATTATCGCCTCCGTCCCTATGGAAACCAAAATAAAATTATCTACTTTTAGCACGGACACTCATCAATACATTTGCATACAGTCATATGGCCTATTCAAAATGGTATATAAAAGTAAATTTTACAAAGCAATTTACACAAAAATGTGCACAGCATCCATACAGGTTATTTCTCAAATGACCTAAATGATTCTTTTCATCTTTCATCTAATACAAGAGGCCCAATAGGGTCTGTATTGCTCACCTGTTGCACATTAGCCAAAATCAAAGCATCTGTGGTGGACATCTTCTTATTCTATGTATGCAATTTAATGAGTACAAGACTTTTGGTTAATGAAAGTCATTTATCATGTTTATTGCATTTTCCATATAAGGTCACTGTGACCTTGAATGAATGTCAAGGGCAAATCACTTTTTGGTTCATAAGAAGAAGATATTTTTAGCGCTTTTACATAAAAGGTCACAGTGACCATAAATGAATATCAAGGCCAAATCTATTCGCAAACTTTGTAGAACTCAACACACTGCATAAAAATCATTAAGATAATCAATAATTAAGCTGAACTGCTGAAAAAAAACTTGACAGAGGAAATAATAACAAAAAAATACCTATATTCATCAAAAGCTTAATATACAGGTAAACCTCCAAACTTTAGTGTGTTGCATTCATACTATCATCCAGTGGATATATTGATCTGTTTATTGAATTGGGTTTTACAACTCAAGTTAAAAATATTTCATTTAAATCATAAATTCATCATCTATATGTTAAGTGGCAGAAATTATTACCTATGCAGTGCACTTAGAGCAATGTTCAGAGAGGATTCTTTAACAAACTATGCCTACCTTGACATGGAGCATCAGTTGTTAAGGTTTCTTTCAAAGGACCCTGTAGCTTCCATTTCTAGAAGTCAAGTGTTTGGCCAAAGAATATTTATTACCAATTTTAAATGTTGGTCAGACATGGCCAGGTTTTGAGCACCCATCTCCAATATACAGAGCAAGCACTCTACCAACTCGGCTACCCTAGTGCTGGTATACAGTGGAACCCTAAACCATATGAATGTAGTAATATTTAGCCTATATATGTTCTTGTCTGAAATTACAACCCTGTCTTGTAAAAAATCTACAGTAAAGACACATGACAACAATTTTTATCAGGACACTTACCACGTATCATGTTCGTGCCTGTACAACCAAACTTTGTAGATTATCTACCATAGCGACACATGACAAGATTATATGTTATCAGGACACTTGTGCCACATCATCTGGTCTAAAGTAGCAAACCTGTCTTGTACACAGCATTCCATAATGACACAAGACATTACGTTTAATCTAAACACTTACCCCATATCATGTTCGTGTCTGAACTTACAACCCCTCCTTGTACATGATCTACCATAGCGACACATGACAACATTGTGCGTTATCGGGATTGGTGATGATGATGCACTACTTCCATCATTGGATTCTTCTTTTTGTTGTTTTAACAGCTTTTTAAAAAAGAATAAAAATGTATCTAACCACAGTTGTCTCTTATAGCTATGAAGGACATAGGAACAGATCTTTCTATGAGAGGGTTTGTCAGCTTGTCTGCTTACTAAAGATCTGTGGTTTTCTACAGATATTCTGCTTTTTCTGTTTAATCCCAAACTTTACTGTCTTGATATAAGTAAAAAAAATTGACTGGGACATAAACAACATTATTCCATCACAATATGATCTAGAAGTATATCTTCATTTTACCATAATTTTCAAAACTTACACATATATACCTTTTCATCTATCTTTAGCAAGCACTGCATTAAATTGCCCTGAGGTGCCTCGATGTCCAAGTGGTCTAAAGCAACTGACTAAATTAAGACCCACTTGGTACAGATCCTAGTGAGAAAGTTTGTCAGTTCACTTTCAGAATGTCACTGATTTTCACCAGGCACTCTGGTTTCCTCCACCATTCCAGACCCAACCACTTGATATAAGTCAAAGAATCTTTACTGTCTGGTAATACAACTTTACTCCACTCCTTTCCTTAAAATGTCCTGTTTAACAGTTACCAGTGCTTTACCGGTGAGCTGGTTCTTAATTTTAAGTCTAGAAATTCTCAAGTATCAAACAGATCATAAATACATACCATGCGTTGAATTTTCCAGAATTCCACATCCCGGACATTTTCCATTCCACAATTCAGAGCCAGAACATCAGGTAAACTGTTGATCAATTTTTTCTGCATCTGTAAGAAAATGGGTATTTACAACAAAAATAACAAGAAATATGTAAGTTACTGCTTACTTAGTATACCCCCATTTTTAATTTTAACCATTGACAGTAAATGCTAAAAAAATAATCCGAGTCAGTGAACAGGAAGTAGATGTCTGACAGACTTGAAATTTGTACTTGTGGTATGAGACCTCATATTGATCTGCATATAAAAATTTCAAGTAGCTGTGTTTAGTAGTTGCTGAGAAAACTGTTAAGAAAATGTTTGTTTCAGAAGGACAAAAGGACAGAGGTAAACTAGTATACCCTGTCTTATTCGAAGCAGTTCTTCATCGGGGGTATAACCATCAAATACCGGTACCCTATAAGGTAACTTACATTTGACATGTCAGACCAAATCCATACTTATGGACAATTTGTTTTTAGATCAATACCTATCATTTAATAGATTTTAATATTTTTTGTTCCTATTTGTGAAAATAAAGTCCCTTTCAAAGTATTTTTTTTTTTACAAATTTGATAAAAGAATAACTTTTTGAAAGAATTTCTCAGAAAATGGTAATTTTTGCTACTCAGAATGGACACATACATGAAGTAGATATGATATTTTTGTTATACATGTATGTACATGTACATACATGGGGTTGATACCGTTCACAGATATTGCACCAAGCCTGTGTAGTCTGTTCTGTAGCCAAACTGTTCTGGACAACTTCACCAAATTTATACATTGTTGGAGGTTTGTTTATTCCTGAGAGTAATAAGAAATTTAGATAAAGTAAATATAATCATCTAATGCAGTACAAAAACATGTGCACTTTTCACTGACTAGGACAGAAAACCAACTCTGGCAGATCAGAATGCGAGAAAGATTATTACTTTGCTAACCAAAAGTTTCTCTTGGTATTCCATTTGGCTTCACCATCCAAGACCAGCTCAATGTACATGTATGTTAAAGAATCTTTTCTGGGGCATAAAACACAATTACTTCACCCCACTTCCATATGCATTTAGCAAGTCCTTAAATTTGTATTATAGAGAAAACTTTCTTTAAACATTTAGAAAATCTACTTCCAGAAAATCTAGTTGCGATATAAGACTAGTCCATTTTTAAAGAGTGTTTGTCTAATGGAACTTTTTTCCACATACATTTGTTAACAGTAATAATTTTTAAATGCCAATTGGCTAGTGGAACCTTGATTGATTAGAATCTCGGATAATAGGAGATTCTTCATCTCTTGTTAAAATCAAAATAATCTACAGTATTTTAAAATTTGCGAAATTCAAAGTCTGGGACCTATTGATTTTACATTGGGACCCTTGATAATTAAACTGTTAAAGTCTAATGGACCTGTTGTTTTTATTAGGATAATACTGTTATTTCTATATGATAACTAATTAAATATGAACCTTTCAATAATGTTATTAGACTTTGAATACTTCATGCGAGACATGCCAAAAAAAAAATGCAAAAGGTCCTGGACCTTCCATTACTACACATAATTTTGGATCCCCGGGACCAGTTGTTCAAAGCTTGATTAGTTCAAAAAAATTAATTAGTCAAAATTTGTTTTTAGCATTACATCAAATATTTTGTGATTTTTTTGTTTAAAAGACAAAAAGTGAAAAATTTTCATCAAATTGAAACAAAATGTTTCAAAACTGTTGATTCAATAATGATATGTTGATGTTTAATGATGTTTTAAATGTGCTAAATCACTGATTAAATTAATCAAGCTTTGAACACCTGGGCCCTGATCTTGTTACATTACCTGGAGGTGAGCAGTCAGGATAATTTAAGTTAATTATTGTAGTATCTGACTGTCTGGAAGTCTCCTGTCCACAGCGACATTTCAATGTGGTTACCATGGAGATTTCAAACAAATCTGTTATCACAGACTTTTCTTCAAATCTGAAATATGTAAAAGCTAAATGGCTTAAAAGAAATTAAACGTGAACATGTTAAAACAAGCACCTGGAAAGGGCCAGCAACACTCTACATTTTATTCATGTTATTTGCAACTCAAATCTTGGTGACACTTGTAACATATGTAAATTACCTAAATTATAGAACAAAATCAGACATAATGCTATTCATTTTTGTTAATATATTGGTTTGCCTTTGTCCAGCTCACCACTCATTTTTGAATCAGCCATGTAGTTTATGAAACCTAGAATATGTAAGTGCTTTGTAAACCAGATTCTAGAAACCCATCAATGATCAATTAAAAGTGGCCCTTATGGGCAGGTGGCCTTAATATAGATTCACATGATATGAATAACTAACAACTAGGATAAATCCTATTGGCCATTTAAAAGCAGGTGGCTCTTATATAGAGACGGCCTTTAAGGCAGGTTAGACTGTACTTACACTTCCTCGACAGGTGGAGTACTTGTCTGTTCTATTGATGCTGCATCCTTATCTTCTGATTTTTCCTTGTCTTCTTCTTCCACTGTTGTTTCTTTTCCTTTCTTCTTTCCTTTTTTTTTTCTTCTTCTTTGACTTTGGTGTTGTGTCAGATGCCTTTTCTGTTGTTTTTTCTTCTTCTGTTTTATCTTTGGGTTGTTCTGGAGATGATTCCTCAGCTTTTGGTTCCTCTATTTGTGTTTTTACAAATATCTCCTGGAATAAATAAATAAATAAATAAATAATAAATAAATAAATAAATAAAAAAAAAACCAAAAAAAAAAAATAAATAAAACCCCCCCGACATTTCGGTGACACGGCCTCCATTTTTAAGGGTTTGTTTACTTGTATCGTGTAGCTGCCAGGTAATGAGTATCAATGACATCATAGTGGCATCAAACTATTGTTTCCATTTAGTAGCGGAGTCCCAAATTTCCGGATGTACATACCTTCCTACTCTCTTCTATAAAAAACATTGTTTTTGATAACCTTTCAATACCAACAACTAAAACATCTTCAGTTCAATTGTGGTCTAAACTGTTAAAATGTATAGGTACCAGATCAATATCATTAGATTTTCTTATAGTGGAAAGATGATTATGAATATGTGTTTTTAACATAGTACCTGTCTCCCCCACATACGTTAAAGATTTACAAGTTTTACAAATAATGCCATATATAATATTACTGGATCAGCAGTTAATAGATCTGTCATTATTTGTCATTATTTGTTCTGTCCCAATATTTACATAATTACCCTTCCCATTTTCTAATTTCCTACAAATTTTGCACCCCTTCCCCCTCCCTAAATTTTCACTATCCTTATGTTTTTTTCGACTGTACAATATTACTGGTCTTTTTATGCACTAGAATGTCTGCCAAGTTGTCGCTCTTTTTTATAATTCTTTACCTTGAATGTTTCTATTTCTTACATCAAAAAATACATTAAGTCAATTATGTTCTCAACCACGGATGCATGGTTAAGAGTGTGTAGGTTAACCTGCACAGGGAGGTGCAAGATTGAAATATATATCACCGATCTTTAATGGATTTTTCAATCTGGGATGCAAGAACCTGGAATCATGGATAACTTTGAGTTAAAACTTACAGAGTGTACTTGATGTAGCACAAATCGCTGCCAACTTTGTATCATTCGTGTTAAGTTCACGCGGTTGGAATTTTCTTCGTTTTCTGTCAGTATAAGTCCTAAAGCTGCTGCCTCTGGTATTGTCCTGAATGCTCTCAGAAAATTACTGGCCTATAATTAAATAAGTGAAAATTTGTTTAAAAAAGTGATTTTTATTATTCATCACCAAAAACAAAATTTCACAGTATAAATTTGTTAAAAAAAGTAAAAGAAGGAAAATAATTAAGAGCTTAAGAGCAAAATAAAATAAACATACCAGGTAACAGTCCATGTCCAAATCACAATCCCAAAACAAAGTATCAAATTTCAAAACTAGCAAATTAAGTACAACATGTGAATCAGGGAAGAGAGGTCAAGTGCTTCAGAATGGTGAGCACCCCCTGTCTAAACTAAGTGATACCCAATTGAAGTATCTTCATGAACTGTGTACAGACTTGTTTGAGAGCACTGTAACAATACACCCTACATGTACCCTACCAGGGTATAGCCAACATCAAAAGATCATTAGCTTCCCCCCCCCCACCCAATTAACTAAAAATGTACAGTCAAATGATGATTCGCCATCACTATTTGCTCAGTCAGATTTTGGCATTATAAAGGTGTGATAAATCCAGGAAGGCTTCAAACATTAACATAAAAGAAATAGACTTTGGAACTAAATAAAACTGGCAATAAGTAGGATGGCAAAGTTATCGAAGGGCATTATATCAATATTGTACTCTACATGTACAAGGGTCTCTCTCTCTCAATTTTGTGAATGGGGCCAGGACCCTAGCACTTGTAAATATAATGGTCAAAACTGTGAAATAACTGAGAGAAAACTCCAAACATACTGGTTTTTCAAGCTGAAATTTTCAAAATTGTGAAAATTGGCAAAATTATTATGAAAAAAATCATAAGATTTTAAATTGTGAATGGGGCAGATATGAATGGGGCAGAATATCTGCCCCAAAAATGATCCGGTGAGAGCCCTTGGTCTCCCCATGTAGCCAGCATTCAGTAAGATACATGTTACCATGGTTACATTTATATACATGTACATACCTGACAAGTTTGACCTTTCTGTGAATCAAGCATATGAAATAAGAATCCAAGTTCACAAGACAAACAGAATTCCTTGACACATAGATGACTTAACAAAGCACATCTTAACGGCTCAATGAAAAATAATGTCTGAAAATATAAAATATAAAGAAACAAAATAAATTACAAACTGAAACAGATACTGTTAAATCTTTAAACATATTGTTTTTTATTAATTGCAATTAATGTCTGAAAAATGAGTTACATCAGATAACTGTTATATCAAGACTTCACCAGCAAAAGGTGAAGTTACAAAAATTTGTTTATTTGCAATATATTTACATGTATAACATATTATATGTGGTCATTTACAAATATTAGTCATTAATTTAGAAACAAGAAATTCATGAGCTACTGCTCACTTACTATATTCCTGCTTTTAACTTCAACCATTGAATGTAGATGTCAAAAAAATTAACAGTAAACAGGAAGTAGATGCCTGTCAGACTTGAAATCGGTACTTGCTGCATGGAACCTCATACTGAACTCGCATACAAATTGGCTGTGTTTAGTAGTTGCTGAGAAAACTGTTACAATTTTTTTTTGTTTCAGACATAGATGGACAGAAGGACAGGGGTATAATAATTGAGTAACACAAATGGAATTGAACATACAGCAGAAAAATCAGATGATGGTAAATATGGGTTGCTTTCTTCTTTCACATAAAGACACAAATATCTTACATTTCAGTTTTAGTGAGAATGTAACATCAATTATGTTATTATCAATCAAAAAGTTGTAACACACAAAACTAAAATCAAACCTTTATACAAAATTATATTTTTGGCCAAATTCTCTGTGTAAAAAAGTCAAAGTCTGGAAACGGCAATAATTCGGAACTACATGTATAAATTAACATTCTTGTCAAAACTAAGTACAAATATTACAATCCGTAACGATCTTGAAATAAAGCCTTCAATATTTGAATATCTAAAAAGTTAATATACTTATTAAGATTTAAACAATGTTAAATTTGCCAGAATTAAGTTAAGGAAAATCTTAAGTTAAGGAATAATTGTGAAACTGGAGCTTTGAATAAGCCTTGTTTTTATCATGGCAACACATACAATGTATGAACACAAAAAGTACCTTACCTGTAACAAAGCATTACAATATGAATTAGGTATGTTTGTTTCCAGTCCAGCAAAGTGAGTTTTATTGTAGTGTCTGAAATCAAAGTCCTCTAGTCCTAATTTAGAATACTTTAGGTCCACTTTCCTGTATTTCTTTGGTGCAATAATAAAAGGATCATCCCCTATAATAAATACACAGCAATCAAAGTACTGAAAGTGCTGGGAGCATTTTAATCTGAAGTAATACTGTTTTATACACCAGTTATAACTCTTTCACTTGCATAAATGCGTAAATATCAAGGTGGTCAGTTTTAGAACAGTGGAGGAAACTGGAGTGCCTGAAGAAAACCAGTAACTTTAGAACAGGAGAACTGACTGATACACATTCTCTTGCATGAGTAAGAATTAAACCTAGATGGTGAGAGGTGTGCTTTCAAAAATAGATTTGGCAGTATTGATTGACAAACAATTAATGCTTGACAAACTAGCAAACTAAATACAAAGTATTGAAAGTAGTTTTATAACCAAAAGGCTAATCAAATCAGACCGGTGCTAGGGTTTTAGATGACTGAATATACAAGAGACAATCATTTGCATAATAGCTTTACTTGATTACCCCATGATTTTACGGATATTAATTTAGTTATTAGCATGGTATATAGAAGTTCAGGTGAAATCAAATGATGTTGTTTTCTCTATTACCATTAACATCTCTACTGTAGGAACCACTGTGACTGTGACAGTGAAATTCTCTTTATATCCATAGAAAATTAAATAAATGTTAATAAAGATCGATATTTTTCACTTACTTGTACCTAGTCGTAACAGGAAATTTGTATGCGCATCCGCGATTAGCCCAAAATATATCTGCATAGGGAAAAACGTTGGTGGTATGGGGATTTAACATGTTGAAAAACCATGCAAATGGCGGCTTTTGTTGCACATATGATGTAAAACGTCACTAAGGACATCACTTCTGGTGTAAACCTCGTCATTTTCGCATGTGTAAAATCCCCATACCGCCAACATTTTCCTTTTTACAGACATACTTTATGACAATCGGGGATGCGTATACAGATTTCCTGTTACGACTAGGTACAAGTAAGTGAAAAATATCAAACTTTATTCAAATTTATTTGATTTTCTATGGATATAAAGAGAATTTTACTGTCACAGCCACAGTGGTTCCTACAGTAAGTTATTATCTAAATCCCAATATGTTTTCTTATTTCATAGCTGGAATATTCAAATTATATATCTAAGTCATAAATTAGTCGAAACTGTCTTAAAGGTCCCCTTCATATAAGAACCACCTATTTTAAAGACCAGTAGAATTTTTATTTCAATCAATCTTTATTCATGTTATTTGAACCTCTAAATATGGCCACCTGCCCATTAAAAGGTCACTTTAAGAGGTTCCCCTGGTGACCTTTATAGACAGGTTTGACTGAAGACAATTTTTTTTGGTGTTTTCTATTTATTTTTTGTTTTACCTCTTCCAATAGGTGATTCTGGAACACCTGATTTCTTCTTCTGTGATTTTTCATCTGCTAGTTTATAAGGAATCTGATTCCTTCTTTCTTTTCCAGGATTTGGAGCATATCCGACATTGTGTTGTATCTTCATGGTCTTAAGTACATCTGGGTCAATGGGTCTAGGATTTCTGGAAAAAATATCAATCAAAGTACTGAAAGTCCTGAAATCAGTGTGCTAAAACTGGAAATGAATTAGAGTAAAATCTGATAATTATGGAGAACTTCTCTCTATAAACATCATCAGTCCTTAACAAATTTTTTAAGGTTCTTTTGTTTTACATTTCAAGCAAAAATACCCTCTATATAAAGATCACCTGTCCATTCAGACTGATGTTTTAAGGTAGTTTTGCTTTATATTTAACCAAAAAGAATCTGTGCATAAGAACCACCTGTCTATATCATCTAAATTCCTTAGCCTCAACAACGTTGGTGGTCTTTGCATACAGGTTTTACTTATATAACATATACTTGAAATAATGAATTGCTTTTTATTATTTAAATAAATGCATGGGAATGCATTCTTTTACAATAAAATAATATAAAGAGTATAAAGAATTTCCAAGCTAAAGTTTTTGCCAAAGTAACAATTGAAGTTCAATGAGGAACTGATCTATAACTGAATATTTATTATCTGCAGATTGACTCAGATTAACTGATTAATAGACTGAATGGGGTTTTCTGTACCAGTAAGATTATTTCACTTAAATCAAGATGCAGTGTACTCAGGGCAATGTGACAGTTCTTCAAAATGCCACACCTCCTGCCAAAGTGCATCAGTTTTAAGGTATCTTTCAAAGGACTTTCATTTCTACAGAGTGCTTGACGAATGAACAGTCATTTCTTCTTTCAAGTTATAGTCAGACCCTGGGGGATTATATCAAGATGCAGTGTACTCAGGGCAATGTGACAGTTCTTCAAATTGACATGCTTGCCATAACACAAGACATCAATTTTTAAGGTGTCTTCTGAAGAACCTAGTGATTTTCATTTAAATGCAGAGTGTTTGGGGAATAAACAGTCCCCAGACCTGAGGCAAGGGTTCAAACTTGGACTTCCCACATACAAAACAAACACTCTACCAACTACATGTATGCTATTATATAACATGTACCTATAAACTTTCTGACACAGTTCTGGTGGCCAGTCAGACAACAGGGTACCATTTACAGGGTACATCATTGGTATAATTGACAAGGGAGTTAACTCATCACTTATATGTATTGGCTGAAGGTGCTCCACCTAAAAATAATAAAATCACAGATGCTAGTTTCCCCACAGATTTAACATTTGATAGAACTTTTCGGTAAATTTTCAAGTAGAAAACAAAATAAAGCAACAAGTATTACAAACTATATTCACAAAATGTAGACTAAGTGAAAATAAGCAACAAATTTTATCAAAATCCATAACAGAGGCAGACTACTTTTGTCCCATTGCTTGCTTTATGGTAAATATATATGTACATGTACAATATATACATGTACATTCCATATTGTTTTTGCTGTCTGAAGAGTAAATTGTTACAACAGAGCTGCCAACATCCTTTTCAAGTATTTCATGAACATGCATGTTATTAATTTTCCAGGTCATAAGGAGAGGTACTGCAATTTCCAAGTCAGGAATTTAGATCAATTGGCTTTATAATTTGAGGAGAAATATAATTATATACTTACAGGATCAGCAAATTCTGTTGGCTGTGAGAAACTGTTATATGTGACATGTTCTCCGGCAGTAAACAAGTGTAGGTAACCTGTATGGAAATATGAACAATACAAGTTATTATAATCTTGTAAAAACAGCCAAAATACCCATTTAATTATTTCATGAATGAAAACGGTCTAGCTATGTGGAATCTAAGGCATCTAAAGAAAACAACCTTTGTTTTTAATCTAACAATTTTCTCTCTTTTTCCACATGGGAGTATAATTCACATAACTTGATCACTGCTTGGACAACTTTCAGAAGAACACATAAAAAGTCTTATCCCACTTGGGCTGATCCTAATGTGAGGAAAGCTATTCTGACTTGCCATGTATACCATGAAATGGGACATCAGTGTTTGTAACAAAGTTTGTTAGTTGGGTTTTCAAAGGGAGTGGTTTTCTCTTGGGGTCTTCATATCTCTCTACTATCAGAGAATTGATTACCTTGATATACAATAAGTAAAAGAATCTTGTTTCGGGTGTAAACCACCATTAACCCATTTCACTTTACTCTTACACTCAAATACGAAAACCACTGCGGTAACTCAGTTGGTAGAGTAATCACTCCGTAAATGTGAGGTCAATGGTTTAAACCCTGACCGGGTCTGACCAAAGACTTGAAAGTGGGATAGTAACTTTTCTTTTGCAAAACACTCAGCATTGCGAAATGAAAGTCACCATTCTTTCCCATTGGAACTTAAAATAAATGAGGTCAAGTGTCATGAAAGGCATGGCACTATAAAGAACCCTGATGTATTCTGCCATAAGGGCAACTCATAGAATGCCATCAGCACAACACACAGGCAAAATTTCTGCATCTTATCCTATAGATTGCGATGTCTCGAAGTAAGTGAAATATTCTTGACTGGGTTGTTAAACACCATTAATAAACTCAACTCAACTCTAATACCTAAATATGTATTTTAAGTATACTTTTATGCATACACACCATTGGAATCTCCAAACGACAAAGCTTGACAGGTAGATGACACATCCAGACTGGTAATTAATCCTCCCTGTGTGTTGATGGGGTACATCATCATGGGCGGGGTCATTACTGTTGTGTCTATAAACTGGAACTGACCTGTCTGAAATTTACAAATAAAACGAATGAAAATACATGTACACAGATGTCATTGCAATGTCTCAGTGTTCATTCATATTTACCATTTTGAGAATAAAAAAAATGTTATTGTGTTTTAGAAGATTTTTTTTTAAAATGGCCCAATCTGAAAAATCCTAAATGAACACTAATGTCACTGGGTACCTTTACCATCTGACTTACTGCCACACTGTTTTCACATCAAAACATTATTTCTTCTATTCTTTTCTTTATAAACTCACCTCAGTTTATCACCAAACCCCTTTCTAACACCAAATTTTGACTGAACACAGGGTAGCAATAAATAGATTTTACTGTATGGTCAAACTTGTCTATAAAGGCCACCCACAGGAACCAGTAAAAGTGGTCTTTATGGACATGTGGTCCTTATAAACAGGTTCAAATAACATGAATAAAGAACAATCAGGAAATTTTTTTCTGGCTTTTAAATGTAGGCGACCCTTATAAAGAGGTGGTCTTTAAGGCAAATTTGACTGTACTTACAGATATGTTGCAACATTGCATCAATTAATTAGATTAAATTATATACTGTAGATTTAATGAGTTGTCACAACTCACCTCATTCAAATCAATATTTACATGTACATGTCATAGAGAAAATCACATAGGGGGGTGACATTTATTTTAATAAACATCTCTAGCAGGTAAGTTTAAAAAGAGTTATCAGAAAACAACATAGCTTACTGGGCAGAGCTTAGAAAGACTTTTAACAATGTAAGTAGTGAACGGATGGGTTAAGATGCCATGGGAAAACAATAACTTGCCTGACTTATGCTTGGTGTGCTAAAATACATGTATCTGCTGTTTTTATTTTATTTGTTTTTAAACTAACTCTTTCTTAGTAATACTTTTGATTTAATTCCGAAGTCAAGATTATTTCATTAATCTTGAGGAAGTTAGCTCTGAGATGGTAGGAAAACTGGAGTACAAACAGGGGTCACACTGACTTCAATCTTTTTTTCTCCAAAACTTTCACCAGAACTAATTTTTTTTTGCCAAATATAATTTTATTGGGCCAAAGATATTTTCTGATCTAATTGTAATTTCTAGCAAAAATTTAAGAGAAATAAAATTGTCTAATACAATGCATGTCTGATGACATGAAAAACAACAACAGTTTTCTTGTTTTATTTCTTTTATTTGATGACAACCTTGGAGCTTTAGCCAAATTCTCCCAAATCGTCAGTTGGTTTACGTTTAACCGTAATGGCACAGTGGGGATATTGCCAATAATCTGATTTCTTTGACTTCGCATGCTGATTTATAAGTCTATCGATCAGTTGATCAAAGATGAGGCACAAGCTTCATAATTATTGAAAAGTACTCATCTGTTTTTACTAGCAGCCAAAAATTTATCGTTTTAAATTTCCTGTGTTTATCCGTACATGCGCTTGGAACACTACAGACGCCGGTCACGACTTGGTAATCACTCGCTGACAACGTTAATTAATCTCGTGAAAGGATTAATCCACCTGTACTTAACACCTTCACACGTGGACTTTTGTTAATTCAACATCATGAGCATGGCTTCGATCACCCAAATAAACACTCATTTGGAAATCACTAGATTGATCGTTTGATATACACATAGACTGAGACGGAAACCTGTTGCTTTAACGACTCTCTGCTCATGTCTGCGATACGCAGTGAACCTGTCAATGTAAACATTTTTTTTCACCATCACTTTCGCCGATGTTTAGTTTTCATCGCCAAATTTATTTATTTTTCCCATTTTGCGAAAAAAGCGAACGGCAGCGTGAACCCTGACAAAGAGGAAACCAATTTGTTCCAATTCCTCCAACTTTTAAATGGACTGAATGGGACTCAAACCAAGCTTTGAGAGGACATATGCTCTTATGTGTACATCAAAAAAAAACATACCAATCCATGTCCAATTCTACAAGTAAAAAGTTTAAAACTGGCAAACGAAGTTAAAGCTGTCAACTTAAACATGGAAGTGAGGTCAGGTGCTCTGTAAGGGAAAGCACCTTCTTTTTAGCCAGCTACATCCGTTAATATTAGATTACTCGGGTATAAAGGTCCCACAAAATATAGAGAAACACAAACTATTTATAGTGCCTGTAAGTCCAGAATTACGTACCTGTGACACCACTAACATTGTGTTGGAGAATGCTGGGATAGTTCTTAGAAACATGGGATCCGTGATAACAGAGATAGGTGCCATGGCTCTCATCACACGCATATCATACACCATCAGGAACCTGTCTATGGCCAGAGAGCCATGTCTGAAAGGAGAAAACAAAGATCCTACAGTCAACAGTAGCATGTGTAGTGTCAATGACAAGGTTACCATGTCTGAATTCAGAAAACAAAGATTCAACTGTTGATGACAGTAGCAATTTTTCTCATAAACTGTCTATCCATATTTCTTGACCCCCTCTGCATATATTTTCATCAGCTAAATTTGTAAGATACATGAGATACATATACTTATAAAAACGATAAGCAAAATGATGTACTAAATAATGCCTCAATGATTTGGTTTATTTGACTTCATGTTTATTATTTAAAAACAAATTTAAGAAAATGCTGATATAAATTGTTTTATTCACACACAAGGAACACTTTTTCAATTATTCATATTTCAATAAAATCTGGAATGTAAATTTATAAGATGACCAAAAATACATGTAGTTATAAGGTATGAGCTGTTACCCTATTCATGAAAATTTACAGATAATAAGTAGTGTCTCTTACCTAGATGAAAATCCACAAGTAACAAGTAAATTGCCTAACAGATCAAAATCTGATAAGGCTCCACTGTGAGCTGAGAGGACATGCTCTGCTTTCATGGTTTTTGGATCATAAAGTGTTACCTGTGTAAAGAAACAAATAAATCATGAATGTTAGAAACATGACAATATACATACTGTACTCACTCTTCTTGCTATTAGAAATATCAAACAAATCAAATTTACATGTCTTGCCTTGTCCTACTGCAGGTATACATACATAGAGGTAAAAGTACTGCATAAATTGTACATTGCATTCCATTTTATTATTGAACTTTCATAGTATAACTGACCCACCCAAAATGTTTCTTTTTTCTGACATAATCTATAAATAAACGCATTTTAGAAATATTTAAATCTTCGAGAATCATTAGCAGTGTCTCTGTTCAGATTTTTTAATCTTAATTAAATACAGTATAAATTGGGTTTTTGTTCTGGTTTTACGCAGAAAAACAATATTATGCCAAATCTACCCAGAGTAGCATTGTCAAGGGGTGGGGGGAGGTCTCCTACTTTTTAATCTCCATAGTTGTCAGATATGCTTGTGAGACTACTATACATGTAACTTACTTTTCCGCCAGCATCTCCAGCACACAAAAATTTGTTTGTACGTCTAAATATGGCACACCCTGGCTCAGGAACATCAAACTAAAACAGATAAAAATCTCTTTTAAGCTTAGATATTCTAATTGTACCAGTTACCATGAATAACAATATTAACTACTTAAAATATTCAATGTCAAAATTATCAAAATGTCCAAACAGAGGATAAATTTGGCAAGACTTTGTAACAGATTTATTTTCAAAGAAAATACATGTACATGTACATTTGTGTATTACTTAAATGGCATAGCTACATTTTTAAGGTGAACTTTGTAAACTATTGCCAAGTTCTGTGACTATCTGTTATTAAAATGAAGCTAATGCTTTAGATTTATTTTCAATAAGTGAAAACATCATAATGAAGACTAATGAGCATTTTTTAAAGTTGTATTTAGATTGAATTTAATGTATTCCAGTGTTCGAAATAACAGCCAGTCTCATAGGTAGAGACTGGTATCTTTTAGAAAGGCCTGCTTACTTTTTAATAGTTTCCTACACATCACATACATGTATGAAAATGTATAAAAAACCAAGACAAGTACTGGTTGAAATTTTTGATTAATTTCGATCATGGTTCAGTTTTTGTAATATATTTGTAATATTGACCATACTTGATTGATCTCCTGTAACTGTTCAAGGTCAAGTTCTATGACCTTTGTTTGATGTCCACCAATCAGAACAGAGGAGGGGCTTGTTAATAACATACACTGCATACTCTGCATGGATGGACTCCTGTGTAAAAAAGAAAATACAAAAATAAAGTTACAACTTTTTAAAATTATGTTATGTCATAGACCTTCATCTGAAATGGGTTCAAAATTCACAGGGTCCAAGGTCCAGTACCTATTGATTTTACATTTGGACCCTTGATATTTAAACTATAAAAGTCCAATGGACCTGCCATTTTTACCAGGATAATTCTACTTTTTGTATATGACAATATCATTGCACATTTTGATATTAGACTTTCTTAACTTTTTGTGGGACCTGCAACAAATAAAAGCAAAGGTTTCTGAACCTTCCATTACAAAACATAATTTTGAACCTCTGATCTGTAGCAGTGAAGCAATTAATAATGATTGTAAAGACCTGCAATTCTTATTCCTCGATTTGATTCTTGTAAATGAGTGTAGTGGAGTAATGGTGTTTAACATCCCAGTCAAGAATATTTCACTTATATAAGAGACATTGCCAGCTATAGGCGAAGGTGCAGAAATTTTGCCTGTGTGTTGCGCTGATGGCATTATACAGCAGGGTCCTTTAGCGTGCCATGTCTTTCATGACACTGGACCTTGTTTATTTTAAGTTCCCATCCGAAAGAGTCGTTACTTTTATTTTGTAATGCCGAGTGCTTGGCGATAGAACAGTTACTACCCACTTTCAAGTCTTGGGTCAGACCCGGTCGGGAATCGAACCCACAACCTCCCACTTAAAGATCGAGCACTCTACCAACTGAGCTACCGCAGTGGTTGATTCTTGTAAGTGACTAATATAGTATAAATTGTGATCTGTCACTTTATTTTGTATTATATACTTAGCCAATGTTTTAACCTTACTGGTATGTAAACATAGGTATGCCTCTTCTGATTGAACACTTCAAACTGCTTTGTGTCAGAGACAAAATCCCCCTCTCAATCGGTACAATCTGTCTGATTTCATCTGTATGGTGTACTTGAAATGAGGTGTATTTCTGGGTATCCAAGCCATAGTAGGATGTAACATGACCCTACAATATACAAAACAACTTTAATGTGAAATCCTGTTACTTGACAGTATATATAACATATATGAGTGGTGTGGCAAGGAGTGACATGCTGTGGCCTGGCAAGGTATGGAGAAGAGTGGAGTGATGGTGTTTTATGCCACCCTGCTCAAGATCTTTTTACTTACCAGCATATCCATGCAAGTTTTGGGAGGATGGAATGGAGTGAAGTGGAGAAATGGTGTTTTACGCCCAACTTGAGATTCTTTTACCCTTATTAAGGCAGAAAGTTCTTGGACTGGTGTTTTATGTGCCACTCACGATTCTTTCTTTTATATCCATTTATGTTTATATATATACATTTGTTATGGGATGGTGGAGGAAACTGGAATACCTGGAGAAAACAAGTGTCTTTTCGCAAGGGAACTGACAAACTTTCTCAAACAAGGATTAGAAGGAGCTGAATTTGAACCTAGTTTTGAAGAAGATTAATATGTGAAAAGTTAATCTTTGACTAAAATGAGATGGCAGTAGATCACAAGACTTTGACCCAGGTGACTTAAATACAGACTTACTTGACTTATGTCCATCTCTCCTTGTGGAGAATTGGGCCAGATATCTTTCTCCTCCAAGAATTTCTGTTGGCAGCTATTTTAGCAGCTTCACTCCATGTCCCAAGTCCAAAATCTGATCTTTCCCTTTCAACAGTCCTGCGCCAGGTCTCTTTCGGCCGCCCTCTTCTTCTCTTTCCTTCTGCTGGTGTCCATTGCAGAGCTATCCTTGGATGTTCATCTGGCTTCTGTCTTAATATGTGTCCTATCCATTTCCACCTCCGATGTTTAACAAGCTCACTTATCTTTTTTTGTTTGTGTTTTTTCTCTGATTTGTTCATTTGTAATTTTTACAGGCCAGTATATTTTGAGGATTCTTCTGAGACATTTGTGGTGGAAAGTGTCCAGTAATTTTTCATCCCTGGTGGTCATTCTCCATGTCTCGCAACCATATAATAATACAGATACTACGTTAGACATGTATATTCTACTCTTGGTTTTCCTGCCATACTGACTGTTTTTCCACACCTTGCCTAGCTTGTTGAATGCAACTCTTGCCTTCCCTATTCTTGCTTTGATGTCACAGTCTGTCCCTCCTTTGCTGTTAACTGTAGCTCCAAGGTAAACAAACTGGTCAACATCCTCGACTTCCTCATTCCCGATTTTGATCCTGCTTTCTCCCTTCATATTGTTACCCGCATTCAATTTCATTGTTTTAGTTTTCTTGACATTTATTTTTAGGCCTGTTGTTTTCCCAAAATTGTTTACACTGTTCACCTTCTGTTGTATGTTGTTCAAATTGCACGATATTAGAGCTAAATCATCAGCAAAGTCCAGATCTTCAAGAGTTTCCATCATTTTCCATCTGATACCAGTGTTTCCTTTCTCTGTTGCTTTCCTCATTATCCAGTCAATGATTAGTAGGAAGAGAAATCCGGACATCACACAACCTTGCTTAACCCCAGATATTACTTTGAACCATTCTGATGTTCCCGAGTCATCCAATACTGCACATTTGTAGTCAGCATACATAGTTCTTGTCATTCTGATAAGCTTATCTGGTATGCCATAGCTTCTCATGATTGTCCAAAGCATCTCTCTGTCCACACTGTCAAAGGCCTTTTCGTAATCAACAAAACAGATATACATGCCGGTGTTCCACTCTACTGCTTGTTCTATGATATTTCTCAAAATGAAGATTTGTTCTGTTGTGCTTCTTCCTGGTCTGAACCCTGCTTGTTCCTTTCTCAATCGTTTATCCACTCCATCTCTTATCCTTTTGATGACTTAAATACAGACTGTTACTTATAAACTGTTTTTAAAGGTTATAATATATATCCATATATATCATAATTATGTTACCATGGTTAACTGGAAATAATAATGGACATCAACCTCCTCATGGTCCTATACAACAGATCATGATGCAGACCCACCCTCGCGTCGAAACTTGACAGCTACCACTCCATTAATAAACACTGACATGTTTAGAAGATGTGGGTGTCCATAATTATTTCCAGTTGATATGTTATCTAAATTTGGTAACAGAATCCCAAGGATCCAGCTTCAGGTCATTTATAAGACCTTAATTCATGCAAAGCTTGCAGATCAAGCACTTCTACTAATACTCTTAGGCCAAAAAAAAAAATATGTGAGTTTACTGTCACATGCTGAAAAAAAATAGGGTCGGTAGGTCGATTTTTTTTTTTTTTTTTTTTTTTTTTCTCCTTCCAATTGTAGATCCTTGGTCTAATTAGCTATATACAGAGAAACAGGAGACACTGTAATTGTGCACATGCTTGGCATTAGCTAGTTTTCTTTTTATTAAATTGTAATGTGTTTTCATCTGACATTAAATGGCTTGTATATAAGACATTTTTGCTGTTTTGAATAGTAAAGGGAATTTTAATATACACACAACTGACATTGAAATACATGGACTTTAACCAAACACTTTGACATTTGTCATGATCAAAAAACTTAACATTTGTCCATCAGAAAACTTAAACTAAAAACTTTAACATTTGTTCATCTGACAGAAAACTTAAACAAAAACTTAAACATTTGTCCATCAGAAAACTTTAACTAAACAAAATTATTTGGAGACATTACTTTACATGAATCATTGTTTTCAAATGAAAATTGTCACTTTCGTGATATTCATTGAATATATCAACAGGGTTCGCACAGAACTTGAAAAGTCATGGAATTTGACTTCTGTCTTGAAAAGTCATGGAATTTGACTTCTGTCTTGAAAAGTCATGGAATGTTGTAACATGTCATGGAAAAGTCATGGAATTTTGAATTTTAATTAAAAAAACTTCGATTTAACCTGAAACTAAAGCAAAATAAATATTATAAAACTGTTTCTGACTTCATGAGATACAGTTTGGTCCAAATAAACCCCAAAGACGTGAAACGGTGAAATCTGGTTTTGTCTGTTTCCGCGCCCGACTTGTAGTTTACAATCGAATGTAAACTTCCTCCTAATGTGATTCGTATCGTAAACGCATGGTTAATCATGCCACCTGTACTGGAAAAAGATGAAAATGTCCTGGAAAAGTCATTAAATTTTTATTGGCTGTATGAACCCTGTATCAATGAAAGTTCTTGAATTATTGAACGGGGCTATGACATTTTTGTCTTCTTTTAAGTGTAAACACTTTTTAAAAGTTAGCGACAAAACGCTGACAGTGCTGGCACAGGAGGCCGCCATTGTTGTTGTATACAGTAAATAACAGAATCGGTGACGGAAAAGGCGAGAATTTCCGGAATTTCAGAAAATTGCCGATAAAATAAGTTAGGGTCGCTGCGATATATGAGGGTCGGTCGGGTGACCGTAAACACACATATTTTTTTTTTTGGCCTTATAGCATACACATTTTAAATTTACCCCTTGATTTCCCATCCATAATAATTCTTGTCTGTCATCAAAACAAACGGTCGAGACACCAAACCTATCTCCTTGATCAACTAAAACCGAATGTACTTCCCGATAGTCAGCATCAGTACTGGTGGCACCACCTGTGTACAATCCCTCAACCTAAAAGCAAATAAATAAATAAATAAATGTATCTGTGTATATATAACTCAACCATTGTTATAAAACTGTCATTGTGTTTTTATCCCTTTGCAGTACAATTACACTCAAATTGCCTTAAAAATTAGTAGCGTGGGGTAACTTACTCATGTTACTATGTTTACAATCCAGTTAAAATTTTAGAATTATATCAAAGCAGACAGTTCTAGGATAGTAGAGGAAACCAGAGTGTCTGGGAAAAACTATCAATCTTAATTAAATATGATTACCATGGTCCTGATGTAGGTAGAGAATTCTTTTTAAAAGAGGTCTTTTATGAAAAGATTATGGTAAACAATCTAAAACAGTGTGATCCTTTTTAGAGATCAAAGCGCTAAGAGTCTTTAAGCAAAAGAGTCCCTTAGAACATACCCATTTTATGGGTCCCTGGTCAAAGATAAAGTGTCTCATAATAAATTGTTTAAGAGTACAATAAAAAAAACCAGATATTCTGCTTCAATTAATGGTCCATCTTCAAGTTATAAAGAGCCAAAACATAAGATCCTTGGAGCTCAGAATCTATTTGAAATAAACTTACTTGTGAGAAATGTTCTTGTTGTATCATATTTGGGTTCATCATATTCTCTGGTCTCCCCATGTCACCTGATGGCATGTGCTGTGGAAAGCCATGAGGGACTGGCATCCTTGTAAAATCCATTGCTAAAAGTGTAACAATTCAATCTGTCAAAATAAAATAAAAAAGAAGATATGTAAAGATCTATTTCACAAGTTAAGTTTCACCAAAATAGTAAATGTGTAGGGGTAGTTGTCCAAAAATGTTCAAGTTTCAAGATTGAACACTAAGCACAGACTTATTTATCCGCTATGTGGATTTTATTGTTGCAAATGGCTATGTTTACATCCAAAATGGTTTTGTCTAATGGTGTATTGCGCTTGCCCTATATGTGCAAGACTTAGTCATGTGGATCAATGGAAATCGCATCATTTATCCTTGAGTATGACCCTAAGCAAAATCTAGTTCTGATTTATTGTGAACTTATAAATAAAGAGATGGTGTAGAGTACATCAGATTCTCAATGACAACTGAAAAAAATTCAACCCATCAAAAAGTGATCACCAAACAGACAGACACACTAAAAACTTGAAGAAGCTGGCTTTGCTAACTTTACAATCTTCTTCTTCTACAGTATTAAAGTTGAGTTTAGTAATGGTGTTTTACATCCATATCAAGAATATTTCACTTATATTGAGACATCACCAGCTATAGGCGAAGGTGCAGAAGTTTTGCCTTAGCATTGCGCTGATGGCAATTGACATTATACAGCAGGGTTGTAGGGTTCTTTGTCATGCCACACCTACTGTGACATGGGGATTCTATTTGCACTGGCTGATGTTGGAAACAGCTATTCTATGTACAACTAAAAATATTGTGTGTACAATTAAAACATTACACAATATCCAACTATCGACTCTTTCAGAGAACAACTATCTCATGTTGTTCTCTACAAACTCCAAACACAATAAACCTCCAACAACATATACATAGTTTTAATCACTCAAGTTCTTCACACCTCACCACTGTATATTTCACATTTATTATTACTTTGATTTCCACGCATGAGACAGTCTGTAATCATCTGTTTACTAGAAGGAATACTGTATACTGAAAGAAGATTTGCAGTTGTTTAGTTGTTGAATGTTGTCTTTGACTTTGTCAGAGCCTGCCTAATGGTGCTGGGTATCCAGGTCTAGAATTCTGGTCTGTGGACTGTGGTCTATAAGAAGCTGTTCCACAAGCATATGATGCATGCTTGGGAAGTAGGATAAATGAAAAGATTTCATTTTGGTGTGTGGCTCTAAGAATCAATCTGACACTGTGTCCTCTTGTTGTGGTTTCACATCTTGAGACACGAAATTGAGAAAGTAAACGGTGCTATGTAGCAACCCACTTTGAAAAAATTACGCACTTTGAAAAAAATTTTAAAATCGCGTTAAATTCGGGACAAGCTCAACGCACTTTGAAAAAATTTTTCTAAGTGTGTTAAAAAATTGTTCAGCTCAACGCACTTTGAAAAAAATAATTTTTTTATTTCAAACAGCGTTAAAAACACCTGTGACAACCCACTTTGAAAAAATTACGCACTTTGAAAAATTTTCTTCTCAACCATAAAACTTTTCTGATTTCAACAATTTTCTTGGAGCTCTTCTTTACGGGAGACCCGATAATAACCAACAGGAATAAACGTGCACCAGGCAGTTTGATAGACAGTACGTTCAAAATGGCAAAGCAACACACACACACACACACACACACACACACACACACACACACACACACAGAGAGAGAGAGAGAGAGAGAGAGAGAGAGAGAGGAGAGAGAGAGAGAGAGAGAGAGAGAGGAGGAGAGAGAGAGAGAGAGAGAGAGAGGAGAGAGAGAGAGAGAGAGAGAGAGAGAGAGAGATTTTATTAAAAGAAAACGAATTGCCAACTTGTCGACCTGTCTACTTGCCTATTTGTCAATTTGGTGTGTGTGTGTGTGTGTGTGTGTGTGTACTAGAATATTCTAGTAATATAAACAGGTCCGGAATACAACTATAAACGACATGAGAAGAGTTTAGACCAGTCAGGACGTCGGAACAATGGCAGTTATAGCCGATATAACTGCAATTGATGTAGCAGGCAAAATTAATAATGCGCTTTACTACATGAAAAGTGGGAGGACCCCTATATGTAGTAACTACAACAAATGTAGTAACTTTTACAAATCTGAAATGTAATTAAAAAGTGTCACATAAGTAGTATCGAACCACACATATAGTAAGTTTGGTCACAAATGTAGCAACATTTTACCACAAATGCAACAACTAAAAAAATGATAAAGTGTGATTTTTTTCACAATTGGTAATATCTCGGCTAGTCATGGTTCATGTACATGTGAACAGTCATTTTCAGCTGTGACAAGGCTACTACAAGGGAGTTCCGAGATGAATTTCACGTCCCCAGGATATTTATTAGTCGTCGCTTCGAAGATATAATTTTTTTTATTTGTTATTGGTCACTCCCGCCCCATCTTCGATGGGTTAAATTTTATTTATTTGTTATGGTATGTTTAATAATCTACCGTTCTGTCACGAAAGGTAATTTCCGTGTGTGAGAGATCACTGGTTCAAACCCTGGCAGGATCTGACCAAGACTTCAAATGATATTGTGAAATGAAAGCCATTGGGGTAATTTGGATAAGACCTTACAACCGATGCCCCATGTCGACGCAGATGTTACACGATAAAGTACACTCCATGGGTCAAACTTTCTGTCATTTCGCATATAGCTGGGGAGGTCTTGATATAAGTGGAACATTCATTAAATTACCGGATCGATACTCTCGAAAGTAAAACATGACGTGGGATCGACATAAGGGTTTGTTTGTTTATCAAAAGTCTTAAAAACGTATACTCTTTGCACAAATCAAAATGGACAGTTTGTGGTGCAAACATAAAGAGTGATCAAATGAACCTGTGTATGTGTGGTGGGTGGGTGCGTGGATGCGTATATAACTAGACAATAACAAAATAAAATATTCTGTCTAAATGAGAACCGCAACTAAAAAATCGGAAAATACCAAATATAATATCTTTTTGTTCATCTGGTCGGTCAAATTGCAATCTTCAATAGAAACCGATAAGTGCATTTCGGCAATAGGCAACTGGACACCTATAGCTATGCAAGTTAATTATATTAACAAATTAAAAATTTAGAACATGATAAAACTGTCTTGAGTCGTTTTGAACACTTTTGTATAATAAACTGCAGACAAAAAGAGATAACCTAAACACATAAATACAGTATGATCTGTTCCTAGCGGATTGGATACGTATTTATGCTATGAGAAACGCCTTTAGACCACTAAATAGCTAGGGTATATATATATCATATATGATCACAGAGGTTCCATATTACAGACCGAAGACAATAACAAATTTTATAAAATGCAGCACATTGACTTAAAACCACTGCGGTAGCTCAGTTGGTAGAGTGCTCAGTCCGGAAGTGGGAGGTTGTGGGGTCTGACCCAAGACTTGAAAGTGTGTAGTGACTACT
Organism: Anadara kagoshimensis; assembly: GCA_021292105.1. Classification (NCBI taxonomy): domain Eukaryota; kingdom Metazoa; phylum Mollusca; class Bivalvia; order Arcoida; family Arcidae; genus Anadara; species Anadara kagoshimensis. The sequence goes on along the minus strand of CM037872.1, from coordinate 26,185,440 downwards.
CTTTCGCCAAACACTAGGTATTACGAAAGTAAAGTCACGGTTCTTTCGGATAGGAACTTAAAATAAACAAGGTCCCGTGTAACAATAGGCTTGGCACAATTAAGAACCCTGCTATAGAATGCCATCAGCACAGCGCAACGCAAAGGCAAAATTTCTGGCAAATTCTTTTCTCCTTCACCTAGAGCCGTTATGTTTAAAAAATTTTAAAAAATGAAAAAAAATCTAAGAGCAACCTCACATCCCTAGCGCTCTCATATTGGACTAAGTCAAATACTGCCATAACCGTAAACACGTAAATTTCAGCGGAGCAGAGAGAAACGTGAACTAGACCTGTAACACATAGTGGTAGAGACCAACTTGCAAAAAATCAGTTCAATACCTGCAAGTATTTTGGAAAGAAGTTCGAAAAACTGTTCTTGCAGACTTCCCAAATTTCCCTAAAAGCAACAGAGAACTCGTTCTGTAACTCATTGTACCAAATATTAGTGTAATATCTACAAGCGTTTCGAAAAAACTGCTGTAAACTGTTATTTGAATCATATTTTCAAACACAAAGGTTCGGAATCGTAAAACTATGTGGTTTGGAACAAAATGTTAACTTGATCTGCAACTCGTTATGGTTGACTCGCATTAAATAAATCGCCCTAATATACATTTGTATTTATCTGCAGGCGTTTAGGAAAAATGCGGAAAACTTATGACGGACTGATGGACGGACGGAGGGACTGCAACTTGAGTTGCGTTGAGTATAATAATAAATATCCTACTTGAATCTGCCAAAATACAGAGTGTCCATCAAAACTAAATGCACTTTACAAACTGAAGCATATTGAAAACAAGAGACCGATGAGTATTAATTATCACTCATAGCATAATACATTACAAAATTATATAGTTTTATATTACATATAAATCTGACATCATGATTAGATGTTATGTTGATCATTCTGTAATGTATTGCTTTATGTGACACTAATATAAAAACAATGAAATTAGCAATATATACACATATTTTTGTTTGGTGGTTTGGTTTAATGAAAGTCACTTCTATTGGAACCAGAGACACTTCTAACGGGATAAAATTCCCTTCTATCGTCTAACGCGTATTTCGTGTTAAAAGTCACTTCTGTTGGGTTAAAATGTACCTTAAATGTTGATTTCTAACGCCGATAATTCAATAATTTTGTTACTAAATATAGCGGTTTTCATTTACTACATTTGCGGTAAAAAAATGTTACTACATTTTGGTTTGTTACTACATTTGAGGTAGTTACTACATATAGACATATAGGGTATCACAGCCCGCCATAAACCGGTTAACCACACCACCCCTTTATATCGAATGTAGATCCAAGTCGTACCATGATGGCAACGGACCTTAAATTTTTATTGTATTGTCTATTGTTGGTGGGTTTTTTTCGGGGGGGGGGGGGGGGGGGGGGGGGGGGGGGGGGGGGGAAGCTTTTGGTCACTGGCATTTGTACAGTTGCACAATTTTTAGACATCTTTAACACCAATTAAATATTTGTTTCCTCTCTTGAACATACAACTACTGCCATAATGAATGCCAGGCGATTGTCGCATTGGAGCAGGAGATACTACTCCCGGAGCACCTGATCTCACTTCCATGTCTGTCTGGAGATCCGCGCTTCTTTCTTACACATATTTGCAAGCTATTTAGTTTCACGAGAAAGGAATACACATTGGTATTGTTTGTGTGGATTTATGTGTTCAATGGCCAAGCTTATATATATAATTATATATATATATATATAATATATATATATATAATACATACATATATTCCATGTTTCAAATTTGAACTAAATCGGACAACAAATAAGACTAAAACGGCCGATTATGAGTTTATAGTAACGGCGGGTATCTTGGATATGGCGCGGGAACGCCAAACACAACTTTTAATCTTTACAAACCATGGGCCTTCCACACCAAATTTGGTTCAAATTGGCCCAGTGGTTTCATTGTAAATATACATGGTTTAGCGATCAGGATATATATGGTATAGGTGCTACATATCGCAAAGATATGCGTTTTCCCAAAATGTCCCTCCTTGTAACCCCTCCTCCTCACCCCGACACCCCTAAGCTGCGAACCACATTTTGAAACTGGTTTTCACATTCTGCGACATACAAATGCTAACCCCGCTATTAGTTATGTTGGTTAAAACTTGTGTTGGCTGTTGTAGATCGTTCAATCACAAATGAAAATATGCGTTGAACGAAGTGAAATAAATTATAATGTACCTCATTAACGAGTTTGATTTTTTTTCAATTCGCGTTGAACTTGTCCCGCATTTAACACAGTTTGAAAAACAATTCAAAGTGCGTAATTTTTTCAAAGTGGCACAGTACCTGGCAAACCGCACAATATCTGGAGTAGTTCTGGCACTCAACCCTTTGCAGTCACTATGGCCTCGTTGAAAGCAAAAATTGCTGTTGGAACTCTTTACTTCAATCCCAGAGATCGAAATTTTCAAAATCGCCTATCGAACCAACCTGCAAACTCTGCTTGAAAGAACCAGAGGATATTGTGCACTTCCTAGTCACCTGCAGCTCGCTTGACTCAATTCGGAATAATATATTACTGAACTGAAAACCTATTTACAATTTGAGCGAAAGTATTCTCAATCTGTTGTCCGTGAACTATTCTCTGATGTTGCCAGGATTGCGACCCTGATAATTGATTGTACTGCCTTTCATATCTTCAGTAAAGAAGAAACAACAGGATAGAAACAATTACAAGAGGACTCTGCTATATTTTAGTTCAAAAACGTACAAAACTATTGATGAACTGCTGAACAAAATAATAATAATAATAATAATTTTAATGGGGCAGGAGCGATTATAAATCAGTGAAATGATGGACGTCAAGAGACTATGAACAGTGTATATTAACCCAACCAAATGTAAATATCCCTGGTGGAGGACTGTGTTTTGAGTGTTTGAGTGACTTTTGGTTGTTTTATAAATACAATAATACGCCATTTCAATAGAAATAGCGGTGCTCCTGCTAGAGGAGGGAACGACTCCATAGAAGAAGAAGAAGAAGAAGAAGAAGAAGTGGGTCGAATTTTATATGTACCATCATAACGCACTTTGAAGTATTTTTCAAAGTGCGTTGAGCTGAACCAATTTTAACGCACTTTGAAAAAAATTTTCAAAGTGCGTTGAGCTTGTCCCGAATTTAACGCGATTTGAAAAAAATTTTCAAAGTGCGTAATTTTTTCAAAGTGGGTTGCTACAGTGCTAGCCTACACAGGCTACTACAACGCATTAGGTGATGCTAACTTCTATCCAATGCTGCCCGTCAATTATATCAACACATGGCCGCTATATATAACATTACCTTATTAATCAGGTCATTGTTTAGAATGTGTAAAGATCGGTAAACAGGATAAAAAAAACTTCAGGTTTGTATCACTGTCATTCCCTCCACAAATTTAGATTGAGATTTGTAACTCCAATCCTTAGAGAGTTCCAAAATGTTGGGATTGTCTCCCTTAGAGCACTTTGATGATAATGTGTACCGCTGGTTTCCAATAGAAAAATATTAAATAAATAAATAAATAAATAAATAAATAAATAAATAAATAAATAAATAAATAAATCATAGATTCAAATTATGATTTGTACCGCCTTATATTAGAAATTTGGATAAAGTTAATGTTGGTTCGACAAAGGTTATATTACTTGGAACTTTCTATAAGAGATAATAGAAAAATAATGATGTGAATAGATTGAAACATGAGAAAAAAAATGCTTACATCACTTCAAGCTTCAGAAATTTATTTCAGATATATTTAAGATTTTTTTCAATTTTCCGAAAGAGTAAATAACCGTATATATAATATAATAATATATAATATATATATAATAACAAATGATATAACCGACCATTAACCACCAAACAAATTTAAAAATTAAAATGTCGGTAAAAAGTTTTTTTTTTAGAAAAAACACCGAAAAACTCAGAAACCGTCTGTAAAATTGTATGCATATTTTTGTCATATACCATTTTAAAAACTTAATCATAAAATACATTCAATTTTTTAAATGTATTTTATGATTAAATTAAAAAAAAACAACAGTATATGAAATTTTAAATAAAATAAAATAAAACTAGAAAAACTGTGAGCCATAAACTCACGAAAAATACCCCCGCTCCCCCAAATAAAAAAAAATCCATCGGATCAAATTTTTAAATAGGAGGTGCACATCTACATTATATGACAAAGATTGTGTGAAAGTTTCATGAAAATCCATTGAAGGGTTTAGGAGGAGTTGCGGATAAGAGATAGGTACCCTAAGGTGTAACGGAGGGACGGACGGACACACGGACGGATAGCCTATATACATTATATACCCCCCCCCCCCACTTTTTAAGCGGGGGTTATAATAAAATAAAGACATACACGTTAAATCAATCAAAGACCTATCGCGGCAACATGTGTACAACTGATCCAAACGGAGTAAAACATCCCTTTATTTATATGATCTTGAATTTTTGAAAGTTGAATTTACTTGGACAGTAATTAAGAGATTATCAATAATCTACCTATGTTTATAATTCGCTTTTCATCACCCGAAAAGGATGTAAGGTTCACCACAATTTACAGTAAACTTGATTGACAGGCGCTCGGGTACGTAGTAGCGCTCTTTAAAACGTCATATTCACTTTTATTCGATGATGTACTTCATCAGATCTAGAATTAATTATTTTTTTCTAGTTAACCCAGTCTCAAGAATCTAATTTAATAAAACCCCACAAAACTCAGCAATTTTCGACATGTTTTCCTCGTAAACGTGGTGTTTATGTTTGTATGAATAAAAATTACCTAAAATGAAACTATGTTGACGGTATATGGGTTGGTATTTAGCATTAATTTTTACTGCAAATGCCCGAAAATTTGTATTACCGTATTTATATTTTTTCAAAATTTCCCGTCTATAATAAAGGATCATTATATGCTCTGTAACTTAAAGCGTTTCTGTGCACGTTTTGCAAGCTTTGCTCATAATATCTATGAAACATATACATGTATATATATTATTTTATTTCCTTTGATTTTATTTCCGCAATTTGAAATGATTTTTAGGGAAAAAAAACTATAATAAATAAATAAATAATAATAATAATAATAAAAGAAAAAAAATTATTTCCGCAATTTTAGCGCACAAGCAGTTATTGCACCTGTCTTTCTTTCGTCACTAACATGGAGATGATTGCAAATGCTTGTATAACACCCAGAAAAATGAACAAACCAACTCGGATTTATTACATGCGCATCTCCTATTAATGACGATGCTTTGCATTAATTTTCGTACCGGTCTGAACATTTATCAACAGGCCACACCCGACAATCATCATCATTGAGTTTCGTATAAAAAAAGTCAGTTGCATGGTTTTGGACGGACGGGTGGAAGTTTAGTCGAGAAGGCATTTTACGAACCTAGAAATGTTCATTCCTATGAAGTGTTTTTGCTGTTTTGTTTTCCTCATGGGTCCTTGAACAAAACTAACTTAGTTGCCCTTCGGGCAAATTTGGGCAACTTGCACAATATACATAAATCCAAAATGGCCGCCAAACGTGAAATTGAAGTACATACTGCGATATAAAATATCTTCCAATAGCTTGTAATATATCTTTTTAGATGTTTTCAGGTATGAGAAACCCATTTCTGGTGTTAATTTTTACATACGGAACACTTAACTCGCACAATAACCTATAATTCTAAAATGACCGACGGATGTCATCTTGAAATATCGATTTTATACAAAAAATTATAGTAGACTGTAATATACAAATGTATCGGTGTAGGGGTATTTAGGCATTAGTTTTACATTAAATATCATCATGTCTATAATGACTGACCATATGTGTCAAATAACTATTCACCCTAGGATAGCCATGGGTAATCTCATTTTTGTGTAAAAAATTAAACACTCTCTTTCTCCAGAACAGTTAAAATATGTACAGGATTTAGTTTTTAAGGCAAACATGTTCTTGTGTGTTGCACTTATGATTTTGTGCCTTACATTGACAAAACATGACAAAAAAGTTCTTGTGGCACAAGGTATCCTTTCACTATAACATGTAATGAGAATCGATCTTTGGAAATTCCGAAATCTGTTATCATTTCATACTCTTTAGGAGTATCTTGACCGCGGTACCCTTTCACAACATTAACTAAAGGTGAGACAGCAGTAAATGGTGTTTGAAACAGATCAGAACTATTAGGCTTTGTTGTACTTTATAAAGAGCCCGAGGAAACGTCACAATCTTTCCTGCTGACTGGCCATACAGAAAAAAGAATGGTTCAGATCAGTTATTGTGATCTTTGTAAACCAGAACATCAGCTAAATAAGGAGAAAAAGAGTTTGTAATTAGGATGCTGTATCACAACCACTAAGAACATTCATGCCTGCCTGGCAGCTCAAGATATCTCGAATGAAGATCATGCCCCTAAGAGCATGCACGCTTGGTCGTTCAAGACATCTCGAACCAAGACCATGACACAAAAAATGCATGCCTAGCAGTTCAAGACATCTCAAACCAAGACCATGACACATAAAATGCATGCTTGGCAGTTCAAGACAACTCAAAGCAAGACCATGACACTAAGAGCATGCATGTCTGGCAGTTCAAGACATCTCGAACCAAGACCATGGCACTGATAGAATGCATGCCTAGCAGTTAAAGACATCTCAAACCAAGATCATGACACTGAGAGCATGCATGCCTGGCAACTCAAGACATCTCGAACAAAGACCATGACACTGAGAGCATGCATGCCTGGCAGTTCAAGACGTCTCGAACCAAGAACATGACACTGAGAGCATGCATGCCTGGCAGTTCAAGATATCTAGAACAAGACCAAGACCATGGCACTTAAAGCATGCATGCCTGGCAGTTTAAGGCATCTCAAACCAAAACCATGGCACTTAAAGCATGCATGCCTGGCAGTTCAAGACATGGTTTGTTGCATTGATATTCAAAACTTTTATCCTATCACTCCATCTGTACATCACATTGTTTTAATGCTTATACACCCAATACACTAGGAAAACAAAAATATCTGTGTCGTCAATCAGCACACAAATGCTATCATGAACTGTTTTTGCAGCTGGGAGACATAAACGATACCATAGTTATGCCGAATTCATCATGGCCAAATCCACAATCGTATACATATTGCTGTGTTGTTTCCTCTGTTCTGGTCCTTGGAAGATATGAGGTGGTATTTGTCACAAAAACAAGATTTTCTTTGACGTGTCTGGATACCAATATGACCTTTTTTGTATTGATGCAATGAAATCTGATGGGTTATCGCCATATGATCAAGGGATGAGGTAGAAAAACTGAATCATGGTGATTGTTTGTGAGTTTTGGGTGAACTAACCCCAAAAAACGAATTGACTATAGCTGACTTTATGCCTTTCCAATGACAGCCATTTTCAACTACTGTCAAAAAGGAACAGAACCGATATCAAATACAAGCAGAAGCTAAGCTCAAACTGCCCTTGCTGTCCAAACAACGGTAACCAAAGAAACATGTTTCCAAGATTAACAACTGGCTTTGTTTTTGCATCTTGACAGCTTCGCTTTGAAACGTATTGCTTTATAGAACTAATGATGACATTGAAAAACTCATCAGGTAGACTGGATTGTACTTGTATTCCATCTACTCATACATTACAACTGAATCCACCACATTGACACATTTGAAGCAATATTGCGAGCAATTGCCTTATGACCTGTTTTCATTAAGACGGCGTTTGAATAAGCAATAAATTGTGGTCATATATATTCAAGGAACACCGAGGATTGAACTCATTGAGTTATGGTCCGTATCACACTCAGAATATATTCATTTCAATCTATCAGAGAAGCACCAATCTACCCACTAAAAGGACCAGGCTAAAGAGTCATGCCTTTAAAGGCTCATTTTTCAAATTTGATAGCAGTTTGTTCTCCAAACTGGTTAGCCAAGACAACATCCTAATAATTACCATGGTGTCGACATGCAAGATCTTTGACAGGACATGCATGTGTTTATAGCAGACACTGAGAAAGTTTCCAAGCACATTGTACATGTCCAGCATCCAATAAAATTATTTGTTGGGTGTGTTAATCAGGATACAAATAGTTTTGATGGTAGACAGTGCAGGAGTTTTTTTTTCTGTGGTCCAGTATAATTTAAAAGTGAAACAGCATTGTCAGATCTAGATGTTAGATGTTGCTTAATGGTAACTTGGGTAAGTTGAGACACCAAAAGTAAGCCAAATCTAGACTGTGCACTACCTTTTCACTTATGCCACATGGATGAACATGGAAGTCTGTAGTCATAGCGTGTGTATCATAGCAGTCATTTGGAGTGGAAATAGTAGATCAAAATAACAAAACTATCATAAAACCAAAAAGATGAGTTCTACTGTTCAACTCCAGCTTACCAATTTGTGGAAGGTTGCGCATTATCAATGATAGATTTTGCTGCAGATTACCAAAACCATGTACAGAAATCGAGGTCCGACCGTAAACCATTGATGCGTTTAAGACGATGGTCTCATCACCTGTATTAAGTCACCTGTGCGGTCGCCAGCCCGTTAAGTTATAATGGGAACTAGATATACCCGATTTTCAAATTTAAATTTCACCAATAACAATTTTATTTTCTGAAAATGTCTAGTTCTCAGTGAAAAGTACATATTGTCACGAATATTCAAATATAAAAATGATTAAAATATCTTGAAAAAAATCCATTCCACTTTTTGATTTAAAATATGGTGACATTTTACTTAATTTCCCTATGAAACTCATTAGAAAGTGCACAGCACTGTTTTTATAAACAGCATTTTTCTTATTAAAGATATAGAAAAGTGAAAATGTCTGGTTTTCATGATAAAGTTCACATCGTGATGAAAATTCAGTTATAAAAATCTTTGTGGTACCTTTAAAAAAATCCATTCCACTTTTAATTTGAAATTTAGGTATCAATATTTCAGTCAGTGGATAAGGGCCAATATGATAGACTACCGGTATGTATACTATAGATATGTATAGACTATCATGGTCAAATACTAGACTATCATGGTCAAATACTAGACTATCATGGTCAAATACTAGACTACTAGATCTAATACAACATTGTGTCCTTTTCTATTTGAAATATTATTAAAGAATTAAATCAAGTTAGAAAAAATAGGAAGTAATGAAACGTGCACATTTTTATTTTCCATTTATTATAATTCTTATTTATTTAACAAATAGAGTATGAGACGTTAAAATAACAAAAGTTCAGAAAAATATGCACATTTTTATTTATTATATTTCATTTAACTAATAATAATAATAATAATAATAATATCTATTTTATTCAAGTTTCAAAAGTAATCAATGCCATCAAACATTTAACCCTAAATGAAATACAACATGATTATTCCCAGCCATGTTCTCATTCTTAGGAAACAACATTGAATATGACTTAATTAAAATTAACAATTGTCTATTGAACGGATTTAAAATTGTTTTAATTATACTCAAATAAACAAAACAGAGTGACGAAAAATAAATTTATAACTAATATTTATTAGATTTTCAAACGGTTCGTGATGAAATTACAGTCATTGCACTTTTTCAATTCTTGGGTCAGACCTGACCAGAGACGAAACCCTCGACCTCCTTGACTTACGGACCAACCGCTTCCAACTGACCTGCCTGCTACATATACCCATATACCGAAGGGGTAGGTCTCCCACTACACCCCACCCCTTTTCGACACTTGTTTTAAATGAACTGTATGACATCCATCTGAACTTTCAAGTTAATTTTAATATATTATTAGTTTTAAAATGACTAGTAGTCAGTTTCATCATTGTATAATGCGCATTAAAGGTGCAACCGAACACAAGAATCTTGTCACTAGGAAAAAAAAAAAAAAAAAAAAAAAAAAAAACACTGATTATTTTAGACGGATTTGTTCCGTAAAGCCGATAAAAGGACGAATAGAATAAAAAGTCAAATGAGACAGATTTTTTCCATCAAAACCAATTAAAAAATTAAAAATGTACAACATTTGGACTGAACATCGCACAAAAATATACAAAAAAGATAATCTTGTGTGTCAAAAATTAGTTCTCTCTCTCTCTCTCCCTCTCTCTTTGGCCATGTCCCTTGGTTAAAAAAGGTAAATTAAATGAATTCACGTATGATTAATGAAATCACTCTTCATGGAAGTCTCCTAATTAGTATTACTAATTAACGTTATCTACTTCTTTCACGCCTCAGCGATCAGGTAAATAACATTATCACCTAAGACTGGTCAGTACTACCTGGATTCTTTCATGCTTCAGCGAACTGGTAAATTACATCATCGCCTGATTGCACTTTCCTACCTGTGTACAGGGATTAAGTAATCAGTACCACTAATTAACTGGTCAATACGGCAGTTGATTGACAATTAGCTGTGAATGAGAGGGGGAAAAGTCGGGGCAACTGGGGGGGGGGGGGCACGGGCCCCCTGTGTCCCCCGCTGGATCCGCCACTGGATTTGTTTAAGTTCTCATGAACTTTTAGATTATTATTGACCATTTCGAAAACACGACAGGGGAGATAACACCTATGAACGAAAACGAGGCTTGGGGGGGCAAGCTACATCCGTCCAGCGTAGAATATGACGATTGAAACGGGGGAAAAAGACTTTTGTTGTACCCCAGGTTGTACAAAAGTCTTAAGTATATCACAATCTTCACAATTTATAATCCAAAAATATTTGTCAAAGAGTTTTGATTATTAAAGCATTTATTTGATGTATTTATTACAGCCGAAAATAGTTTATTTCTATCATCTGTCAAAATTTCTGGACCCGCAGTATAGATATCAAGAAAAGAATTTTATCTTCTATAGAATAATTATTACATTTAGAGCATAATTTATCTTTTTTTTCTATTTTGAATAACGTCCAATTTAAATTTTTAATCTGTGATGTAATTCTTAATCTGGTTATAAATAATCAGTTTTATTTTCCTTATATCTGTGTATGGCCAATGTAAAATTTAATATTTTATAATGTATTAAAATCAGTTTGTCAGTCTTTTTAAGGTAAAATAAACACAAATTTTCGAAAGATTGAAACTTTACTCTAAAAATCTTCATATTTAATTTGATCAACGCTTGTGACATTTAATAGAGTCTTTAAAGTATTCTGTGTTCAACAGTTCAACGTCGCTGATTATATATATCACATTTCGTCTTCCTTATTTAACTTTTCAGTTTTCATTTCAAGAGGTTCTCGAAATATATTTAACAAATTTAAACCGCACAAACATTTTTAACTTTTCATTTTGAAAATTTTATATTTTGAATTTTTTTTATTATCATAATTTCATTCTGTAAATATTTCTCGAAGTCAGAACTTCTGTAATAGAAAATTACTGGAACCGAGAATCATTCAGTCATTTATTTATTTCAAAAGTGATAGTTTTGACCTGTACGAAAGCGTATATTTCATATTTTGACCCACAGGTAAAGGTTGCTAATTAATACCGATTATCTGCATACCTTATCAACAGACGCGGTAACTTATTGATAACGGAAGCAAATTCCAAATTCCCATTGGATCAGATGATAGTATATTATACGTGGAAAATGTACCTACATGGTGTTAATCTCATTAACGGACTAATTAATTACCTTAATTTATGATGAATATTATGATTCTGAATTACTAGTACCCACACCAGTTTTGAAACTGCCGTGAATATTAATACTTCTAATTTCATGACTTCGTATAGTTAATGACTGTGTATTCAAATAAATAAAAAAATAAATAAATAAATAAACAAAAAATAAATAAATAAATAAATAAATAAATAAATAAATAAATAAATAAATAAATAAATAAATTCATTCATTCTAAACTTACTGTTGAAGAGCACATGAAATAAAATTCTTTGACGTTGAACCAGCTACAATTATAGATGTTTGAACTATATTCTCAAAATGATTTTCAATTTTAATTTTTATTACTATTATTATTTTTTGCTAAAAAAAGACTTTATAATGAAATAAAATTCAAATTCTTTAATTTTTAAAACGGAAAACATTGGGTGTGAATTCTGTAACGATATGCCGGTTACCTGTGAAATACCGGTAAAAATCCGGCCTAAAATTTTGTCATCTTTAACGCAAATTGGAAGCAAAAAGTCGTTTATAAAAAAATGTAAAAATATCCCGATAAACAACAAATGTCGAAAAATGTAACCATAAGCAAGATTTTGGAAACTATAACGGAAAAAGGGTGAAATAAAGGCAATTTTTTAAACAAAAATAGAAGGAAAGACATCGGATATAAAAATAATTTTTACACCATAGGCACGGGGTTATTTCGATCTTTTATAACTTATGATAACAGACTTTCACGATGGTTTAATGGTAAAAAATACTTTTTAACGATTTTATTCACGTTCCTTCATAATATAATTACTGTAAATCGGGCAGCTATTCGGGGCCTATCGATGAGGATAATTTCTAAGTACTATGGCAACTTGGCAAGTGAGTGGTTTATTTATTTTTTTAAAAATAGAAACAATTACTAGTTCTTACTCTTAACTAACAACGGTTTTTACTTATTGATATACCACTTTATTTGACACATAGGAAAGATATATCAACTACAGATAAATTTACAAACGTAGACATCTTTTTTTTAACAGCCGTGTCAACTTTCGGTTTCCTTTTTGGTTGCTGTAATTTAAATAATTTCTACAAATAAATGATAAATACACACTGTTTCACTTTCTGTATTATTTTATTTCTTTTATTCGTCATAATTGTTGGTGAAAACGATAACGAAGAACTACTAATTCACAATGTTCAACAGCGTAATCGCATCTCAATGTAGTCTTTCTCAGCAACCTGCTGGACTTGCCCCCCACGAGACTTAAACGAGACTTTGGTAGACGCGAGACTTTGTGTTTTCGAAATCGTGAATATCGCATTTTGACCATGTCCCAATCATGTCCTGATTGTTAAAATAAAAAATAATATTATTGTATATTGATCATATTTATCGAACAATATTTGTGACTTGAGAGTGATAATTCTCTCTCTCTCTCTCTCTCTCTCTCTCTCTCTCTCTCTCTCTCTCTCTCTCTCTCAAAACGTTACACATGGCTTTGTCCTTACCAGTGCCAGGTTTATGTTGCATTCTTTTCACAGTTCAGGTCGATGAATAAAATAATAAAATAAAATAAAATAAAATAAAATAAAATAAAATAAAATAAAATAAAATAAAATATTGCAGTTAACTATTCAGCATTGGATTTGTCGGTTCAATTAGATGAATATCAAATCATCTAGTTATAAAAAATAAACATAAGAAAAATCATAGTATTTATATTTTTATTAAATAAATTTTATTTATTTATTTTTATTTATTTATTTATTTATTTATTTATTTATTTATAATCAAGCTAAAATGAAATGTTTAAAAAAAACGAAGATTTATGATTTAAATCTCTGCTAAATTGCATTGTTGATGCTGAGAAAATATCTCAATTTTTATTTATTTTTTTATTTATTTAGTTAGTTATTATTTATGTAAAACATCAATATAGCTAGAATAGAATATTTAAAAACGCTGATTTAATTTTATTTAAACTTAGAGTAAGCATATAAGACAAACCTTTTTAAAACAAATACTTGAAACATTTATAAAATTATGATTTCGTGCAAATTTTCAATAAGCTAGTACTTATGCATGTTAATTTTTTTTCCTCATTTCATTACGAGATGCATTCAGGTCATTAGTGTCTAAATACTGAAGTTTAGCCAGAGACATATAAATCCCCAATTGGATTTTTGTTGAAGTATAATGACTTATTGCTCTCCCAAATTGGAATAATATAACAGGTCACGCTCGACTGAACTACCTTTATAACTGTAAAGTATATCACACCTGAGATGGTCAGTATAGGACGACTTCTAATGTAGGGGCAGATAACCCTTCAGATCGGGCCTCGATTTCTGCGTATGCAAAATACTTCATTATATGACGTAAGGTATCAATGTTCATGTAAAAATCGAATCAATTCACTGCTTCTGAACTTATTATTTAGTTTGATAAAAAGTCCCAGTATTGTTTGGTTTTCATTCGTGTGACTGGATTAACTATGATAGCAATAATGTGGCTTTAAAAACTTCTTCGTTGTATACACCCTTTAAAAGAAACCTTAGCAATTGGAACTAGCCTTTACGCTAGATTTAGTAAAGCTTAGATCATGTTTTAATTTCTTATTAAAAGGAATTGTTGGAACCTCATTTATGCCCTTTAAATCAAAATGTATCAAGACGTACGGTTAAGTTACGCAGCATTGAATGTAATATGCTGAGTTAATCTAATAATAAAAAACCTGTTACTTCTACCCTTGTCTGGTCAAAATTGTTAATATATACTTTTAAATTGCCCCAAACGTTAAAAACAACAACGGAAATGAGTTCCTCATCCCTAAAAACATACAAAACGGTATATTACAATCTATTGTAGAACAATTCTTACGATATATAGATTTTCAATATGGCGTCAGGCAGCCATCTTGGATATATACAAATTATGCAATTTGCCCAATGTTGCCTGTAGGGCAACTAACTTAATTTTACTCTAGGGACCCTATAGAATACAAAACAGCAAAAAAAACTTCATAGGAAAAACCATTTCTAGGTTCAAGTATTGAGTATATGGGAGTGTCAACTCGACTAGTTCGAATTTAATATCCAACGCAACAGATGGTGGATGTATACTCAGTGTGAAAAGGATATCACACAACTAATTTCTGAAGTTAGATAAGTAAAAGATTGAATGAATGAATGAATGAATGGGAATAAAAACAAAACAAACAAACAAACACACAAAATAAATAAATAAATAAATAAATAAATAAATAAATAAATCACGTTGACCCACAAACCGTACACGGACACACAGACGGAAGAAATGCATTACTCTATATATAGCCTAGTCCACTCGCTGATTTCTCGACTGGGGTAATAAATCATGAAATAAACCTTTGAATCAATTATTTCAGAATTTAAATTTAAAAGTAGCACGTGGCGAATACAACAGAATATGAAAATTATTTAAATTGCCGTCAGAAATTTGATTGAATGGGGTTTATCGCCGAGTCAAGAATATTTCACTCATATCGAGACGTCACCAGCTGTAGGTTAGTTACGGTGACAGAATTCCTTTTTACCTTTGCAGTGCGCTCGGGGCAATGTGCAGTGAGGGCTCTTTTGCCGTTAGGAGTGGCAGATTGCTTAAATACTAAACAGTAGATTATGTTATAAATATTAAAGTTATTTAAATATCGTTCATGTCGTCCAGTGCAGGGTAGAGATAGGTATAAAATAATTTTTATTATCAACCCGTTATCTGGGCTATCAGAATACTTACTATAACGGGGGGAGGGACCAAAGGTGTTCTATCATCTCGTGATGTCACGATAACTTGTATATAACGTAAAACAGCTGATTTTAATTAATAGAAAATGGTGGTTTACGGAAATCTCAATATTTTTGTTAAAGGACAGACATTTTTGACATTGTTGATTTTATTTAGAATTAATAATGTGCTCGGACAAGATTTTTGTAACCAGTTTTCTAACTGTGGGTGTAAATATTCAAATGGAGACACGGTAGATTTATCTCCCCTTGCTAATTCTGATGGGACATCAAGGTAAAGTATAAAAATAATGTTTTAAATCTCATCAACATTGGCCTGATTGCAGGTCATCTCATCGACTAGGATCGAATCCCATTCGAGGCATACCCTAATATGAGCATGTTCAGTTCGGTTGGCAATAGTTGGTGATCACGATTTTCGGGTACTCCGGTTTCCTCCACGTTCCACACCATCAAGTAATTGCCTCATTATCAACAGTAAAAAATCCTGTATGTGTGTAAAATGATCTCTCTTTCTTACATAGAACTTAGTCGAGATTCGAACCCATTAGATCATTTCAGTAAGAGCGATTTTATGAACAGGCCAATATTGTAATAATAATAATTATGCTCAAGTCATGACGTCAAGGTGACGTTACAATATATACTCATCAAAAAAGTTAAGGGCCCTATCAAAAACATTAATTTAATTTTGTAGAATGTAAATAATATCATTTCATCTTCGCACTTCTCGTATTTTTTCAATGAGTGATAATTTTATGCACAAAAATATACTTCATCACATCATTTGAAAGAAGAAGACAACAAGAACACAATACAGATATATTTTATATTTTTCAGTTTTTGGATTATTATCTCAAATTTTACATCGGTCCCTAACTTTTTTTGTTGAGTATAGTATGCATAAAGGTTGACGACTCTTACAATAATACAGCAAATATATTACTGATTACTGAATACAAAATTTAAGAACAAAATGCAATACATGTATACTGTAGAGGCGATTACCTCCCTTTCACTGCCCCTGCCTTTGTGATATTTTCCCTCTATCTTTTTTTTACTACATGTGTATTTTTCTTCTAGATTCACAGACGTACTTGATTCCATAGGAGGGGACAGTTACTCATGGAATCCATGTAATCCATTCACAGAGGGCGATGACTGCACTGACGTAGCTGTGAGTTATTCTCTCAAATTACAGAGAGAGAGAGAAGAGAGGAGAGAGAGAGAGAGAGAGAGAGAGGTGTTTCAACCATTATCTTTGAACAGTTCTCAGCTCCATTGCAGTCTTAGTCGGGACACCACCATCGTTGTTGTGGCAATCTAGCGTCCCTGAAAGTTAGCTGAAATGGTGTAAAAACAGAGTTGAGTTTATGTAGGCACATTTCACAAGGTCTTTTCAAAACTGACTATATAAACTATTCATCTTGTGTTGATCAGCCCGCTATTTTTGGGGCTCAAATTGTCCTCACTTTAAGTACACTGTTTATAGTTAATACATCCAGATAGGCAACACGAGATCTATACCAGTCACCTAAAACTCCTGACTGCGGTCGGGCTCTAGATGCAATGATATCCGGTGCATTTCTTATGTAGGGCCTTAAACAATCCAATACTTCTCACATGTACACGTAAATACCCATTTACACTATTTTTAACCACCATTTTCATTTTTCGTTGACAGGTTTGTGATATTCATCAAAACATTCCTAATGCTGCATATTTTCCTATTGGAACACAAGACACCGCTAACTTCTCCATGGGATCAGATGGAAATTTACTATTACAATATGACTATCTAGGTACTGGCGGCGCCAAGAGGTAAATAACCCATTTATACAGCGGGAAATATGTGGTTTCTTTAATGTTAAATGTTTTATGGTCTCCATTGGTCCAGTGTACAGTAAAACATGTTATAACAACCACCTATATAAAGGCCCAGTATTTCATAAATAAAAAAGTCTTCGTATAAAGGTGGTCACTACGACAGATTTTATTATACAGACTTCCGGTTTGTATATAAAAATTATTTTGCTTTTAATAATTTTTATTTGATCTTCATATTTATGAAAGAAAGTTAGAAACATGTGTGAAAATCATCCCATTATTGCATACGTGAACAAATATTATTAAATCAGAATTGTCTAAATAAGATGGTTTACAATAATCTTATCAATCTTAACTTATCATCTATAACTGTAGCATTTGCCGTTTTTGCCGGTCCTATTTTATGGGCTTTTGTCAGTTTTTACATAAAGGTGGTTGCTATATCCTCATGTTTTATTTACTATAACACTATTGTTCATTACGCATTATTTGTGTTTCTGGCGATTTCAAGGGAACCGAAATATTTTGTATATTTTATTCTTTCTGATAATTTTCGTTCTTTGTGACGTTTTGGATGTGTCTTCAGCGACTCTGTGGACTAAAGTGCACACGTACAAATCACATCCCACTCGGGATAAATCCTACTACGAGAAGGTTTGTCAGTTTACTTACCGAGTTGAGTTAAGTAATGGTGTTAAACGTCCAAGTCAAGAATATTTCACTTATGTCGAGACGTCGCCAGTTATAGGCGAAGGTGAAGAAATTTTGCCTGTGCGTTGCGCTGATGGCATTATACAGTAGGGTTCTTTATCATGCCAAGCCTACCGTGACACGGGACCTTGTTTATTTTAAGTTCTCATCCGAAAGAACCGTGGCTTTCATTTCGTAATACCGAGTGCTTGACGAAAGAACAGCCACTACCTGCTTTCAAGTCTTGGATCAGACCCGGTCGGGGCTCGAACCCACGGCTTCCCACTTACGGAGCGAGCACTCTACCAACTGATCTACCACAGTGGTCAGTTTACTTACCGAGAGTCAGTGGTTGTTCTCCTGGTACATGTGTTTGTGTTTTGTTTCTTCCTCAATTCCAGAACTGACCGACTAGATATAAGTGAAATAATCTTGACTTGGCTATAAAACAAACTTATGATATTTTCTCAGTCACCGTTTATTAACATTGATAAAACATTTTAACATGAGAGAGAGAGAGAGAGAGAGAGAAGAGAGAGAGAGAGAGAGAGAGAGAGAGAGAGTGTGTGTGTGTTGCAGCCGTTGAACTAGTAACAATTATCAGCTTCATCACAAGCATAGTGGAAACACCAACAGCAATGTCTGGGGACGGATCTTGTGTTCCCAGATCTACGTTAGGTTAGTTAAAATGCTCTAGAAACGTTATTTACAATAGAGTAGGGTTAGGTTAGAAGAGGCCACCATTTGACTGTCCCCACAAATATGCTCCGGCATTTAAATACGAAAATGTTCTCACACTGTAAGTAAAAAAAGACACAAGCATATTTCTTATGAATCTCAAATGTCCCTACTATTTATCACACATGTCCTTACTTAACACTGTTAAAATATACACACACACACACACACACACACACACACACACAGAGAGAGAGAGAGAGAGAGAGAGAGAAGAGAGAGAGAGAGAGTTGTCTGCACTGTTTACCTGCATAATATTATTTTACTGTTTTAATCTATACAGGAGCAGCTTTATAACTTTACTATGTGACTATGATACAGAAGGAAATTTGTTGCTATGGGAGAAAATCCACTAGGCAGTGGACTATATGTAAGTATTTTATTACTATGGAAGAAGTATTATTGTTGACGGTCGAGAGTTATTATTTCATGTTCGTTCAGAGTCGGGAATTCTTGGAGTTTTATTTCATGTTCGTTCAGATTTGAGCGTTCTAGAGTTAATTCATGTTTGTTCAGAGTCGAGCGTTCTCGGAGTTTTATTTCATGTTCGTTCAGAGTCGAGCGTTCTCGGAATTTTATTTCATGTTCGTCCAGAGTCGGGAATTCTCGGAGTTTAATTCATGTTCGTTAAGAGTCGGGAGTTTTATTTCATGTTCGTTCAGAGTCGGGAATTCTCGGAGTTTAGTTCATGTTCGTTCAGATGCAGGGTCGAGCGTTCTCGGAGTTTTATTTCATGTTCGTTCAGAGTCGAGCGTTCTCGGAGTTTTATTTCATGTTCGTTCAGAGTCGGGAATTCTCAGAGTTTAATTCATGTTCGTTCAGAGTCGAGCGTTCTCGGAGTTTTATTTCATGTTCGTTCAGAGTCGAGCGTTCTCGGAGTTTTATTTCATGTTCGTTCAGAGTCGAGCGTTCTCGGAGTTTCATTTCATGTTCGTTCAGAGTCGTAAATTCTCGGAGTTTTAATTCATGTCCGTTCAAAGTCGGGAGTTTTATTTCATGTTCGTTCAGAGTCGGGAATTCTCGGAGTTTAATTCATGTTCGTTCAGAGTCGAGCGTTCTCGGAGTTTTATTTTATGTTCGTTCAGAGTCGGGAATTCTTTGAGTTTAATTCATGTTCGTTCAGATTCAAGCGTTCTCGGAGTTTAATTCATGTTCGTTCAGAGTCGGTAATTCTCGGAGTTTTATTTTTTGTTCTTTGAAATTCGGGAGTCCTCGGGGTTTTTATTTTATGCTGTTTGTTATTTCATATTTCTGGTAACTTTGTCCGTCGTCGAGAATATAATCTTTTTAGCTACATTTGTACACATTTTCATAGTTATATGACTATTTTAGTTAGTCACAGCTGTATTATTTTATTTTTACAAAATTTTATTATATATATTTTATTTTAACAGTATTTTGCTCTGAGCAGTAAGTACGTCTGCCCTCCTAGTACAATCTCTGCAGGATCCATCCTACTTATAGTGTAAGTAATATGTTTTAAGTAACAGACTATAAATAGAGAATCTTACATGAGTGTATATATATGTAATATTGAATTTATAAAACGAACGGGGCCCCGGGCCGTACATAAATAGGACCCCAGTATCTACATGCTTGTCGTAAAAGGCGACAAAAATGGGGGTCCTTCGGATGAGACCATAAACTGATGCGACATGCCATATGGTGACGTCTCGATATAAGTGAAACCATGACAATCTTGACTAGGACGTAAAACCCCATTCAACCAATCAATTAAATGAGTCTTGTCGAGTTGCATAAATAAGTTATTCAACTATTTTTATGAATAAATTGTCGAGTTGCATAAATAAGTTATTCAACGATTTTCATGAATAAATTCAATATAACATATACACGAACAAATAAAAACCACAATAACATGGATAAGAAAAGAGCTGATGGATACAGGTTCCTTGGTAACCCGCGCACGACATTCGAATGTGCCCGAGCTATGACGTCGACTGTTGATTGTTCAATTAAAAAAATACATACTAATCCATGTCCGAATCACACGACAGTCCAGAAGCAAAGTATAAAGCTTTGGAACAGACACATAAACTTCCACCAGAGAAGTGAGGCCGGGTTCTCCGGAAGGGTAAGCACATCCTGTTTAGCTAGTACACCCGCTACGTGTGTAATGA